>CM042185.1:13589379-13658438 GCA_023539305.1 Ilex asprella | reverse complement strand
GGTGGTGGGGCGATGGAGGTGGTGGTGGCGGAGTGGTGATAGTAGTGGTAGTAAAAGTGTTGGTGGGGCAGTTTTGAACACTATTTTTTTAAAAATATTTATAAGAATTTATAAGTATTAAATTTTTTTTTTTAAAAAATCACCTCAAACATAACCTTAGGAGTTTATTTTTCTTATTAAATTCGAAGTGTTAATATTAACTGTCGGGTTAATTTTAAAGTAAAGTTTGAAGAAATCTCAACTACGAATAACAAAAGTCATTTTGTTTATCATTTGAGATTTCAATTGTAAGTTATTTTATTATATAAATTATTGTACTATGCATGCATTTTGCTTTTTTTTTTTTAATTTTATTTATGTAATTAGATTGTATCGAGGGGTAAGAAACATATGTTCCCCTCCTAGGTATGTGTAATTTATTTTTTAATCAATAAAATTTTCTCACATCATTCAGTTTACGCATATAGCGTCAGAAAGTTGCACCCAAAATGAAAGGGAAAGGAGACCATAAGCTCACAGTTGGCATCTTGAGTCACAAGGGAGAACCTTTTGGGCATGCTTAGTATGTTTTTTGGGATGAGTTTGGAAAGACTTGTCCAAACCTGAGTTTGACTTAAAGATGAGATTCAACATTCAATGTTGTCCATACCCTTGTTTGGAATGCGCAGTGATATATGATTATTATGATAATATATTTGTATAAAAATGATTATTTTGCCTCTTAACTAATTTAATCTAAACATGGGTATGACTATATGAGGGGTATAAATATTATTTAAATGTGAAACTCTCAAACCCACATATAAAATCCACCCACCCCCATGGATTTCATGAAACCCATGAACTTGAGTTTCATGGCCAGGCCATGACTTGGCTAGATTTTAAATCCTAAGTTTAATGTATAATTATCAAACATGAGTTTAAGGGGATTAGTCCCCAATTCATTTTCTAAAACCCCTAAACTCCTATATCAAACAACCCCTTTGGGTTAAAAGGGCAATTATAGTCACAAAGACAAGATTGTCCTTAATAGAAGGCGTTAGTCTTCGGAAGAGGTATCCCATAAATTAAAACTGTACCATTATTTAGGAAATTTTCTTTTATATTTAAAAGGTATTATGTTTTCCTCAAATTTCTCTCTTATTTCGTCCGCCGCACTTTATCTCTCTCTCTCTCTCTTTTTGTTGGTTAAAGATGAGATATAGAGTAAAAAGAAAAAAAGGGAAAAATTTTAACTTCAATATTTCTAGTTTATTACATCTTTAAAGATATATATATTAAATTTTCACTGGCACCTCCAGTTAGGTTAAATATCTTAACTATATTATAATTTTATTAAATTGTTTGTAATATGTTTTAAGAAAAATTTTATCTACACCCTTTCTAGATAGACATATTTTTAATGGGGTCTCCTCTAGTTTATGATTTTTTTTATGTATTAAAATTTAGGCCGATTAAAATTCGTTTTTAATCAACTCGAATTAAATTTCAATTGGCCGGAATTTTTATACGTAAAGAAATATAAATTTTAAGCAACTCAAATTTTAATAAGTAAAAAATAAATTTTAATTAACTTGAAAGGAATTTTAATTGACATGAATTTAATATGTAAAAAATATAAATTTTAATCGACTTAAATCGAATTTTAATCGACACTAATGAATTTAATGAGCTCAAATTAACTCAAATTTTAATACGTAAAAAAATAAAATTATCAACTTGAATCGAATTTTAATTGGCTCAAATTTTAATCGAATTTTATGTAAAAAGATTGTTTGGAGTTTATGTACGGACAATTTTGGTATTTTAGATGAATTTTATTGTTAGAAATAGTAATTTAAGGGCAGGTGGTGTTAGTGGTGTTTAAATATAAATTACAAGTGGTGTCAATGATGTTTTGGATAATAGAAGGGGTGTCCTTGAAGATATGGTAAATTAGGGGGAGTGTGATTAAAATTCTCTCACCCCCCCCCCCAAAAAAAAAAAATAAAAAAAAAAAAAATATAACTACCTACTAAACTAAATCCCTGAGCAATGCTTCCCTTGTAGTTCTTGGGAGATCCTTTGCATGGAGTGAGCCTGTATATCCCATTGCCAACCCCCATTTTGCAAGTTAATGAGCCACTGTGTTTGCCTCTCTTCGTTGGTGTTCCATTCCCCAGTCCTGGTTCTGCTGTAGTATGCATCGTATATCCCGTATAATGGGGAATATTGTCCAATGTGGTTCATGATAATCCAACATTGAAGTGTGAACCACAGTTTGGCAAACCCCTTCCAATGTAACATAGCTCCAATCTTTGTTATGAGCCCATAGTGTCGCTAACTTTGCTGCCATAGCCTCAGCCATTAAAGGATTTGTTCTACCTGATGGACTTCCAGTATTGCCTCAAAAGGCATTTCCAATTGAATTCCTCGCAATTGTAGTGATGTAGATCTGTCTTGATCCAATTGCTGCGTCAAAATTGATTTTTGTACCTCCCTTAGGTGGTTGGATCCAATTAACATATTGCATAGACTTGTTTATCATATGTTTCCCTGTGGTTTCTCTGGGCATCAAGTGATCATTAAAGGATTCAAGAGCTTCTAGTAAATCACCTTGTGGATTGATTGAGGCTTTTTGGTGATTTATCTTGTTCCTGCTTTTCCATGAGATAGCTATTGTAGTAGTTGCGAGAAGAGTAACTGATTGCTCTGAGGACTATTGGGGCCAAGCATCAATGTTGGGTTGAGAATAGGGGTGCAACTTGGGCGGGCCAATCCGAATTCAACAAAAAAAAAATAGAGTTTGGGTTGGGGTTTTAAATTTTTGGGTTGGGCTTGGGTTTAACAACTCTAACCCGAATTAAATTTGGGCAATTCCCAAATTGAGGAATCTTCACCGATTGATTTCAGATAATTTCAGATCTGATAAGTGTGGTGATTGTGGTGGTAGTGACCGAGAGAGACGTAGATCTAAGTGTCAATTTCAGATAATTTTCAGATCTACTGGGTGTGGTAGCAGTGGTTGTGGTGGCGATAGGTAGTGGTGGCACCTATGATATTTTGGACCTTTTGGATTAGTTTCTTTGTGTTTTCTTTTGATTGAGTTATGTAATTTTATTTGGTCTAATTTTTAATCTGAATTCAAACCCCGAAATCAGATCAAATTAAAAAACTTGAATTCAACCCGAGACTGCCCAAATTTAACTTGGATAGTATTCGGGTTGAGGTCAGGTTCAAGTTCGCGTTGAAGATTATATACGCAGGGTTAGATTAGAGATGACCCCTCAACTTGCCTGAGTTGCACTCCTATCCTTGGCAATACCTCACCTAATTTGACGAGCTACAGAATGATCAGACATATCATGGGGGAAGGAAAACTACCTTAGATGTAGGGAAGGTGCTGCTACATGTTTCATTAACTAGGACCCTATCCAATTCACTTGATATAAGCCCCCCTTCAAATCTCATGTTGCACCAAGTGAACTGGATACCACAATATCTCAAATCCTCTAATTCGGCTCTATATAAGCAATCACTGTGGTGCTTGATAGAATCAAAGAAGAGTCAGGAAAACTCAGAGAAGAAAGAAGAAAACAGAAACAGAAATATGAAGAAACAGATTTTCCGTTTCTTTTATTTGCAAAGATTACAAGCATATATATAGATCAAGCTATTCCTCATCATACAACAGTGTAGCTGAGTTGTAGCTCAACATTTCTTTAACAGACTTAACAACCTAACAAAATTACTAACTTCACTAATTGACTGCTATGTGTTATGAGTCTCCTTCAAAGTGATGGAGAAACATGAACCATGAGTTTGTCTCTGAATTTAATGAAGTTAGCAGTAGTAAGACCCTTGGTGAATACATTAGCTATTTGATCCAGTGTTGAGACATGATGAACTGATAGATCTTTGTGTACCTCCTTTCTCGAATGTAATGAAAATCAATAGCAATATGCTTGGACCTAGCATGAAACCCAGGATTTGAGGCAAAGGCCATGGATGATATATTGTCACACCAAAGCTTAGGAACTGTGGGAAGATAAACATGAAGATCATAGAGCAAAATTTGTAACCAAGATAATTATGTAGCAGTGGTAGCTAAGGACCTATATTCTGCTTCAGTAGAGGACCTCGCCACTATGAATTGTTTCTTGGTAGTCCAATGAACAGGATTGTCACCACGACCATAGGAAGAAGTGCCTTTGAAGGTATCTAAGAATCCTCTTTACCGTGGCATAGTGAACATCAGTCAGACAGTGCATGTGATTTGCACTTTTTTGTGATCTGAATTACATTAATTATACACTCAAGTATAAGTGGTCAAATTGTAGTTTTCTCGATTTAAGTCTATGTATCGATCCCACAAAGATTTTTAGTAATTAGCATTTAAAATAAATAAAACAAACAGTAAATGTATTGTTTGAAGCAGTATAACGTTTGATAGCTTGTGATGTGAGCTTAGATTGATAACTAGTCTAATTTAAATAAAGTGCGGAGATAAGCTTGTTAGTGACAATAATATAAAAGATACCCTTCAGTGTGTACATAATAAACCATAAAACAACAACTTCTTAGGTTAGCTGGTTATAGATGTGCCAATTGACTAATCCAAGTGAACTAGAAGGACAAGCCATTCATGAAGAATACTTGAATTACTCAATAGGTCATTTATGATATATATATATACCAGTTAAACATCCTCAACGTTCCGGTGGAGGACAAGCCATATCGGTAGGAACACTGTAGATATTCGATTGACAATATAGTTATATATAGTAATTAAACAACCCTAATTACCCAGAAGGACAAACCATTCATGAGGATCATTTAGGTTTTGTACCATGTATCAGTAGCACATCCTCAGTGTTCCGGTGGAGGATAAGCCATACCGATAGGAACACCGTAGATATTTAACCGACAAGTTGATGATGCACCGATGACATAATTTCAGGTACAACACCGAAATTAGGTACATCACTGTATCATGCATGAAGCGTATAATATATACATATATATATATATATACATATAACATCAACATTTTCATAATCTAACCAATACTATACATATGTTCACCCTTTACTGAAGGGTTTAAGTGACTACTCACGCTCCATTGCTACAGACAAGCAAGGAGAGCGAGTAGTCTTCTTTACAACTGAATTTAAAATATAAACTCTAAAACTTCTTTCACAAGGAACAATTGAAACACAACACCTTTAGTATTAATTAAAACACAAAAGTGGTGGCAGTTCAATTATCCGAATAGAAAGATACAACAGAAATGTTGAAATACAAAGTATTGGTTGGAGAGTATGACAGACCAGATTGGATTGCACTATCTCTTTCTCTCTTTCTTTCTTTTTTCTTTCTAAGGATTTTTATCTTGAAGTTTTTGGGTGGCCGACCTCTTGGAATGAAGAATGGCATCCCTTTTTTATAGGCAACCAAGGAAGCATGAGGTGGAAGATAAGCTCCAACGGCCAAGGGTGGCTGTTCGGACACCCCCCCACCATTCGGATGATGGTGCCTTGCAGTAGGTTCCATGTGTCTTGTTCTGGGTCTTCCATGTGTCGTGTTCTGGGTCTTCCACGTGTTTATTACACTTTTCTTCTTTGTTGTTTCAAGCTTTGCAACATCCTTCCTCGTATTTTCCGGTATTTTTGTATTAAACTCTGCAATTTTGAACATAAAGTATTTAAAACTTTAATTTATGCACAAACCATAATTGATCCTAATTGATAATTTTTAGTTTTTTTATCTTACAAAGTTGATTACTTAATCATTTTAAATTACATACTAGTTAGGGTTAATCAACATGAATTGACAGACATGATTGACAACAAACTGATTATTTAGTCTGGTAAAAGTTAAGTACTGAAGTGCTCCAACAACACTTCTATAAACTGTAGGATCAGGAAGCAATGTACCATATGTTTTGCTTAGTCTTGTAGCAGAAACACATGGAGTTTTACAACTCTTGCAAGTGGACATATTGGTCTTGTGAAGAAGATCCTTAGTATACTTCTCTTGACTAATAAACAATCCAGTAGATGTGGGTTTAATCTCCAATCCTAGAAATAAATGTAGAGGACCTAAGTCATTCATTTCAAATTCTGTATGTAGGTGGGAAACAAGATGATGAATATATGAAGGATTATTCCCAGTGAGAATGATGTCATCTACAAAAAGAAGCAACAATGTAAGCGATGATCCATTCTTTCTGACAAACATGGAAGGATCTGTTGCTGAAGCATGAAAATCACAGGTGTAGAGATGAGAAGTGAACCTTTCAAACCAAGCTTTGGGAGCTTGTTTGAGTCCATAAATGGACTTGTGCAATTTGCAAACATAATGAGGTGCTGTGTGATCAATAAAACTAGGAGATTGAGCCATATACACATCCTCCTTTAAAGTTACATGCAAAAAAGCATTTTTGACATCCAGTTGTTGTAGTTTCCAGCCATATGTAGCAGTCAAAGACAAAATAACCCTAACTGTGGAATGCTTAACTACAGGACTAAAGGTCTCACCATAGTCAATTCCTGGTTCTTGGTGATAACCTTTAGCCACTAGTCTGGCTTTGTATCTTGCAATTGAACCATCTGCATTGTACTTTATTCTATAAACCCATTTAGAATCTATAAGATTCTGATTAGGAGATGAGGGAACCAAAGACCAGGTTACCTGTTGCTGCAAGGCATAAAATTCTTCAGACATGACTTTTCTCCACTCTGGAGACTTGGCAACAATTGTATAAGAAGTTGGTCCAGTCATAGGTGCAGTAGCAAGAAAGACTTTCTTCTTAGAAATACCATGTTTGGATTTGGTTTGCATGGGATGAGTATTAACTACGGAAGGGTTTACAGGTGGAGGTAATTGTGAATCAGGTGGGACTTAAGATGGCACAGGGTCTGAAGATGATAAAGAGTTAGCGGATGTAGAAGGTTGAGTAGTAACATGTGTGGGATTTGGTGAAGAAGAAATAGGTGCTGAAGATAGAGGAATAATAGGAAAGGAAGAGATTAAGGGCTGAGGATAAAAATAAAGAGGAGCAGAACTCAAAACTGAAGATGTGTGTGATGGAGGGGAAGAAGAGGATGAAATATTAGCAAATGGAAATGTTGTTTCATCAAATAGGACATGCCTAGAAATGTATATCCTCTTTGTGGGAATATGATAAAAAAAAATAGCCTTAATAGTCTGCTGTACTGATTAATCCTAATTCATGCATGATTTAATTAAGTTAATAGGTCAATTGTGTTAGTTAAACAAAGTTAAACTAATCAAAATGGACCTATTAATGTTAGTGTGTGAATTAGGGATAATGCATTAATTGTTGTTCTTTTCAGGGTTTTATGCGTCAAAGTTACAAACTATCGGGGAGCCAATTGTGACAAAGCTACAAATTCTAAGATGATAATTATTAAAGCTCTAAACAAAAAGAGATTAAAGTAATCCAAATGTCATCTTTTGGAGGTTTGTAAATGACAACTTTTGGAAGCTTGTGAATGAAACTTTTAGAAGCTTGTGAATGACAATTTTTGAAAACTTGTGAATGTCATCCCTTGGGCTTGTGAATAGTATCTTTGGGGTTTTTAAATGTCATCCCTTGGGGTTTGTAAAGGCTTTGCCTATAAATACAACCCCTTTATGGCTTGTAAAATGCAATTTTTGCTAGAGCACTTGGTTGTGGAAATCCTTCCAAGTTGTTATTGTTTTATTTGTATGCTTACTATTTTTTCTCTTGGTTGTGGAAAACCCTCCAAGTTTGTATTACTTTATTTGTATTATTAATTTTTTTTATGGTATTATCATTTCTTGGTTGTGAAATACCCACCAAGTAGTATTGCATTCTTTTATCGTGTCATCATCTCTTGGTTGTGGAATACCCGCCAAGTAATTATTGCTTTCTTTTAATTTAAGTCTTGTTTTATTTTACTTCCATTGTTGGAGCTTCCTTCTTCCCTTAGAGAAGTGAAACTCTTCCACTTTTTGAAAGCTTTATCAAAGCCGTGAAGGGTGGAACTTGATTCACTCATTCTTTGTCGAATATCGTTGCCCTAATTGATACTCAAAAGACTCCTTGCGCTTGAGGAACACTTTTGTTTATACACACACACACACATTTCATTCATCCCATTCTATTTTCTCCTTGCCCTTTCTTTTGACATCGTCCCAAGGGAGAGTGACACTCTCTTTCACACATACATCATACATACATTGAGGGAGAGGTTAGTAAGTTAGGAACAACAGGAAAATACATCAAGCATGTATAACCAAGGAAAACACAAAATTAGATTTAGGTTGAAGTTTATGAGAATTATAAGGTCTAAGTAAAGGAAAACAAGAGTAGCCGAAAACCTTTAGAAACTAATAATCAAGTTTGGTGCCAAAAAGAAGTTCAAAAGGGGATTTATTAGAAGTGTTTGAACTGGGAAGTCTATTAATAAGATAGAATGCTGTGGAAAAAGCATGAACCCAAAATTTGAGTGGGACTGAGGCCTTAGACATGAGTGAAACAACCGTTTCTACTTTATGCCTGTGTTTCCTCTCAGCAACACTATTTTGCTGAGGTGTGCGAGGATAAGATTTTTGATGAGAAATACCATATTGTTGCAAAAAACACTTCAAAGGATGACTGACAAACTCACCACCTCCATCAGATCTAATAACCTTGATTTTATGACCAAGTAAGTTTTCAATATAAGGCTTGAACTGACAAATGATCTGGTAAACATCAGATTTTTGAGCAAGAGGATACAACCAAGTAATTTTGGATTAATTTTCTATAAAAGATATATAGTATCTATCGGCACCATAAGAAAGTTCAGGAGCAGGAAACCAAGAAAAATGGATTTTGGATGAAAACCTTCCGGAAGGTTTAGCACACTGGTTTCCCAAAGTTTTGACACAGTATCACTATTTTTCTATTTTTTCACCATGATCTAATCCGAATTTGAAAAAGTGCAAAACATAAAAGTTGTATATCTGGATGTTTTCTATATTTGTTCAAAATTTTAGCTCAATCCAACGGTTGGATCGCAAGTTATTAATTTTTTACCAAAACTGGTCCAGAGATGTCACCTTCCGAAAGACCTTCCGGAAGGTTTTACCTAGTGGAATGCAACCTTCTGGAAGGTTTGCATCGACCTTTCGGAAGGTTTTGCTCAGAATGCCTGCAACTCATTCTCCACTTGCTTGGGGGTCCCACCATTGATTCTCCTACTTGTCCTTTGACATTCCTTATACATCTACATACTTCCCACACCCTAGTTGAAGACTTTGGAGGCCTTGGCATTTATGAGGATGGGAGTGAAAGGGGCAGCCATGATGGGTGCAGGCTACGTTCTCCTAGCCTGCCAAGCTTTCAATGCAGTCTCTCATTGATGGGAGGCCTGCACACAGGCTAGGGGACCCTCCATGGACGAAAATGCATCACTCCTTCACCATATATGCATCATTCCACTCACAAGGAAGGAGTGGCTACCTAAGCTTAGAATAGTTAGGAAGAAGATGAATAGTAACAATGTTAATATTTTTGCATTTTCCTTTCTATTTCAATTGTTGTAAGCTTTAAACTTCTTGTAATCTTTAATTCTTGCACTCTAATCTTAGTTTTTTCAAGTTTATTGCAAGTTTAGTTGTGTAACTTAGAATCTACCATTATTGTTTAAGTTTTCTTCATTTCCTAGCTTTAAAATGGGTATTGCATATTTTTTTTCTTAGTTTAATATTTCTTGCTTTAAGTTAAGTTTTAAGCTCTATTTCTTTTACATGTCTATTTATATTATGCATGCCTTGTCTTTTATTATGAGTAACTAGATTTTAAGTTGGCTAATCCAAGGGAGAATTCCTCTTGGGTGTGCCATTTCAACTCAATTTTTTTCCTGCTCTTGGTGTACGGTAGTTCGGTTTGACTAGGTTGATAGTGGACGTGGTTGTGAGTCTTTGATATTCCATAGGCCTTGTCATGGGTTATGCTTGGATCCTCACCTCCATTTGGTTATGAGTTCTTGATACATCGTAGACATTGTCACAGTGTATGCTTGAATCCTCACCTCCATCTCGTCCCTTGCTTCCCACGAATCGTTCATCTATGCGCTATTGGAGAAAAGCTTTGAGTTGAGTAGGTATTTCCATGGGAATGAACTCTTCGGATTAGCCAACACTTATTTTATTTCATTTTAGTCCAAACTTCAATCACCAAAACACATGCTAAAAGATTTTACACTTTCTTTACCTTTTGCAAAATCACCTCCACATACTTGAATTTTTCTTTCCTAAGGAAACGACCTTGGAATACTCTTCCATGTAAAACACGACACGCGAAAGTCTCCTTGCGATTAGGGAGCACTTTTGTTCACACGCATTTCATTCAACCACCATTCCGTTGACCTATTGCTTGCATTGAACCCAAGTGGGAGTGACACTCACCCATACACATATACCATATACACATTGAGGGTTGATGTTAGGTGGATAGGGACAACAACGTTTTTGGACAATCAATAGGTAACCCCTGACCATTACCAATTGTGACCAAATCCTCACCAACACAAATCCTCACCAACATATTCTGTAGGAAATTATAAATTATTAAAGTCTGAAGTAAGATGATTTGTTGCTCCAGAATCTGTGAGCCATACATTTGGATTGGAGCTAGAAGAATCAGAAGAAGCTGCCATAGCAGTGAGATTTGGAGATGGACAACTAGCTTGATAAGCAAAGTTACATGCGATGGTAGCAGCTAGGAGCTACATGACATGCTTTATTTTAGATTTGACAGATAGGTCTAGATTGATTTCTGGAGGAGTTTGACTGAATGTAATTGTCTGTGCTGTGTTTGTCTAAATTTCCATATGGACTATTGATTTGAGAATCAAAACCATAGGTTTGATTGTTTGATCTGTAGCGACCACCACCATGATTGTTAGACCAACGACCTCTGCCTCTTCCTTGATTATTCGAATGTCTGCCTCTATTTGATGAGAAGTTGTTATTTGCTGAGAAATTATTGTTTTTCTGCTGTGTAGCTGCTATAGTTGAGGAAGTGAGGGTGGTTTGATGCATAGCTTCAATATAATGTTTTTTTGCTCTTAGAAGAACATGGAGATTTTCATAACAAAGAGGCTGTTCACGTGTTCTAATAGAAGTACAAAAGGCATTTGACTGAATGTAATTGCTGCCATTTCTGGAGGAGTTTGACTGAATGTAATTGTTTGTGCTGTGTTTGTCAAAATTGCCAAATGGACTATTGAATTGTGAATCAAAACCATAGGTTTGATTGTTTGATCTGTAGCGACCACCACCACGATTGTTAGACCAACGACCTCTACCTCTTCCTTGATTATTCGAATGTCTGGCTATATTTGATGAGAAGTTGTTATTTGCTGAGAAATTGTTGTTTTTTTCCTGTGTAGCTGCCATAGTTGAGGAAACGAGTGTGGTTTGATGCATAGCTTCAATAGAATGTTCTTTTCTCTTAGAAGAACATGAAGATCTTCAAGACAAAGAGGTTGTTCACGTGTTCTGATAGAAGTACAAAAGGCATTGTATTCAATAGACAATCCATTAAGAGTGTAGATTAGCATGTCTTCATCGTCAATAAATATAGAGACAACTGCAAGTTTGTCATGAAACTCTTTGAGCTTTTGCACATAAACATCTATAGAATCTGAGCCTTTTTTTACTGTTTGAAGACTTGATTTGAGCTGAAGAATATTGGCTTTAGTAAGAGAAGAGAATCTTCTTTCTAGTGCCATCCAGATATCATGAGAGGTTGTGTAGCCAATTACATGTGCAAGAGCAGAAGGCGAAAGCGTTGCATTGATCAATGTAATGAGGATCTGATCTTGAGTCAGCCATGCTTGATACAGAGGATCCAGATCTGTAGCTATAACACCTTGAGTATTGTGAAGAAATTTTTTTGGACAGGGAATTGATCCATCCACATAACCTAGGAGAGAATGTGCTCTCAAAATTGCAAAAACTTGATACTTCCATGACACAAAATTTATGGAATCCAGACGAATTGAAATCAAATTGCAAATGTTTGATAGAAGAAAAACTGGAGATTATGACATTGAGGTACTCAATGAAGCTGTTGAGCTTGACTCGAAGAAGTCTGTGGAGTAGTAGAAGAAGAATCAACTGCCATTGAGATGTTAATCTCTTGTTAGAGGCTCTGATTCCATGATAGAATCAAAACAGAGTCAGGAAAACTCAGAGAAGAAAGAAAACAGAAAATAGAAATACAACAGTGTAGCTGAGTTGTAGCTTAGTATTTCTTTAACAGACTTAACAACCTAACAAAATTACTAACTTCTATGTGTTATGACTCACTACCCTTCTCCAAAATTCTGCATCCTCCTTCCTTTTTTGCAAGTGACTTGATGATATTAAAATCTCCCAAGACCATCCATCCCTTATTTGACAAATTATTGGCTTTGAAAACAAGAACATGCCATAGCTGCCTCCTTAACTCCTCGTCATTTTGAGCACAAACCATTGAAACAATCCAAATTCTCTCCCTCCCTTCAAACAAGAAAAAATGTTAGTAATCAAATGCCATCCTGTTAGCATAAAATTGAGAATGCTATTGTTTTTAACACCCCTAATTTTTGTTTCAACAAGGCCACAAATTCCTATTTCATTCTGTTTGATAACTCTCCTAACCTCAGCTAACTTCAGAGGGCTAAATAGTCCTCCCACATTCCAACAATTTTCACGTGTTACGATGCAATTAGGTATTGTGCAATTAAATTTCTGCAATCAAATTTTAATCGCGGAACGCATAATATAATTTAAAGTAAATCTCATAAAAATATATCAAATATGCTATGTGGCGAGATGTGATTGGTTGAGACAAAATTAGATTAATGGAAAAGTGATGTGGTGCCTTAAGGGCCAAGAATAAAAAAGGGAGTCAAAAGTGTGAAAGACCAATGGCCTATTTGGTTTGGTTTTCTAAAATAGTTTTTTGTTCTCAAAACTCTAAAAACAAGGAAGATGTTTTTTGTTTAACTTTTTTTTTTTCTCTATTTTTTTGAAAATTTTGGGAAATGAGATGTGATTTTAGAGAACAAAATGATGTTTTTTGAGTTTTTGAGGCTAAAATAGAAAATAAGGGAAACAACTCCTCCTCTTTAATGAGGTCTACCCATCAAACTTCCTTAGTAGCAAAATACATTTTTTTTCGTTGAAGTATAAAAGCCCTTCACTTAGGGCCTGTTTTCTCCATCTCATATCTCTTTCTCTTTCTCTCTCTCTCTCTGTGCAATGATGCTGTGCAGTGAAGACAGAGATCTACGGCGAAGACAAAGACAAAGATCTCCATCTCCATATCCTTTCTCTCTTTGCAGCTCCTCCTCTTTAATGAAGATGAAGACAAAGATAGGGCCTATTTTTTCTGCATCTGGGTTCAAGACACACACACACAGATCTCCGACGTCTTCTCCATTCTCTGTCTGTGTGCTCAGATCTGTGTGTATGGGTCTGTGTTTGTGTGTGTATGGGTTTGCGTCAGTGTGTGTATGCGTGTGTGTGTATGTGTTTATGTTTGTGTGTGCGTGTGGGTTTTGTAAAGACAGAGAGAGGGAAAAGAAAGATTGATGGAGAATTGTGGATTTTGTGGATTATTGCCCACACATATTTTACATTTTTTTGTTCTTTAAAACTATTTTAAAAAATTTATAACTAAACAGGTTTTGCAATCTAAAAATTTTCAAAAACAATTTCTTAAAATTCTTTTCAAAAACTATTTTCGAATACTGTTTTTGAGATGCAAACTAAACAAGGCCCATGTTTTCCATCCATTCTTGCTTGGATTAAAAATGTTGAGAAAAAAAGAGAGAGAGAAAGCTCCACTTCTTCAACGCTTCTCCTTCTTCAAATCTTGCAAGATCCAACCGTGGGATAATCAAACACCAAGAAAAAAATTCGCTCTACTCAACAAGGGCTACTCGTCAACACCAATTTCGTCCATATTTCACAAATTTTGGAAATTAACGGTTGGTACGGTTGGGGCTAGAGTGTAAGAAGAGATTGTAGAGGCTTGTTTTGGAAATTCCTAATGATTTCTCTTCCATATTCACGTTACAAGAGGTAAGGTTTCCTCTTATCTAGGTTTACTTTCAACCTAGGGCTTGTATATGAAATGAGTAGGACTATGGGTGTGTGAATCACATGTTTTACCTCTTGACTAGTGTAACTAGTGGGTTAGGGTTCAATATGAGGATTTGTTGAACCCTTATCTTACTTGAATTGGTTTTGGTTGTGAAAATATGAACCTATCAGTAGGAAAGACACAACCTATTAGTAGGAAGATGTTTGGTTTAATGAAATTGATTTTTTGGGTCTGCTATGTATTTACTTTTAATGCCTACTAAATGTTTTGATAAATGCTTAGGTAAATGTAAGTATGTTATTTGGAGAATGATCATATATAACATGCTAGGTGATATTTATGAAATGTTATTCTACACTTTCATGATATAATTAACATTATGATGAAATGGAATTGCGATTGTACATTACATTTGCATATGTACAGGTTGAATTACATTTTTGGGCATTCACATGAGTGTGAGTGTGTATGCCTGGGTTTGGGTCAATCATCACCTAGGTGAGTTGATGGGTTGGCTCGAGAAGGTTGGACTTTGGTCTGACTGAGCCATACCAGAACTACATAAATAAATGTGTCAGGGTGTAGCAAGAAAGACTAGATTCTCCCTCAAGTGTAAGACCTGACAATGTCGGTTATGTACTTTCCGTTGGTGTAATGAGCCCATAAAATTGTGACTATGAAAACAAAGCCGCATGTGGAATGTCCTAAAGATCCGTTGACAGTGTGGTACCTCATTGGTGAAAGACCATAAATTGCCGCAAAAAAAAAACAAAAATTAATTAAATAGTCATTGAATGTTTAACATCAATAGCGGAGACTTAAAATGTCCAAATTCATTCGCATGACATGGCATGCATAAGTTTACACTTTATGGCATGACTAGATTAGTAGCATTGTTCATGTTTACATATGTGAATTAAATGCTAGGAAATATTTATGATTGCATGACATTTCAGATGCATATGCGTTGGGAGGTGATCTCTGATTGAGGTCTAATATTTATGTTTATGAGAAGAAAGATTGATCATTTAGTTATGAAAGCGTGGTAATTATAGGAAATTATGCAAGATTTGATACCATGCTAATAAAATATGAGTTATGTTTATTTTGCAGGTGAAAGGCATGAATTTGGAGATGAAAATGTGACAGCACAACTTAAGAAGAATCACACTGGAACACGCATCCGGACGGTTGAGGAACATGCATTCGGACGCAACCGGCAGAAAGATGAAGAAGAGACAGAGGAACACACTGGACCTCGCGTCCGGATGATTGAGGAACACGCGTCTGGACGTGCGTCAAAGATACGCCAAGCTCAGAATTTTGACTTAAATCAATCTTTGTTATATATAGAAGGGAGAGACATTGATTAGGGATTGACTTTTTGCTGACGAATTCTAGAAAAGTATTTTTATTTATCATGGTCGGCTAGAAAGGCTCAGTTAGGGCTAGGAAAAATCTCTCAACGGAGTATGGTATTTTTATTGACTTTGTACTTTATGATTTATGATATTGTGTTAATTTAATTTCTGATCTTTTAGTAAAGTTGTTTACTCTGTAAAAACTCCTGAGTTGTTGTGCCATGTACATCGATTGCTTGAATTTCCCGAGTAAATCACTGGTTATTCCACGCTTGAAGTATTAGCATGAATTCATAAAATAATATGATTGAATGATTATTCAGGTTCTTGGTAGTCTTTTAATTATAACAGTTGGATTTAGCACTTGATTTGTTACTTGAATTAACCGACATCTAATTCTTGTATCAAATTAAGCTTTGGGTATTTAATTATTACTGTGTGAAGTTGAGAGGGAGTACCTAATGCTCTAGTATTTTTATTATTATTTTATTTACCAAAATCAATCTTTTCCATCCAACAACTCTTCAAATAAACTCTTTTTCTTTTGAAGTATCTTTAGTTTTTGTGTAATTATTTTCTTATTACAATTCCTCGTGGGATCGACCTTGGACTTCCGAGAATATATTACTCTGCTCAACCTGTGCTTGAGTTTATAATATTAAAGTTGAAGCAAGTTTTTGGCGTCGTTGCCAGGGAATTGAAAGACAAGGAGCCATCACATCTTTCAAGGTTTTCAGTATTTGCGATTTGTTGGAGAACCGGTAACTTCGTTCCAGTTTCTTTTATTTTTCATTGCAATTTATTTACTTTTTGTTATTTAGTTAGATTTCTGTGTTATTTAGTTTGTTTAGTTGGTTTATGAGCTCTTGGCATCGTGATTTGAGTGGTCGTTTAAATAGAGAAGATTTAGATATTTTGGTTGAAAATTTATTTGATTCAAATTTATTTTTGTATACAATGGCTGCTAATCCCAACAATTATAGGTAGAATGACCTTCCTGAACATGAGGATCACATTGATAGAGTAAGCAATCATGATAAGAATGACATGGATAATTTAAATGTTAATCAGGGTAGGACTCTGCGTGAGTATTTACAACCTGTGTGTCTCACTGAACCCTCATGCATTATTTTTCCACTTAACGCTGCTAATTTTGCTTTTAAACCTGGCATGATCCAACTACTCCCAAAGTTTCTTGGTATAGGTGAGGAAAACCCATATTTACACATCAGAGAATTTGAGGATGTGTGTGTAACATTCCATGACCAGAATGTGTCGGTGAACATAGTCAAGTTAAAACTATTTCTTTTTTCATTAAAGGAAAAAACCAAGACTTGACTATATTCATTAAGAGCTAGGTCCATAGGCACATGGCCTGAGATGCAAAAATAATTTTTGAATTTTTTTTTTCACACATCGCACAAACTCTTTAAAAAGGCAAATAATGAATTTTTCTCAAAAAGAGTCTGAAATTTTTTATCAAAGTTGGGAAAGATTTAAAGACCTTCTTGCATCTTTTCCACATAATGGTTATGAGAGTTGGCACTTGATAAGTTTCTTTTATGAGGGTTTAAGCCCTCAGTCGCGTCAATTTGTTAAAATGATGTGTAACGGTGAATTTATGAATAAGGAGCTAGATGATGCCTTTGACTATCTAGATCAATTAGCAGAGAACGCATAATCTTGGGACACCACATCTCTAGAGCCTTCTAAAGGTAAAATTGCACAATCATCTGGTGGGGATAAATATCAGCTAAGGGATGAAGATGACCTAGGGGCTAGAATTGTCACCTTAGCTAGGAGGGTAGAAGCCATACAGTACAAAAGGGTCAATGAGGTTGACACAATTCATGTTGAAGAAGTCTGTAATTTTTGTGAGACCCTTGGACACTCAATTAAGCAGTGTCCAACACTACCTGTCTTAAAGGAAGTTCTTCATGATCAAGCAAATGCTGTTAATAATTTTTCAAAATCTTAAAATAATCCGTATTCAAATACATACAATCCCGGGTGAAAGAATCATCCAAATTTTAGTTGGAAGAATGAAAATCATCCATCACATCCACCTCAACAGAATTCCTCCAATGCTGCACCCTATGTCCCACCCCCTAAGAGAAATATGGAGGAAGCATTGACACAGTTCATGCAGAGTCAGACAAATTATAATAGACAAAATAATCAGGCCATTGATGATCTCAGAAATCAAACCACACAGGCTATAAATGATATTAGGAGTGCAATAATTAAATTGACTATTGACCCTTGTCATCAAGAGAAAGGTAAGTTGCCAGCCCAACCATAACCAAATCCACATGGTCAATTTTTTATGAATGAGACTGGTACTTCCAACATTGAGCATGAATAGGTAAAGTTTGTCACCACACTCCATAGTGGGAAGGAAATTGATAAAACCATACCTTCAAAAATTCAAAAGTCTGAGAAAATTTCAAAACCTACAGAGAGTGATGATACACTTAACACCCCTGAAGTTCATGGGCCCGAGAAGTATGTCCCACCTGCACCATTCCCACAGAGATTGCTTACTTCTACCAAGACTCATATGCACAATGATATTTTAGATATTTTTAAGCAGGTGAAAATCAATATTCACTTATTGGATGCCATTAAACAAATGCCTTCTTATGCAAAGTTTTTGAAAGAATTATGCACTGTCAAAAAAAAATTGAATGTGCAAAAGAAGACATTTTTGACTGAGCAGGTGTCCTTCATCATACAGCATAAGACTCCACCAAAGTATAAAGACCCAGGTTGTCCTACTATTTCTTGTGTCATAGGCAACCACAGAATTGAACAGGCTTTACTGGATCTTGGAGCTAGTGTGAATTTACTCCCTTATTCAGTGTATGAACAATTAGGGTTAGGTGAATTAAAACCCACTTCGTTTACACTCCAATTAGCTGACAGATCAGTAAGAATACCTAGGGGTTTGGTGGAGGATGTCTTAGTACAGGTTGACAAATTTTATTTTTCTGTGGATTTTATAATTTTGGATACTCAACCTGTATTAAATTCTAATGCTCAAATTCTGGTTATTTTGGATAGACCATTCATAGCAACCTCAAATGCTTTAATTAATTGAAGGAATGGTGTGATGAAATTAACTTTTGAGAATATGACATTAGAGCTCAATATTTTTCATGTGTGCAAACAACCAGGGAATGTTGATGAGGATGTGCATGGAGTTAATATGATTGAGTCTATTGTTCCAAGCAGAATATATGAATCTTCTCTATTTGATCCATTTGAAGCATGTTTGCTGGAACAATCTTCTATGTTAGAGATCAATGAACATAATTTTGAAATTACTGTTTTAACTGAATTGTTAAACACTTCGCAGGTACTTAAAATAAGAGAGTTGAGACAGAAATTCGAGGAACTTCCACCAAGAATTGATCCACCAGTTCCATCCAGTGAAAAAGCTCCCAAGCTTGACCTCAAGCAGTTACCAGTAGAGTTAAAATATGCATTCTTAGGAGATGATGAAACCTATCCGGTAATAATTTTTTCTCAATTAAATTCAGCACAAGAAGGTATGTTGCTACAACTTCTTAGAGAGCATAAAAGTGCAATTGGTTAGACTTTGGCTGATATAAAAGGAATTTGTCCTTTGGTTTGCACTCATAAGATTTATTTGGAGGATAATGCTAAAATATCTAGGAAAATGCAACGTAGACTAAATCCACATATGAAAGAAGTTGTGAAAAAAGAAGTGCTGAAATTATTAGATGTAGGAATTAATTACCCTATTACAGACAGCAAATGGGTAAGTCCCACACAGGTAGTTCCTAAGAAATCCGGAGTCACTGTAGTAGCTAATGAAAATAATGAACTTGTGCCAACTAGAACAGTTACTGGTTGGAGGATGTGCATTGACTATAGAAAATTAAATTCTGTTACTAGAAAAGACCACTTTCAATTGCCTTTCATAGATCAAATTTTAGAAAGGGTAGCTTCACATTTATATTATTGTTTTTTAGATGGTTATTCGGGATATAACCAAATTGAAATTGCCCTAGAGGACCAAGAGAAAACCACATTTACTTGTTCTTTTGGTACCTTTGCTTATAAAAGGATGCCTTTTGGACTGTGTAATGCACCCGCGACTTTTCAAAGGTGTATGCTTAGTATTTTCACTGATATGGTTGAATGGTTTCTTGAAGTCTTTATGGATGATTTTACTGTTTTTGGTGATTCCTATGATGACTGTTTATCTAATCTTGAGAAAGTGCTCATAAGATGTGAAGAAAAGAACCTTATACTTAACTGGGAGAAATGCCACTTCATGGTTAAAAAAGGAATTGTTCTTGGTCACATTGTCTCTTCTGAGGGAATTCAGGTAGATAAGGCTAAAATTGAACTAATTGCTAATTTGCCCACTCATAAAATCCTTAAGGATGTTAGATCTTTTTGGGTCATGCTAGTTTTTATAGGAGATTTATAAGAGATTTTAGTTCTATTTTCAGACCACTTTGCAATCTCTTAGGGAAAGACATACATTTTGAGTGGGATGATTCAGGCCAAGAGGCTTTTGAAAAGCTAAAGGGCATGCTCATCACTGCTCCAATCATGCAACCCTCGAATTGGAGTCTCCCCTTTGAAATTATGTGTGATGCCAGTGACTATGCCGTAGGGGCAGTTTTAGGACAAAGTAATGAGAAAAAATCACATGCCATCTATTATGCTAGTCGAACCTTAAACAGTGCACAAATGAATTATTCCAGCACAGAAAAAGAATTACTGGCAATAGTATTTGCACTAAAAAAGTTTAGGTCATATTTAGTAGGATCCCCCATTGTTATTTTCACAGACCATGCAGCTCTTAAATATTTATTGACAAAGAAAGATGCCAAACCAAGACTGCTCAGGTAGATCCTCTTACTCCAAGAATTTGATATAACCATTAAAGATAAAAAAGGAGTAGAGAATGTAGTGGCTGACCATTTGTCTAGACTTGTGAGCGATATACCCATTGAGACAGTGCCAATCAAGGACACTTTCCCTGATGAACAGTTGTTGGCAGTTTCTTCATTACCATGGTTTGCTGAAATTGTGAATTTTTTGGTTACAGGTAATATGCCACCAGCTTGGACTACCTTGGATAAGAGGAAATTTCTAGCTGAGGTTAAGAGTTTTTTTTGGGATGACCTATATCTCTTCAAATATTGCACAGATCGAATTATCCGGAGATGCGTGCCCGATGACGAGGTAAGTAGCATTCTATCTTTTTGTCATTCAGGAGCATGTGAAGGTCACTTCTCTATGAAAAAGACTGCTGCAAAGGTTTTGCAGTGTGGATTCTATTGACCAACAATGTTTAAGGATGCATATAATCTTTGTAAGGTTTGTGAGCGATGTCAAAGACTGGGGGGATTAACCCGGCGAAATATGATGCCTCTAAACCCAATTTTAATAATAAAAATTTTTGACTGTTGGGGCATAGATTTCATGGGACCTTTTCCCCCATCCTTTGGGTATATGTACATTTTAGTGGGAGTAAATTATATTTCTAAGTGGGTCGAAGCCATATCATGTCGGGCAAATGATCACAAAGTTATTTTGAAATTTCTAAAAGAAAATATTTTATCCATATTTGGTATACCTCGAGCCATTATCAGTGATGAGGGATTGCATTTCTGTAATAAACCCTTTGAGAACTTAATAAAAAAATATGGTGTGACACATAAGGTTGCAACTCCCTATCACCCACAGACGAGTGGTTAAGCAGAGCTAACTAATCGGGAGATTTCTTACATTTTGGAAAAAATCGTGAACCCTGATCGTAAAGACTGGTCGTTACGATTAATTGATGCACTATGGGCATACCGAACTGCATATAAAACCCCGATTGACATGTCTCCGTATAGATTGGTTTATGGAAAAGCCTGCCACTTACCTGTGAAATTAGAACATAAAACATACTGGACCATTAAAATGTTCAACTTTAGTTTTGACAAAGCTGGTGCCTTACGGAAATTGCAATTAAATGAACTGGAGAAAATTAGGAATGATGCCTATGAAAACTCTAAGATCAGCAAAGAATGGATGAAGGTATTCCATGACAAGAATATTGTGCGTAAAACGTTTACACCTACTCAGAAAGTTCTTTTATATAATTCTAGGCTTCCCATTTTTAATGGAAAACTTCGAACTAGATGGAGTGGTCCATACATTGTCAAGGAAGTATTCCCCTATGAAACAGTAGAGATTAAAAATACAAATATTGAGAACATTTTTAAAGTTAATGGACAAAGATTGAAACCATTCTTGGAAGAAGGTGTTGTCGAAGTGGAATCCATCGACTTGGTGGATCCCCACTATGAATAATATGTCCCTAACCATTCGATGTATTCTTGTGTATAGTAGTATATTTTGTTTTCTTTTATTTTGTGTCTCCAGATACATGAGCACCATATGCGTGCATCCGGTATGTCTTCCTACTCCATAGTTGATATTACATTGCATACTATTACATTGAGGATAATGCAAATTTTTGAGTGGGGGGTGGAGCATACCTGATTATTTGACTGAGTATTTGGTTGATTAATTCATTGTGCATGTATTTTAAAAATATATATATATAAATAAAAAAAATTTTTTTTTTAGTACTTTAGTTTTTTCTTTGAGCTTTTAGGAATTTTATTTTAGGAGTAAAGGATAACAATGTAGGAGGAAAAAGTGAAATTGAAAAATTCTTCTTAGTATAGAGTGCCTAACTCATTGGACCACACGTCCGGACGCAACCCATAGAACAAAACTCACTGAAAATTGTGTCCGGACGTGCACATATAGGCTGGACTCTCTGGAGGACGCGTTCGGACGGGACTTGATCACGCGTCCGGACGCGTGTCCTTCAAGGTAAATTAAATGGGACGGTTGGGGCACGCGTCCGGACGGCCCATCTCATGCATCCGGACGCGTGCGAGTGAGTATAAATAGAGAGCTCGGTTAAAATTTTTTTTACAGCCTTCCTATAGAAAAAAAATCGGACTCTCCCGCCACACTTTAAATTTTTGACTCTCTTTTCACAAAATGGCACCACCAAAAGCCTCCGCTTCAAAGAGGCCAAGAACAAACCCTTAAGAGGAGGACACAACATTTAATCCTATCCGTTTCCAGATTTTGGAGGAACGGGTAAGATTTTATAAATACTATGCCTCCAAGCCTTATGTCTGAGAGAGGAAGGTCGAAATCGAGGACTTCACTCGATTAGGAGTGCGAGAGATTATCACTTCGCGGGGATTGGCTGAGTTTATGGGAAGGGACTGGTTGTGCATTTCTATTTTGGCAAGGGAATTCTACAAAAATGCTGTCGATCGCGGGAATGGGCAGCTGAGCACCTACGTCCGAGGCAAGCACATTGACGTGGATGCTATAGCCATCGCCAGAGTTACTGGAATGACTCAGGCTCGAGTGGCTATCCCTGACTACCCACAAAACTATGATGGCACTGAGATGGGAAAGGAGTTACTTGGAGATTCGAATTTTGTTTGGACTGACAGTGTGAGGTTTCTTCAGTAGGGAGATTTGACCAACAAGTACAAAATTTTCAATCTGATTTTGGTATCTAATATTTTTCCATTGCTGAGAAACACCCACATTATATCGATCGACGCAGACTTCTTTATGCCATAGGCACTGGTAAGACCATAGACCTCCCTTCACTTATTTTTTCTGAGATAAGACGAGCCGTTGTGGACCCCAAGAAGTCATCCCTCCCTTTTACTGGATTGGCCACAGCACTGTGTGAGCAAGCTGAGGTGGTAATCGACGCCACCATGGAGCGAGCAAAGAAAGTTGTGGTGTTAAACTCGGGTACTCTTCTAAAGAGACGGAGTGGGGCGAGGCCAGTAGGGGAGAGAGGTCAGACGACTTAGCAGCAAGAGGAGGGTGATGTGCCAATAGAGGAGTGGGATCAGTTCTTTGACTTCGAAGAAGAAGATCTTGAGCTGCCAGTGGATGAAGATACTGATCCCAGGACTGATAGACAGATTTTATTTGAGTTGTTGAGAGGACAGAGAGAGATAAGGAAGGAGATGAGAGAGTTGAGGGCTCAGATGAGGGGGCTAGGGTGGAGTTCTCAGGGTCAGGTAGACCCCTCATCTTAGTATATTTCTTCTAGATCCCAGTGGTTGGCTGTTTGTTTGATTTTCTTTTATTTTGTCTGTTGAAATCAAAATCTATTTTGAGTAGATTTTTTGTTAGGCTTAATTTCTTTTATCTTTTGAATATGCATTGTACTTAAAATTCTCAATATTATATGAAATGCATATTTTGGTGTGACATTAAATATCTAAATAACATTTTTATGCATAATTTGACACCACAATATACAAATAAATTGCGTAGCTTTAAAGTTGCAACTGTTTAAGCATCACATAGAATTTTATTCTATATTTTTGTATCTCATATCATGTTCTTATAAAAACTCACAATTTGTACACTTTAGACTTTACCAAGTTAAAAATTTTGTTAGGCATTTTACCTTGAGAACTTGACACATATAGTGGAGATGCATAAAACCCTGGTGAGTTTTGATCCAATCTTCTTTGGAGGGTTATTTACATTTACTCAATGAAGCATATTTTTATTCAGCTAATCTCCTTCAATGGTCTCATTATTTTTGTTCTGGTCAACAACAATATTGTGAATAATTGTTTGACTTTAAATTATTTGCATGGGAAGTATGTTATCAAGAACTCTTGTGATATGATTTTAGGCCATCTTTGACATTATTTGAGCCTAAGCCTTATTCTTTGAATATTATTATCCTTAGAAGCAGTGATTGAGTCTTTGAAGAAAAAATTTATTTCTTATACCAAACATATAATAACCAAGCCAATGAAAAAATAATATCCTTCACCCATGGTTATCCCGAGATTGAACTTTTATTGTCTATGTAATTTGGGAGATGTTGGTTGAGGAAAGATGAAAAAAAAAGGGGAGTTTTGCATACTTGTGAATATTTGCATTAGATGTCTTACAATATATTAAAAAAAAAACAAAGAAAAAAAAATAGCAAGCATTAGTAAATATATATATATATATATATATGATCAAGTGTTGTAAACCGTGCTTCTAAATGATAGAGAGTAAAAGACTATGGAAAGAAGTGTGGTTGTGTAATGTACATGTTCTCTCGGGATAGTTTTTTGAATTCTTGAATATCATTCGTTTCAAAACCCTAATCCCAAGGCCCCATTACAACCTTAAATAAAGACCTATCTGATCTCAAGAGTGTATTGATGGATGCATAATTTGTGTAGATAAGGAAAATAATAGTGATTATTTATTTATTGTGTGTTGATTTCCTTTCATGAGACTATGTCAAATCCTTTTCTTTCAAATAATGATTATTTTAATAGACATGTGAGCATTAATTTATTTCGACTTAAATATTTTCTTCTCACATGTGATATTTGAGGGAATAGTCATTATAGTCTGAGAGAATCGTTTATGAGTGAATTATCTAGTGAGATTTGATATTGAGACGAATAGTTGATAGTTGTAGAGGTGATTACCGGATAAATTACTGACTTGGTATAGTTAATTCACACTACACACGAGTTTATATGAGAATATGATAAGTGCATACATCTATATAACATAGAGTTCTATATTTTGCTTTGCATGTGCTTATAAAAAGACTTGTATCTTAGAATTTTTATATTGTGGTTGCAATTTATGTTATAGACTTATTATTCAGAGATTTAATCACATGATGATGTTTGTGGGTATCATCACTGGAAACCCTCACAAGACTATACTCGTCCACTAGGGGGAACCTGGGGGTTTAAATGCTTGTTGCATATGCTAAATGCAATCGTGAAACCTACGGAAGTGGTTCTATTTTGTTTTGTTTTAGTTTGTTTGATTCTTAGGTAGTGTTGTTTTTTTTATTTTTATTTTATTTGTATTAATTGCCTTACTAGGGACTAGCAAGGTCTAAGTGGGGGGGGGGGTGTGATTGAGGTCTAATATTTACGTTTATGAGAAGAAAGATTGATCATTTAGTTATGAAAGCGTGGTAATTATAGAAAATTATGCAAGACTTGATACCATGCTAATAAAATATGAGTTATGTTTATTTTGCAAGTGAAAGGCATGAATTTGGAGATGAAAATGTGACAGCACAGCTTAAGAAGAATCACACTGGAACACGCGTCCGGACGCAACCGACAGAAAGATGAAGAAGAGACAGACGAACATTCTGGACCTCGCGTCTGGACGGTTGAGGAACACGCGTCCAGATGCGTGTTAAAGATACGTCAGGCTCAGAATTTTGACTTAAATCAATCTCTGTTATATATAGAAGGGAGAGACCTTGATTAGGGATTGACGTTTTGCTGACGAATTCTAGAAAAGTATTTTTATTTATCATGGCCGGCTAGAAAGGCTCTGTTAGGGCTAGGGAAAACCTCTCAACGGAGTATGGTATTTTTATTGACTTTGTACTTCATGATTTATGATATTGTGTTAATTTAATTTCTGATCTTTTAGTAAAGTTGTTTACTCTATAAAAACTCCTGAGTTGTTGTGCTATGTACATCGATTGCTTGAGTTTCCCTGCGAGTAAATCACTGGTTATTCCACACTTGAAGTATTAGCATGAATTCATAAAATAATATGATTGAATGATTATTCAAGTTCTTGGTAGTCTTTTGATTATAACCGTTGGATTTGGTACTTGATTTGTTACTTGAATTAACGGACATCTAATTCCTGTATCAAATTAAGATTTGAGTCTTTAATTATTACTGTGTGAAGTTGAGAGGGAGTACCTAATGCTCTAGTATTTTTATTATTATTTTATTTACCAAAACCAATCTTTTTCATCCAACAACTCTTCAAACAAACTCTTTTTCTTTTGAAGTATCTTTAGTTTTTGTGTGATTGTTTTCTTGTTACAATTCCTCGTGGGATCGACCTTGGACTTCCGAGAATATATTACTCTGCTCAACCTGCGCTTGGGTTTACAATATTAAAGTTGAAGCAATCTCCATAGGAGATATCCTATTGAGCGTTGACTCACCCTTTATGGGGATATATTTCAAATACATGAAGTGTTTTGCTGACGACACTCACTTAGGCCTACTTTGAGGACGAAGCCGAAATGTAGCTTTCATTTTGAGTTGTTAAGTCCCATTTCATTTACTTTTTACTTATATATTTTGTAAAACAAACCTTGTATATTATTTCATTTTAAAGGCATATAATTGAGACTTATGGACATATGTTCTCTTGGGAATAAATGTATGTTGTATGATGATGATAATAAGTTGATATTCAAAGTATACAATGCTTGGATATTGATATCGGACCTTGGCAAGGTCATAGTAGTAATATATGTACATATTGTGTGTTGGTTGGCTCCCCGTACCAAGGAGATTTTCTTCTGATTTCATTGAAAAAGACCCCTGGATTTAGTAGTCACAGTATAGTATCAAAGTATAGCAAGGATATCAAGGGTAATCCGTGGTTTAATTAGTGGTTAAGTGGCACTAGGGAATACGGGGTGTCACATGCCTACCCGCAGTTGATTAACAATCTCTGCTTGATCCTTATTTGAACAACAACTAGCACCTACAGGTTGCTATGACTAAAGATTTTGCATTGATCACACCTAGTAGGTCGCCATTGATACTCAATCTTGATTTCAATAGTTACAATATCATCTTCCTCCTCCCTCTGCATTTGCAGATCAATGGATTCCAATAATAGGCCTTCTACACCGACTTTCACACAAATTCTAGAAAATTAGTTCAATTTCCCTCCTCTGCGACCTTATCCATATACCATGTCTTACTTGCCGCACTTGCAACATAGCTCAAATCCATAGCAATTTAGTATTCATTAGGTATATTGTAGAATTGTTCCTAGATAGCTATCTTGCCTTGGGGCTTCCATAATAAGCTTTAGATTGGGTTTCATTTTTCTAATAAAATAGGTTGACCTCTTATATACCAAGGTTCTCCCTCAAGCATCTCATTTCTATTACTAGTACTTGAGAATTTAAAGAAAAAGAACCCTTCTTCTTTAGAAACCATATCAAATAAACCCTTAGCTCCCCCGCATCCTCATTTCCAATGCCCAAACAAGATGGAAAGGCAATTTCTTCCCAATTAAGTGCCCTACCAAGCTAGTTTCCCATTTGGAACTTCCTTCAAGGGCAACTTCCTTGGGTGGTCTTACATCCATTATTCCATTTAGAAAATTTGGAGCCTAAACTTTCATTTCTACTTTAGACCTAGGATCAGCTCCAACTTTATCAGCCCAAGAATCTTTAAGGTCCTTTGAGAAAGGCTTTAGTTCACAAAATTCTTACTTGTTTGAGCCGGTTGAACAATGCCATCTGGTTGAGTCGCCTTGCTTCCCGTAGCTTGAGCAAAAACAATACGTCTATTCATCTCAGTCCCTTGCCCACTAGGAATCTCCGCAGTAGTGGAGGAGCTTGGACCTATTCCTTTGCCATTTTGGGATTGCTCAAAAGCACCACCACTTCCCCATCTAGAATTCATTGATCGTCTTTTAAGCGGCTGGTTCCCATGGTCTTTCTGCTTATTTGGAATCTCCACCAGTTTTTCAATAATCATTCTCAACAATCAATTTGAGGTACCAATTTTGCATAACAGCAACATTTATTCCTTCACTAGCTTCCTTTTAGAGGATATGCCAATAGCTACACCCTTTGCCTTTTCATTAACTTTCCATATTAACAGACTCAGCAGTTGTGTTCGCATTCAAGTCAGTTGAGCCTCAAGTTGCCTCATTTGTGCTAAAATTGCCTACATTGATACCCAAGGTAACATTGTTAATTACGCTGAATAGGTGGCCCAATACCTCTTTGTTCAAGGAAATTAGTAGGCCCTATTTCAATAGTCACAAGGTCCATTCTATTAAACAATAGGTAAAATAGCAGAAAAAGAAAAAAAGAAAAAAGAAAAGGGGTTATAAGTGCTAAGGGAGGAAAGATGAGGGGTGATGGTGAACAAAACTTGAAAATAAAGAAGAAATGGCTGGAGATCTGTGAAGACGAGAAATCCACCGCCAAGCCCAAGAGTTCACCACCATTCCCCAAAATCCTGCTAGGAAAAGAAGGGGTTAAGTAGATTTGAGGTGGACTCAGAGAGAAAAGGCTGTCTTGGGTGGCATCGGTGTCGAAAAAGGAATGCCATCAGGGATGGAGACGAAAAATGGTTTTGCTCGTTCTAACAAATGAATCTTGATTGTAAAAAAATTTCGAAAGGCCATGGAGATTCAACTCTCTCTTCCTCCTTGACCCAGCAGCCTCGTCCTCTCCTTCTCCTTTTCCTCTTGTCTACACTATTCTCTCTTTAAAATCATAGCTGTAATCGCGTAATGGAGATCCATTAAACCACCACCGTTCTGCCACTCCAACACCACCACCAGATCCACCCAACCCACCAGCCACCACCATATCCACCCAGCCCACCAGCCACCATCAGATCCACCAAACCACCACCGTTCCGCTATTTTTCAGCATAAATTGACACAACTCCTCTAGTGGCAGTGAGCTGTCAACCCCTGCACAAGGATGTGAGCTCCCTGAGAACACTTCAAACCCACCACTTATAGTGTTGACAACAGATCGTCTTTTCCCTAGTGCTCCTCCATCTAGTACCACCCAACCCAACAAACCTTTGTGGAGCCAAGTTATGGGAAATACTAAAGGTATGGGGTCTAGTAATGGAGCCCCATCACATAAATCCATGAAATACTTCATACCATTGGTAAAGGAAGACAAGCATGTCGTGGGCCCCCTCCATCAGTGGCTGAACAAGGTTGCAAGGAATGGTCATCTTGCCTAATAGGACACTTTATAGACAAGAGGCTCCCTTTTCTGGTGGTTAAAAACATAGCTCAAAGATTATGGAAACTTGCCTGCTTGAGGTGTTGCCAAATGATCAGGGTTTTTTTTTCTTCAAATTCAAATATGAACTAGCTAGTATGAAAATCCTGAAAAATGGCCCTTGGCTCTTCTGAGCAATCATTTTGAAGAAAAGGCATTCAAGGTTACAACCAACCAAAGATACACACACAAAACTTCCTGTGTGGATTAAGCTTTTCAACATCCCATTGGAATATTGGAATGAGGAAGGACTAAGCTCTCTTGCTAGTGCAGTAGGAATGCCTTTATATGCTGACTCACTTACTGAAGCAAAGCAAAGAATCACATATGCAAGAATATGTGTGGAAATAGATGCCAATCAAGAACCAATTCAGTCATTTGAATTAAAAATGCAGGGCACCCATCTAGATGATTGTGGGGTTGTGAAAATCCTGGTAGAATACCAATGGAGACCCAAATCATGTCCTCATTGCAAAGTCTTTGGCCACAATGATCTCAGCTGCCCCAAAACCCTTAACAAGCAAAGCAAGTAGATCCCTATTATAAGAAATGATGTCAACTCCAAAGCTCCAGAATCTAGCAACAACAAGGACTCAGCTGTTCAACCACCAGTTCATCCTAATCACAAACAGAAAGGGAAAAATATCATTTCCACTGTGGTAGTGGATAATGCTATTCATGAACAGCTACCTATTCTTAATTCTCAGGAGGAAGCCCAAGTTACCCCTATCAGTCCCATTTCTTCAATTTGTTCTCCTCAGCTTTCTATCTCTATATTAGCATCTAATAGATTTAAAGGTCTTGATACTAATGATGGCAAACTAGTTGTGGAGCTCCTAAAGAAGGTCTTGTTGTTTTGGACAACCCATTAGTCGGTGGCAAAAAGAAAAAGGTGAAGAAGAAAAATCCTCACCTTGGTCCACTCAAGCTAACTGAGCAACTTAAGCTCAGAAAGTGACCTTTCTCCCGCTTTCCATGATTAATTTTGTTAGCTGGAATATTAGGGGGACTAAATAAGCCTTCTAGGCAAGAGGAGATAAGGAAAATAATTTTTGAAAAACACTTGGATTTGCTTGGTATCGTTGAAACAAGAGTCAGGAATGCAAATTATGAGGCTATAAGAAGCAATGTTTTTAGACAGTGGGAATCTTTTGCTAACTATGATTCTCATGTCCTGGGAAGAATCTGGGTGGGATGGAATCCTAATACTTTGGTGGTCACTAAAGTTATAGAATTTGATCAAGTGATCCATTGTGATGTAATGCATATTGAAAGCAAACTCAAGCTATACCTTTCCATTATCTATAGCCTCAATGACCAAAGTGACAGGAGAAGACTTTGGAGCAATTTGATCAATGCCTCTAGTTTCTTTAATGCTAGACCTTGGATTCTTATGGGGGACTTTAATGTTATAAGAAATATTGAAGAAAACCATGGCGGGGTTAATAGACGATGTAAAGCTATGGATGATTTTGAATTTTGCATTCAAGCTGTTGAGCTGATGGAGCTTAGATACTCAGGTATTTTCTACACATGGACAAACAACAGCCATAATAAGGCATGCATTGCTAGGAAATTGGACAGGGTGTTAGTAAATGGTAAATGGAGTCAACAATTGGAATAGTCCTCTACAGAGTTTTTACCCCGGGGTGTCTCTAACCATAGTCCAGCACTAGTCCAAATTGGTGGAGCCATGAGGAGGAAAGGATGCCCTTTCAAAATTTTCAACTTCTTAGCTGACAGAGATGACTTTCTTACTTTTGTGGCAGCTACATGACATGAAGATTTCCACGGTTCCTACCAATACAAAGTTTCATGTAAGCTCAAAAGACCCAAGTCCATTTTCAAGGAGAAAAGTAGGGAGATTGGAGAAGTCTCTATGCGGGCCAGGGAAATGAAAACAACTCTTGAAGCCTGCCAAAAGCTGCTTGACCTTAACCCCTTTGACTTGGCACTTAGGCAACATGAGAAACATTTACTTGCTGGATATTCTGAAGCTGCTACTAATGAGGAGATATTTTTCAAACAAAAGTCAAGGGTACTATGACTTAAGGAAGGAGACCAAAATACCTCATTTTTCTTTAAAACTATGGTCAACAGAAGGAATAGAAAGAAAATTCTCAAACTTGAAGATCCAGAAGGCAGAGCAATTGAAGGTCCAGAAAATGTGAAAGCTGAAGCCATAGATTACTACATGAGGACGCTTGGGGGTAATCCAATAGTTATAGATCATATAACCAGGAGAAGCATTCTTAACTCACTTGACCTAAATAGAATTACTGAAGAGGAAGCACTTGATATGTGTAGAGACTTGGATCAAGAGGAGATAAAAGAGGTCATCTTCTCTTTCAATGACATGAAATCCCCTGGCCCTGATGGATTCTCTTCATATTTTTTCAAGAAATCATGGTCAATTATAGGAGAGGATGTTACAACATCAAGGAATTTTTCAAAAATGGCAGCCTGTTAAGAGAGTTGAATGCTACCATTATTACTCTTGTTCCAAAGTTTTCCAACCCTACCACCATAGGAGACTTTAGACCTATTTCCTGTTGCAATCTTATTTACAAAGCAATATCCAAATTAATTGCTAATAGGTTTAAGTTGGTGTTGCAGCACATAATAAGTCATAACCAATCTGCCTTCATTGTAGGAAGAAAAATTGGTGACAACATTCTGTTATCCCAAGAACTTCCGAGGGACTATCACAAAAACTCTGGCTCCCCTCGTTGTGCTCTCAAAGTGGACATCTCCAAGGCCTTTGACACTATTGAATGGGGCTTTCTTATGGATACTTTGGAAGCAGTGGCATTCCAGCTAGAATGAGAGGATGGATGAAACAATGTATCACCCCACCAAAGTTTTTTGTCAATGTTAATGGGGAGCTTGCTAGTTTTTTTTCAAGCACTAGAGGGCTCAGGCAAGGGGATCCCCTATCCCCTTTTCTTTTTGTCTTAACCATGTAGGTACTCTCAACTATTATCAGTCATCAAACCTCTTCAAACTCAGAATTCAGGTATCATTGGAGATGCAAAAATCTCAATTTAACTCATCTTACCTTTGCTGATGACCTTATGTTATTCAGTAATGGTGATCTTCATTCTATTGGCTTGCTAAAAACTACCGTTGACAACTTCAAAGTGCTTTCTGGACTTCAAGCTAACCTCCTGAAAAGCAACATTTTCATGGTTGCTGTTCCTGCTCAAGAGAATATCTCCATCATCAACCTTCTAGGCTTCTCTGAAGGCCTTCTTCCCATAAGATACCTTGGCATCGTTATGATTACCTCCAGACTTAAAACCCATCACTATGATCCACTAATTGAAAGGATTAAATCAAGAATTTTGAGCTGGACAAATAGATTCCTTTCTTTTGCTGGAAGACTTCAACTCACTCACTCAGTTCTTATTAGCATTCAAACCTTCTGGGCCTCTCACCTTTGTCTTCCACAACAAATCATTGAAAATATTGAAAGACTCTTAAGATCTTTCCTCTGGAGTGGAACTGAGATGAAGTCAACTGGTGCCAAAGTTTCTTGGGAGGATGTTTGTAGACCAAAAATAGAAGGAGGACTTGGAATTAGAAGACTCAAGGATACCAATTCAGCCCTCATGATGAAATATCTCTGGCACTCTTCACTGATAAACAAGGTCTTTAGTCCAAATGGATTCACTCTTACTACCTCAAGGGTTGGAGTATCTGGGTTGTTAAACCACCCCACAACTGTTCTTGGAATTGACTCAACATCTTAAAATTGAGAGTTCTCGCCAGACCCTTTTTTAAGCATCTTATTGGCAATGGTATGAACACTAGTCTTTGGCATGATTCATGCCACTCCTATGGTCCCCTGTCACTTTTCTGCAACACCACCACCATGGATGATTCTAGCTTGTCAACAAAGTCAAAGGTTAACTTCATTATCAATGGCAATCAATGGTCTTGGCCAACAATTGTTCCTGCTGAATTGATGGATATCGTTCAAAACATGCCTTCCTATCTTCCAAATCATCTAAGTGAAGATACTGTGAAATGGACACTTGCCCAAAATGACTTTTTTTTTCTTCATCATCCGTTTGGAAATAGATTAGGGAGCAACACCCTAGAATACCTTGGTACCATCTAGTATGGTTTTCTCAAAGCATCCCTAGAATGAACTTTATACTATGGCTGACTATCAGACAAAGGCTAAGCACAAGAGATAGAACCCTAGCTTATGTGGCCCAACTTGCAGCCTTTCCCAAGAATCTCACCATCATCTCTTCTTTGCTTGCCCTTACTCAAGGTTCATCTGGTGTCATCTGATGTTTTTATGTGGTGAACAATGGCAAACTATTTCATGGCAACCCCTGCTTGATCAAGTTGTACAAACATGGAAGGGTAAATCCATGCTCAGAACCCTTCAAAAGCTATGCCTCTCTGTAACTGTTTACTCTATTTGGAGAGAAAGGAACTCAAGGCTCCGTAGCCACCAATCTAGGAACTCCAAAGTCATCTTGCATACTATTGTCCAAACCATTAGGGACAAAATGTTTTCTCTTAAATTCAAGATCACTCCAAGAAACGAAAGATTACTTCTAACCTGGCAGCTTCCCAGCTCATGCTTGCTATGATGTCCAAGTTTGTTTTGCATTGAATTGTATTGGGCTTGAGTTAATTCCCTTGAGATACTCAGCTAAATCTTGGTATCCCTTAGGAATTCCCCATTCTTTTGCTCACCAATGGAGTTTCACCGCTTGTATTAGCTTTTGTTTGATGTACATCTCAGATTTTTCACATGAATGAAATTTTTTTACTTTCCCAAAAAAAAAAATGAATCTTGATTGTATTTGGTTGCCTTTTATAGGACTAAAATTTGAAATTAGAAGACCCCAACTGCCACCCAAATAGTTTTAATCCCTTAAATCATGTGATTTTGAATATTTAATACTCTTTCTCGTAGATATGCCTCTCTCTCTCTCTCTCTCTTATTTACAATGACCAAGTATAAAATCAAAGAGATTCATGCTTAGATGATTCCACCAAAATATATTTTTATTTGTAGCTTCAAACCACTTCCATATTTTACACCCGCATATGTAAAAATATCATGGGACTAAATCAGAGAGTAATTATAATTTCATGCTTCAGATTAGGTCAATCTAAAAAAAGAAGAGTAGAGGGTAGGGTGACCATGACAAATAAGAGCAGACAATTAGTAGGTAATGATGGGTTGACACCCAAAAAAAGAAAGAAAAGAATTTAACAATTCTAGGAAAAATGTTTCCGATTACCCTCAAATAAATTTAAAGCCCCACCCACTACAAAAAAATTTCACTTTTAGCCACTAGATTTAGATTATAGCTACAAATATTGTCACTGAATGAATATTTTTAGTGGCAAAAAATTATTATTGCCATTGAAAGTATGGTACTGAAATTATTTAGTTGCTATAATTATTTGTCGCCACTAAAGATATATAATTAATGGTAAAAAAGTATTGTTGTCATAAACGATATGATAATGAATCTAATCAGTGACAATTTGAATGTTGCAACAAAAATATATTACTAATTCATCACTAATTCTAAATATTTAGTGACAATAATTTAAATTTAGTCACTAATAATATAAAATTTTAGTGATAATATTTTTCAGTTGTAGCAACTATGCCCTGTTTTAAGCTACAATTTATTTATTTTTTTGCCACTGAATGTCAATTTTAGTACACTACAAGAAATTTGGGTGTTTAATAGGAAAACGTCGTCTCTTCACGCGTTAAATCTTTCCCCTAAAATTACTCGGACCATCTCTCTCTCTCTCTCTTGATCGATCGTCGATCTCTCAACTCCTTCGTCGTCATGATTCCCACTGGTTTGAAGACTCCCTCGAAGACATCTCCATCACCACTACCGCCCTGGCTGTTGAGAAGGCTGAGCTCATTTTGAAAATAATCGAGAAGAAGATTAAGGTGCCACCATCGATTGTCACACATATACTTGCTCCCTCTCTATGCACGCACAATATCAATGATGATCTCTTATCCTCTAGGTGATTGCAGATGAATCTATTTAGCAACTGATTTTCTTTGATTGCAATTTTCAGCTTATGTGTGGAGTAATGGAGTTTTATGAATTGCCTTAGTAAGCTCCTCTCTCTACTTTCTGATTTGCTTCTCTGTTCTCCATCGAACATTGATTTGTGTTTGGCAAATAATTCAGAAATTTCCTTTTATCCGAATTAAGGTTCTACAACCAGATCCCTAAATTGCAAATTTGTTTTTTGTGTTTGTTATTTTAGCTAGCTAGAGAACAATCTCAACAAATTGAAAGATGTATTCTTGGCTAACTATGTCCAACCAGCTCAACTCAAGGTTTGAGTGTTGCTACGTCAACCAGCTCAACTAGAGAACAATTGCACGCAGGTTTTACTTCTTTTTTCTTTTCTTTTTTGGTTTCTTTTCCCCTCTTTTTAGTCTTTGGTGGATTCGATCCTTAACAAACATTTTGTAAACTGAAAGTTCTATTTAATTAATAAAATGCATGTTGTTACATGATTATCCTATCTTTAGAATATTAAAAACAAAATCTGAAAAATGGAGTTCATCGTGTGAAAGCATCCTTTTTGCCCAAAACTCTAAGCTGCCTTTGATCCTGTGCAACCAGTATTTTCATTAACTGAAAAAGTACTAACATGCAGTCTAATTTCCTCTTTTAGTAGCTCAACAAGCCATGGAGAAACAATGTGAAAATCCCATTGTGAATCCTTATAGATATCTAATAGTTTAGGAAACACAGTTGGAACTTCTGACAGTCCCAAAATAAGAGGACCTGAGCTAGTAGCAAACCAATGTGACAATGATTGATAACACTTTGAATTTGGGTGTCTTAAACCTTAGAACCCTTGGAGTTAGAACATAAGGTATGGAATTGTTTTTTAATTATATTTTTGGTCTTTTATATGTGTTAAAAAATCAAATTGACTTTTTTGATTTGTCTTTTAGTCTCAATGATACATGTTTAATTACAACTAAAAACTTCAAATAAGAACAACATATTGCAATGTCATAGTGAGGAGGCCCTTCTGTGGTTCTTTGTTCAATTTTGTTAATTTACTATTGCGATTCCTCTTATTCCATTTCATAGGTTAGTAATCTTACTTTTATGGGTTGAACGCTTCATTTACGGTGCTGATCATATTCTTGGTATTGTTTTTGTTTTCTGTTTGATTTACGAAAAATTGAAAATGGAACTCAAGAACTAGTAGAGTCAATCTTTGATGCCTATTTGCATTTGTCTGTGATCAAGCAGACTTGTATGATTATATGCATTTATATATTTTACTTACTCAAGCAGACTGATATGCTCACAATCTCATAGGACTCTCTGCCTCTGTCACTGAAACAACCTGGTAGGTTAGAATTTCTACTGGCTGGTATAATATCTTTACATTGAGCAACCTATTTATATAGTCTTGATATATATTGGAATCATCTCCAATGAATTTCTATTAATGTTGGGTAATTTATGTTAGGTACAAACCAGTGGAAGATCTAAAAACAACTTTGGAAGGCTCGCCTCCGAAAACTAAAGACAAAAGATCTAATAACTTGCCAAAAAACGAATATGTAGTTGAGACTTGATTCTTATGCAATTACTTTTTTGAGTGGATATCATTGTCTAGTTGCTAGGACACAATTTGAAAACATGATTATAACCTTTTTTGTTCATTCCTATTCTTTGATGATGACGTGTTGTACACGTACAATTTAACGATGCTAATATCAGAGTATTTTTTTCACATAATTTGATTTGAGAATTATATCTTTGGAAGTGAGAGTTTATCATTTTTTTTCATTAGGTATATATATTGATTCATTAAATTATATCAGGTACGTGAAATTTGAAAATATTAAAAAATAAATTCTTTCAAATATGCCATAAGTTTTTTGTTCATTGTAATATATTAATTAGTAACGACAATAAGGTGTCAAAAACCACATTTTAAATTTTATTGGTGATTTTAATTGTGAGTAAAATGTATACTTTTAGCTGCAATTAATTGTTGTCAGTAAAAGTCAGGTTTTAACCGGAATTTTAGTGGTGATATAGTATATTTTAGTGGCAAAATTACGTTAACTTGCTACAATAATTATGACGGCTAAAAATTTCACATTTAGTGACATTTTTCATGGTGCAGCTAAAAAATTTATTTTTAGTGGCAACAATTAAATGTCATAACAAAATGATTTAGCCACACAAATATTGTCGCAGCTCAGTGACTATTAAAAAGTTGTCACTAAAGTATATAATGACAATTTTTATACATTTAGCTGCAATAATTTCTACGGCTAAAAGATCAATTTCTTGTAGTGACCACTATGCACATTCTGATGGTATGGGGTGTTAAATTTGGAAATTTATGGACGAGAACAAATTTTCAAGATCAATTTATAAGTCTTTTAGTTTTATTACGTAGTGTCTTTAGATATGAGTCAATTGCTGGTATTACTATATAAAAGAATCGAGTGTGAGGAGGGAGCTCCATTTTCCAATTTTCTAAAATTTGACTTAGATAGGTACAAAACATGAATCTGAAATAACTATTACCATTAGCAGTCACATGACAACTCCTACCATTATTGTTGATATAAGTACTTATTTGAAATTACAAAAAAAAAAAAACCCATTAATGAATAATTTTCTATAATATCAAAATTCGAATAAGGGGAAATGGAGACTCGGTGTATCTCACGGTTCAATAACTAGTTTTATATAACTCCCATTGATGGCTTTCCCGAGATGATGTGCACGTTATATCTTTGACCTTACAAAATGCTATTTCATACCCTTATCAGTAGAGAATACTTATACATATTCCATGTACTATTAATTTTACTGTGGATTCTAAAATTTATTGGGACTTACTATCTATTCAATGATTGAGATTATCAAGTCTATTTTTTAAGTTCATCTAGCATTACTCTTTTCATTTATGTACATGAAAAACAAATGGAGGTCTAACTCCAGAAGACGCAATCAAAAGAAACACAGAGTAATAAGGTTGCATTGCATGGTATATTAGACCCAAGTTTAGGGGCATAGCATGCACATGAACAAAACTCTCTCTCTCTCTCATATACACATACAAAAGGAGCTGGGAAACAACGACCAAACAATCATTGAAAGCAGCATTATACCATATCCAAAATCTGATCACACATTCTCGTTAACTTTTATGTTTCCTCCTCTTTTTGACTGGGTCGTCGCAATTACCTTCATATTCTAAGCAGCCTCTCTCTCTCTCTCTCTCTGTGAATTTATGAAAAGAATGTGAGGATTGTGGGATCCAAGGCTTCATCATGAGAGATAGATTCCGTTATACATTGATTGCTGGGAGTTTCAGATCCCAGAGTTCCCTTACTTTCATGCAAAAACCACTTCTGATGGAAAGAAAAAGCATTCATACAGATAGTGACCATATTTAAAAGACCCATTTCTAACTTTTCTTTTCCCAAAGACTGCAAAAGCTCAAGGTGTGGAAACTTTGTCTCCATGCCAAACTTTTGTGAATGCCACTTCTCTCTCTCTATATATATGCGTATCGTATCGTATTTCTATTTTTTTATGTAATCAAAATTTATCACATGTAAATTTTTTATATTTTATTACATTATCATTTTTTCAATCTGCAATTATCCAACTCAAATTCAATGCCTAAAATAAATTACTGTTCAAAACTGTAGCCTTATCCTATAAAGATGTGTTCATATCTATTTCTCATATATAATATTGTGAGGAATGGAAACTTGTCTTTAGTAGGCTGTCCTACAATGAAAGAAAAAAGTTGCATTGCCTTTCAAAAATATATTAGTGCTTTCCTTTTTTCCCTTTCTTTTCCTTTCCTTCTCTTTGCTTCCCTTTTTCCAAGTGTAATGATTTCCAGATCATGTTCTAAGATCGTACTTTGAAAACGGCTAGCCTGCATATATTACTTATTAGAGAAATTTAAGGCTCCAACCTAGTTTTTGATTGGTTACAAGGATTAGTGAGAATTAACTGCAAATTTTGCTTTTGTGTATATCTTTAAGTAGGGAAGGACTAGGGTACTAAAAAAAATTAATTTCCGTATCATATATTATTTGTTAGTCCAATTATAAAGTGATGCATGGAAAGTATTCTTATTCTTTATTTTACGGTGTTTTATTATTTTCATGATCAATGACTATAAATAATTCAAACTAAAATCTATAGTTCAAATTCAATTTTTATTGTGATACCGAAAATTAATTTTTGGTAACATCGTTTTATCCTTTTAACATAGTTCTTGGCCTGATTTTCTATTTGTATAATTTTTTTGGTTCCTTCTTTCCCTTCTCAAGTGAAGATGATTTATTTTTTCCATTTAGTTCTAAAGTATTTCACTGGAAATTTAGGTTTCTTGAGATTATCAAGGAAATGGTGATATGAATTATGTAATATTTTTCCTTGGAGAAGAAAAATATAAAAAAGAAAAAATATAAGGCAGATATCTTGGAAAAGCAACCACATGACTGACCTTTCCTGAGATAAAGTAGTTTGACTACTTTCTATCTCCTCTCCTTCGAAACTTATTAATATTTAAATCAAGTGTGAAAGGATTTTCTCAAATGCTTAGTAACCTCCACAAATGAAATTAGTTGAGAATATTGGATAAATATTCACATGTGACATTATTCTCTATTAGCTAAAATTTTGAGTGTTAATGATAGTTCAATTATCAAAACTTAGAGGCATTGAGTTTAAATCTTTGCAACCTCGTCCCTTACTATATATAAAAAAAATATAATCACATGGATGGGTCGCCTAAGATTACCCACACATGAAAGAAAGTATTAAATTGATACGTATGTTATATCACCTTTTCTATCATATTAAAGTTGTACAGTAGTTGATGGTTCAACTGCAAAGAATGATCAATGGCGAATGATGCTAACCTTAATATTATAGAGGCCAATAGTCGGGGTGTTCACCCTACTCTACGGATAGAAATCATGATATTCCATCTTTCTATTTGATACTTTGTGAAAGCATTTTTTCTTGTCTTGCTCAATCCGATCAAGTGCACTATTCCTATCCAAATTCTATCCAGAACAATTGGGTAAAAAATTGGGTGAACACATATTTTTTAGTTATTAATATTTAGATCATTTTAACAATTTAATTAATGCACCAATTAATTAACATGATAAATTAATAACACTAAAGAAAATAAAATAAATTCGATAATGCATAAATAATTACAATAAAACACAATAAAAAAGTCATAAACATCAATATATTATATATAAGAAATCCATAAACATCAATAAATAACATATATGTGCGTGTGTGGATAGAGTAGGGTAGCAATATGAAAATTTTGTAGGTATTTCGCATTTCTACCCAAATTTTTTACGGAATGCTAAAAAATCTTTTGTTGGTCTGCCTAATTCTTTCAGATAGTCAATCAATAGAGTCGGGTAGGGTAGGATAAGGTCAAAATTTGCAAACAATCGAAAATTTAAACACCCCTGGTCAATAGTAAACAACCCCCACAACACATTAATAAATGAGGTATAATGGCTTTAGGAATTATTTTATTTTATTTTTTATTTATTTAGAATAAGAGTTTAATTAAGAATATTTTAGAAAGATTTGTTGCCGAAACCATGTTAATTTTTCTACTTCATTAGGCACTAATCTAAGACTAGGAATTTAGGCTCGTTTTGAAAGCCTAGTATGTGTTTATTTGTTTTTAGCAACTTTCTTAAGGAGCAATGCTACATATCTCAAATTTATATCCCAAATATGCATCTCAAATCAATGGGAACTATTGGATGAGTGGGTTCCATTAATTTTTTTCATTGAGACCCACACATTCAATGGTTCCCATTAATTTGGGATGCACATTTGAGATACAAAACATTATTCAACTTTAGAAATAGGGATCTCTTCGTGTCCCATCATTATTACTGCATTAATTGGTATGAGAGCTTTGACTAATCTAGTATAATCAATAAATCAGCAAAATGGTGACCACTTTCACTGGAACGGTGATTATATCAAAATAGCTCTTCCTAGAGCCGTATTCCTGGATCGTCAACAATAATTACAGGCTATCCAAAAGGCCTTGCGAGAACAACAGGCTATGGTTGCTCGGTTGCCGTTGGATCTGAACTAGGAGACTGATCAAGGGTTGGTATAAAACAACGATATGACTTGTGTTCATTCTATTCGAGATCATTTTTCTGTCTATCATGCGAGACAAAACTATTAATGGTGCACTTGCCCGTGCAACACCTATTGCAGATTACAGTGATGGTGACGAGTATGCTACATATATGTTTGATTCCTATGATTATTTAAGATATTATAGAAATCTTGGTTATGAGTCTAAGAATTTTCGTATAAAAGTTGACCTTCTTACTTTTGATGATTACCTTAATATTGAAGAATTTTTTGATTGGTTGACCAAGGTTGAGATATTTTTCAATTACACGGGGGTTACAAATGATGAGGAGAAGGTGAAATTGATGGGTTACAAATTAAGAGGTAAAACATATTCTTGGTGGAAATGCGTGCAGTCTTCACGTGCAAGATAAGGAAAAGCTCCAATTTGTTCGTGACATAAGATGAAGCGGTTATTAAAAGAGTGGTTCTTACCTCTAGATTATGAACAAGTTTTATTCTGACAACACCAGCAATATGCAGAGCTTAGCATGTTTATGCAGACAACTATTCCCTCATCGAATAATTATGCAAGTTCAATCAAGAAAAAATTACAGGTTATAAAGAAGACAAGATTGAAGATGATGATAATGTTGAGTGCACTTATGGTGATGTAGGAGAACCTCTGGACGGTTATCATAAAGACAATGTTGAAGAAAAAGATGACGACAAAATTAATGATAATCCCACACTTAGTGCTGCAATATTTGAAGTTATTGTGGTCAAACCTGAGATATGTGAACTTGTTGAAATTGATGAAGAAGACATTCTTAAAGTTCCCAAGTAGCCTATAGATAGACAAGAAGAGAAGCAAGAATCTAAATTATGTGGAGTTGTTGATATTTTTGGATTGCTAGATACTTTTGTTATTGATGATTTTTAGAAAATAGTTGGTCTGGATATTTCTGAGCTACCAGATGAAGGCAATCTTTGTGGTTATTTTCTTGATTGCAATGACAGTTGGAGGGAGTCAATGGCAGAACACTGGATTTACCAAAGTATATCCGAATGTTGAAAAAGCTACAAGCAACTATCATGAACTGACCAGGATTGATTTGATGACTGGGAAGCAGTTCAAAACCAATGCTACTACCCAATCTTATACAATATATTTTGTAGAATCTCAGATTCGAGAAGTAGAAGCAGAACAAAGCATTATTCTAATACATTATGGGCTAGAAAAGATCAATCTCAAATATAAAGCAAACCCAAATAAGCATAGACGCACCAAATTGTTTCAAGCACATTACAAGAACAAGTACATTTTGGATCAACAATTTGTTGATACAAAAAGTCCATTTGCTAACTCAAAAAGTATTTGAGTCTAGAAGTAGGCTTTTTGCAGATGTAAATAGTGGGTGATGCAAACAGTTTGCATCGGCATTTTGCCAAAACAAAAAAAATACTAGCTTCGGCAAAGACTGACACAAAATAACAGATGCTAATAATGGAAATGACGTCACTTTTTTGCATCAGCACATCATGCCGACGCAAAAAAGTGGATATTTGCATCAACATTGTACCAACGCAAAAGGTGAGTATTTGCATCGGTACGGTGCTAATGCAAATACTAATTTTTTTCCAAATGTTTTTTAAATATTATTTGTTGATAATTTTGCCTGGTTATTTACATATAACTATCCTCTTTACATTTATACGCATCTCTTGTATGTTCATACATATTTTTTATTATTTCCATTTTTTACATTTATACGCATCTGCTATCTTAAATTTTTAGTGTTTATGATGGTTCAATTATCAAAACCTAGAGGTATTAAACTTTTACAATAGTTGATGGTTGAATGGCAAAAAACGATCAATGGCGGAAGAAGCTAACCTTAATATAGAGGACAATAGTAAACAACACCAAAACACACATTAAAAAACAACAAAAAAAACCCAACAGACTATCTGCCAGCTACAATTAAAAAAAAAGGAAAATAGAAAGGCAAAGAAAGTTTTATAATAGTTGGTGGGTATAAAGAGTAGTGTTACAACAGAATTGTCCACATCAGCTTGTGTGGAAAACGTTAGGAGTTGGGACTCCAGCTTGAAGAGAATATTTGAACCCAACACTGGCCCCATAATGTATGATCATACTTGATAATTCACCTGCTTTGTCTGAAGGAATGTTTCTTCTCATTAACTGGTCTCTTTAACAGGGGGTGGAGCCACCCATGGGCTAGGGTGGGCATTTGCTTCTAAGTAGGTATTTTTTGAAATAAAATTTAGACATATTTAATTGTGTCCACCATAATATTGTGTTTTAGTAATATTGAATTCAATAGACTCCTACTTAAATGATTGTCAATTTTTTGAATAATGTTATTAAAACTTAATTTAAGGACCTAATAACATTGCGATATTAATTATAATAACTAGTCTCAATATTTAATAAACTCTACTATCTATCCAATTGTCACAAACCATCGGGTCTCCATCAATTAAATCTCAAATTATGTACAACTAATATAATTGTTAACTTTTAGATATATCCGAATATATTTTGAACATATTGATGTCATTTTATAATTTTTTAAAATTGTAGGGTTATTTTGTTATCGTATAAAAATGTGTATCATAATGTAGTAAACTATAGGATCATAAATGAAAGATTATTACCACAATTTTATATATAAAAGAAATATTTTTGATAAAATTAATTTGTAACTTTTTCAAATAATAAAAACATACTAGGGTCAATTGTTAGCAATAATAATTAGTCACATTTTTGATAAAAAGTTTTAATTTTTTTTTTTTTGTTCATGTTATGTATATCGATTTTTAATCTTTCATGTTTACAAAAATATAATTTTAATAACTATAAATTTATGCACTTTTACGGTCTATTAAAAAAAAATTAAAACATACTAGTGTACCTACCCTAAAAAAAAATTCTTGCTTCGCCCGTCTCTAACTATTTCTTAGACTTCCATTAAGCAACTAAGTTTAAGATGCTTAAAAGTACAAGTAATACTAAAGAAGATAAGTATCATTTCTCAAGAAGAAATGGCCCAGCTAGCTAAAAGATTGTCAACACTACGACAACTACGTATCATTTGGCGGTTCCAAAAGTTAATCAGGATTTCAAAGGTTGAGAATGCAAGGGAAATAAAGTGTGCTGAAGAGCTTGAAAATTGTGTTGGAAGACAGAATAAGAAAAGAATAAGACACAGAAGAAAGGACAACTTTGGAGTGTACATGAAGCTCATAGGCTTTCATTTTTGTAGGACGATCCATTGTATAACTTCAATCCGCCACGGTATGCAATCAAAATTGATTTGATTAATGAACATAAATAAGAAATGGATGGTTTTAGTATTAAACATGAAAAAACCTGATTTAGACACAATAATCAGTTTAATTGGTATTGTAGTAAATGTTTTGTCAATTTTTAATTTTAATTTTTAGTATTGTATGAGTTATTGTAGAATTAAATAGTTCTTTAAATTTAGGATGATGTGAATCAAGTAAATTGTAATTCATGTAGCACACACACACACACACACACACACACACACACATATATATATATATGATGAATTTGATTGAGAAGGAATAATGCTATACTCTTTGGAATTTTCGGATTTACAAATTATACATATCGGTCCGATCACAAAATGAAATCAAAATAATACAACTCATGTAATTACATAAATTAAAATTAAGAGACGCGACTCGATTAATACCATCCCAAAACACTAGCAATGAGAATACCTTTTATCACATAGTTTTAAAAATCGGACTAGACATCAACCCGGGAAAGAGACCGGGTCAATGGGCCATTGGTTCAATCATTGGGTTACTGGTCGGACCGGTAATATATTAAAAAAATAAAAAATAATTAATAATAATAATAAATATGCTAAAAAATCATAATAACTATGAAAATAGCATGCTTAATGAATATTAGATCAAACAAAATTCCAAAATCAACAAACATGTTTTCCATGCATTCAATTTCAAATATAACTTGTAAAGTTAATACCTCTATAAAAGCTTAAGACCATCATAATCTACTCAAATAATCGATTTGCCCAATGTGCTCAAGCTTAATCCATAGCCATTAGCAATATAATATTTTTTTCCTAATCTGCTCTATTGATCAACAATTTTCTCTTAATTAATTGCATAATTTTTAAAATGGATAATGTGATTAATGTTGAAATAGGAGAGAGATCAATTTATAGCATTACCCTTCAACCTCAAACTTAAAGAATTGAACACTATCTATGAAATACAGTGAGTATATTACTATATTATGTTGCACTCTATATACGCATAACCACATATAAGATATAAATTGAAGAACTAGAATTGAGGCTATTTATGGTTTAGCACACAACACGCATAGTAAATTAAGGAAAAGAAGCTTATTGGGAACTATTGCAAACAAAAATAACAAGTTTAGGCAATAAAATTTGATATAATTGAAATCAATTTGCAAATTTCATGCAAATGGATGAAAATTGAAAGAAAATCAACTTTGAAACCCCAACAGTCAAAAACAACAACCCCAAATTCTAAAAAACAAATGTTAAAACTCAAATGAGATTCCCTCTAATTAATAAATAGGCTAAAAAATCAAAATATTTATAAAAATAGCATCAAACATTTAAAGTAAACAAAAATCCTTAAACATATATCCAATGCATTCAATTTCTAATACAGCTCTAATGGCTGCTATAGAGATATGAGAGAGAGAGAGAAAAGAACGGCGAAGTACACCTTCTGCTGAACAAGAGAGAGAGAGAGAGAACGACTGAACAAAAGAGAGAGGGGGAGAGAGTATACCTGCTTTTGGCCTGCTCGGTATTGGTGGGCGACTCGAGTCGATGGAGCTCTGATGGATGGAAGAAAATTCACTTCGAACTAAGATCTTTCACAATGTACCAAAGACTCAGAGAGAGACTAAGAATGAGAGAGTAGCTGTAACTGTAACTGTAACTGTAAGAGAGAGAGAGAGAGAGAGAGAGAGAGAGAGAGAGAGTCACGTTGTTCACCATGGACGAATACTCGAAGAGGCAAGAGGCTGGGAAAGGAACGATCAAATTTAGGGCCAAAATTCTAGGATTTATACTAAATAAATTGAACCGTTTGGTTCAACTCGTTTGGTTTGAACGGTTTAACGATTTTATAACCGGTTCATCGGGTTGATTTCGGGGTCTATGCACAAACCATCCAAGTGGTGAACCAGCCCGGTTCAGGATCCGGTTCACCGGTTTAACAGGTCAATCTGCCGGGCTAGACCGGGTTTTAAAACATTGTTTTATCATGCATTCTCCAACTACCACCACTAGTGCATTTTGGTAATGCCCTTTTGGCATTCATCAATGATGGGAACGAAGCTCGAGGTCATGTCTTTATGTGTTAAAGACTACCACCAATTAATATGGTTCAAAGAGTATTCTGCCCAAAGAGAGGGCTTTCTATCATTCTAGTTTGATTGGCTGCATCGGTACGATTACAATTCGGAGACTTAATTTAATATAACTCTTAGTTAAAAAGTGTTTTATATCTAACAATTGCGATTTATTTCTATTTTAATAGTTTAATAAATTAACTCTTAGTAACAAAGCTTTTTAAAAAACATGTAGCATACGTGGCTCAAGAAGTGTGAGGCGAACTATGCCATCAGGCCATTACTTCTCAGCAAAATTAAGTACAGTCAAAGATGGTGTCTGGAAAGAGAAGAAATTTTACCCACATTTGTATTCCAAAAAAAAGAAAAGAAACAAAAATGAATTTGAACTTCAAAAGGAAACTATTTGTCCTCAAGGACCATATTGTGTAACAAGACTGATGGTTCTAGCTAATCTCAAATATTTAATGCTAATTAATGTTCTTTTTTGGATGCTAAAGCAAAAACACCTTTATGGGTGGAAGATCTGATTCGTCTCTTTGTTCTATATTTAACCTTCATGTTTAAATTCTTCCCCCCCAAAACCTTTCAAATAGAATGGAAGAAAGAAAGCACTAATGGTGAAAACCAGTCTAGGGTATTAATTTTGTAATCGTGTTATTTCTATGTCGTATCATACATTTTAAATATGGTTAATTTCTTGTCATATCATTTCGGTTCATATCGTATTCATGGTAAAAAAAAAATATTTGATTTTAAAACAACTCATATGATATTATGTTAAAAAATTATAAAATTCCTATTTTCTTCTTACAATTTCAATTAATCATGTTATTTTTATTTATTTTTAATCTAATCTATTTATTATTCGTGTTATTTTGGATTTTGTATTGTATCAAGTTCGTATTCGTATGAATGGCCAATAAAAGCCATAAAAATCAGCTCACCATTTCTAGAGCGTAAGGTTCTTTTTTCCCTTGCATTTCTTTAGGATTTTTTTTCTCTCTTTTAAAGTAGCTTTGGTTTTGCATAGCTCTTACGTTATGAATCGTATCTTCGTCAAACTTTATATATTTCCACCTTTCACTTCTTAATTCCTTTGTATAAGCTTCAGCAATGCACTATTTATTTATTGGGGTCTTATGTTGACATTTGCTTGTTGAATGACCCTTTCCAATGTGAAAGCCAAACTTGCATTAATAGAGTTAGGCCTAATCCCTCGTGTTGTGAGGGAAATTAAATTGCATGGGTTCAAAACTGCATGGATATAGATCAAAGGCAAATGTATCTTAACTCTTGGGATGTGAAAGAAAATAGTTATCTGGTCCTTCGAATCATGAGAATATTTTCTCTTAAATCAAGTTGATTCGTATTCGAGTTATTCATTTGAGAGTATAACTTGAAAAGTGTTTGGATAGGTTTTGCGCTATATTGTATGTCTAATTGTTCGATCAATTATACAAGTATATTTTTTTGAAAATAAACCCAAGCCAATCACCCGACGTGTTAATGACTCAATAATATGATAATAAATATTTTTTCGTAGTAAAAAAATAACAAAATAGTAGTACTTTGAGCTATGGATAAAAAGTCTACTTCTGATTAATAGATTGTGAGCTAAAGTCTCATTTAGCGATGGGTCTATACGAGATTGAGCTCATAGTGCCAAAATTAGCCAACTGAAAATTTAGAGACAATATTGAGCTTGAATAAGAGTTCAAGTTTGACAATTGAGTTGGAGCCAAGCTCCAGCATATGATAGTCAGAGTCTAGACATTTACAATTAATGCATCAAAAGGCTTGACTTGACTAACAACCCATAGTAATAAGGTTTATAGACTTGAGCAATTCAAGCAAGTTCAAAAAAAAAAAAAAAGACTTGATCAATCAACAAAAAGATGACAAAGAAAACATGAATAACTAAATTAATGGCTCTTAAACTTGAAACTAGAATTCCCTCAGAAAACCAAATGTAAAACACCCCAAACTGTCACAGGTAAAAAGATCACAAAGGTAATAATATACATTCCATTTTTAGATGTCTACCCACTTGATCTCCTTCCACACAAAATGCCAAATTACCTTTTTCATCTGTAGTTAGAGTCTACTTAGCCCCCACCCAATTTGAAGAACAAGATTAAAAAATGAAAAAACAGAAAAAAGAAAAGGAAAGAACTGAAAGATATCCCAATTGAATGTCTCCTTTTCACAGCACTAGAATTTTGAAAACAACTTGCCCATCCACCAAATCAAGAATTCCAATGTCAGAAAGTGAATGTTCATCTCCATTATGCTCTTCAGTGGCAATATTCAAATCCAGTGAGGCACATGTTCTTCTCTCCTCCAACTCATTTTCTCTCTCTATTTCGTCGTTTTCGCCTGATTTTTGCCTGATTGGAGGAGAACAAGCCCTTGACATGGAGCTGAAGCTTTCACAGCTGAAAATTATAATGGCATCCTTTAATGGAACCAACTCACCATCATGAAGTGTAATACTTCCACTTTCAATTGCTTTTTTGATTCCCACTTGAGAATGAAAGTCTACTTGCTCTACATCTTCCATGAAGAACACACGGCTAGGATTTTCCTTCACTGAATCTGCAAACCTCTCCAGATAACTTTCGCCATGCTCGTTTCTTGTTCGTTTGCTGCTAAATTCTTCAGTTGAATCAGCTCTTGTTGATGAGAAGTTGCTGAGGCCAATTGAAACTAACTCATTTTGTGAGCCAAAAATGACTTTAGAAAGCTCCCTTGCAAACTTCTCTTTACCCTCAGTATCAACACCTAAGAAGAACAGCCAAGTTTCTTCTTTTTGATTTGATTTTCTCTCTCTTTTAGCCATTCCAGACCTACATTGAAGAATGGTGTTCACAATTTCTGGAATAATATCCTTCTGCCATGGCACTTTTCTCTCCAATGCCTTGGATAAAATCTTTAAGTTCTCAGAATTAAACTCCCTGAACCTTTCAAAGCACTCCATATCTCCACTGGCCTCACTAGAAGAAGCTGAATTAGGACTAGAATTAGGATTGGATAAAAAGTCTGGTTTTGCAACCGGTTTGTATGGTCTCATGTTGGATACAAAACCTTCACCACCATTTTCGGATAGGAAGAATTGGTGTTCTTTGGGTGACTGGTTGGGTTCGAAAATCACCGGCCAGTTTAGAAGGGTTTGGTGCAACTTTGGACTGCGCTGGTGGTCATGCGAGGAAATCGAATTAGAAGAAGAAGGAGAACATGACGAGAAATGTATGGTTTTCTCGCGAAAGTGGGGATGTTTGTGAACTGAACTGCAAATTGAGTTCCATTTCTTGCAGAGATCTCTAACTTTGTCAAAGTCCTGTTATAACAGTAGTATGATTTAGAGTAATGTTAAATTGGATCCTTTATTACAAGTGATAATTAATACAAACTTAGAACTTGAAGATTTTGTCGAACAGTTAATACCTGATCATCGATAGTCCGTGTTCTGTTCTCTTCCTTGTATTGTTGGAGCCATGAGGGCAAGCTTGAGCTGGTCGAAGTGGTCGTAGACTCATTTTTTACTATGCTTCGAGCTTCTATCTTGAAATTGGCTGAGCAATCAGCACAACAATTAAGGTGCTTCTCAACTTCATGTCCATTAATACGGCTAGACTCATCTCTTGAAACTTTGCTTTTGAACTGATCTTGCAAATCACTGAAAAAATAAAGATAAAATCAGATTAATAGGCGCACCCACATTATAACATAAAACACACCCAACTCTAAAAAGTTCCGGTTCCGTCCGTTACGTACAATATTTACTTCTAATTTTTAAAGGAGATGTCAATTGGAAAAAAAAATCAAAAGTTTGATGTCCATTACACTACTTGATGAAGCCTTCCAGAAGTGTTGATGAAGCTTACCTCTCAAAGTTGAGGCTGAGTCCTAAACTGCCAGAAGGAACAGTAAGAGGATGAAGTTCCCAAAGAGTCTCTAACGAAGGATGGCCTGTTTTACATCTCATGTAAGTCTGAAAAGTTGCTATCCCCATGAGCCACAACTTTCCACACACCCCAATTCCAGACAACAATCTACTAATCTCCATGATCATGTGCTCCATAGGACAGTAATAGTAGGTTTTTTGCTCAACAAAATTTAAGCTAAACTCAGAAACCAATTTGAGATCACCCAAGTACAGGACAATTCCTCTACTAACATGGCTTTTCACAAGGCATTTAAGCTCCGCAAGCTTATCTTCAACTACTTCCCTTGATTGATTTCTTAGAGAGAAAAGAGGAACACTTACAAACTGCACAAACCTCATATCCCCAGGAACATCTCCCCTATCAAACTTGTCTATAACCCCTTTAACTACACCCTCAGCACTAGCCAAGCACTCCCCTACAATAACAGTGTTCTTCCTTTTCTGGTTCATCATCGTGTCTAGAACACTCGTTACATCCCCATTCTGTACTTTTTCAGTTGTTTGGCTGACAGACACTTTAATCTGACTCATGGCTAGAAATTGAGGCATGTTGTTGCCCAGAACTAAAGGTTTGGTACTTTCCTTGGACTGAAGACTACTTGTTGGAGGACTTTGAGAGCTAATCTCCAAAGAGACTGCTTGTTCAACATTGGTTTTCACCTGTGCACTTGAAAACCCAGCTTCTCTCATGACTCTACTGACACTAGGGTCATCTAAAATGGAGATAATGAGCTGTTCTAGCTCTACTTTCAGAGCTAAAATGGGTTGTTGCTGGGTTTCAATGGAGCCGCGGCGTTGGTGAGCTTGGGCACGCTTGAAGGCTGCAACTAGAGCGTTGGACAGGGAAGGGAGGTGGGAGTGAGGGCCAAATAGAGGGCTTGATGCAGAAGTAGGAAGCCGGTTGAGGGCGACGTTGAAGCAGAGCTCAAGGGCTTTGCATTGGAGTGGATGAGAATGAGATTGAAGGCAAGCTCTTCGGAGAAGGCCCGTGGATGAAGCAAGCATAGCACTGGCTACATGGAGAGGAGTCACTTGGGCATGGCCTCTCCTTCTAGCTAGGTTAACAGCTTGTTTAACTGTGCTTGCAGCTTCAGAAGTGAGAGAATGTTGGACAGTGTAGCCTCCAGTTCTCATCTTTGTGTGTTTCTTAGAGACAGTGTGAGGTGTTGTTTGTGTAGAAGATCAAGGATGGAGAAGTAGATGGCTGGGTTTCATTTGGGTGGCAACTAGAGTTGTGTTGGTGGAGTGTAATGTGGTAGTGGTCATCTGGTTTATAGATTGGTTGTGAGGTACTTAATAAGGTGTGTGAAGTGGATTTGTGCCTTTCTTGTACTTGTTAGTTTTGTATGTGAAAGTGGAATGCATGTGAGGCAAAGCAAAGCTGTCTGTTCTCTTTCTCTGATATGGGATAAAGGGAGATGAGAAAGACTATGATATCGAGAGTTATTTTTTGATATTGTGTGAATTACGATTCAATTGAGTAAAAGTTTTAACTCATCAGACAAGTTTATGACAAAATAGCGTCGTTGGAGATCTATCATAAAATGTTAAAATTAATTTTAATTTTTTAAAGTCACAACTTCACTCCGATTAAATCGCACTTCTCGTCATATCAAACTCGGTACCACAATCATTCTGGAGGAAGATAGATGATTGGAAGTTGGACTGCCTATCTTGTATGGAAAGTAAGATTTGTAAATGATATATGGTTTAGGCCACTAACCTAAAAAATTAGACATTTGGCCCTCTCTTGATGTATTTCTATTGCACCTAACGAATGGGAGAATCACTTTTGCTTGCTGATATAATGCTAAAAGATAGTGTAGTATATTAATGTATATTTGATCAAAAAAGACTTTGGTAAAAAGAGAAAAGAAGGTGGGAAAAGAGAAAGGAGGGAAAAAGAAGAGAAACACTAACACCAATTACGAGGGGCCTCAAAAGAGATAGCCGACTGCCTGTCTGTTTGAAGGAATCGAGAGAACTCTGTGTCTGTGTGTGTTTTGATAGCTTGTGATCTTTCTCAAAGAGAGCAAGGAATAAAGCATGTTATGATTGACTGATATAATGGGTCACTAATTGTACATTTGATTGCATGAAATCCATGAAGGAACATTCTCCTCGGGAAATTTAAATTGTTTTACTGCCTTTTGATGAAATCTTTGCCAAATATACACATTCACTATGATGTGAAAATTGTTTTTACTTAACTTTATTTTATTATTTCAAGTGTCAATGATTACAAATAATTTGAATAAAAATTTACTGTTAGAAATCATTTTCGATACAATATTGAAAACCACATTTGGTTACAATGACTTTATTCAGATGCATTGAAGAGAGGATTTTGAGCAAGTAGACATCATTTCATAGACATAGGGGTGTAACTTGAGCAGACAAACTTGATTTCAACCCGAGTCCAACCAAAAAAAATTAGGGCTTGAGTTAAGGTTTTTAATACTTAGGTTAGATTTAGGTCAAAAAAATTCAACGCAAATTCAATTTGAGCGGGCCTCAAGTTGAGGCATCGGGTTTAACCCGAATTAATACTATATAAATACAATTTTATCCTAGGGTTAATCTGAAATCTGCATCTCCCTCAAAACCTTCACTCACTCTCAGATCCCTCTCCCCTACGCCTTCGCCCTCTCTCAGCCTGCTTCATTTTAGGTGAATTTTGATTAATATTATGTAATATATGTATTAGGTTTAGAACAACAAGCCTATTTTAGGCTCAACCTGAATTGAACCCGTAAAATAACCCGAAATCATTAACCCGAATTCAACCTGAGCCCACCCGAATTCAACTCAAGCAGTGTTCGGGTTGAGTCCCTCAACCCGAGATAGGGTTAGGGTTAGGGTTAGGGTTAGGATTGAAAATTATATACTTAGGGTTGATTGTCCAACCCACCTAAGTTGCACCCTTACATAGACAAACACTTAAATAAACAACATTTCATAAAAATGTTTGGATAATCAACCAAAACACCTTTATACATGCCACAATTACTAATGTATCCTTTAATGCTAATAGACATATATTGCAAATGGTGGGAGTGTCAGTAGTGGTAACAGAGAAATTCATAATATAAAAGGTTGGATATAGAAAAGAGATGCGAGAAAACAATACAATGACATTATATGTACATGTCCACGGACCTAACACCCAGTGACTTACATCGATGTTTATTTCTTAGTAACAGTATCAAAGGTCTTCAACCCTATTTATAGGATGATGATATATATTAGATAAATATACGAGATAAATAATCTATCCTTATCTACTGAAATATTGATAGATCTCATCATATATTCTGAAGATAAAATTGAATATTACTCATGCTCATCATCTATATTTATAGAGACAAAATAGTGATAGATCTCTTTGGATTCTATCACTGTCCCTCAAGTTGGTACACTGAAAATTTGATTGCAAGTGTCCAACTTGAACCGGAAAAAATTAAAAGTGCTACTCGGGATTGTAATATCCTGTTCTTTGACTCCGTTGTTGATAATACAGCTTAGTGATAAAACTGTCCCTCAAAAATAGCTCGTGGTGGGAATTGTGCACGGAATGACTCGTTGTGCGATTTTTAGTGCCTCCATTTGATTCCTTTGGATGCAAATAATGATAAAAAAAGATAGGAGATAGAAGAGACAAGAGAGAAAATAAGACAATGATATTCGTGGTTCAGCACTAAATGCCTACATCCATGGAAATGACATCCAATGGGTTACATCAATGTTTATTTTTCGGTAATAGTATCTAAGGTCCTCAACCCTATTTATAGGAGGAGTAAATACATTAGATAAATATGAGAAAAATCATTAATTCTTATCTATTGAGATATTGATAGATCTCATTATATATTCTAAAGATAAAAGTAAATATCACTCATGCTCATCATCTATACTTATCCACGCAAGATAGTGATATATTTCTTTGGATGAACAAAAGGTACAAACAAATATAACAAAATAGAAAAATACAAAACAAAAAATTTATATGGATCAGCTCGAAAGCCTAAGTCCATGGGCGAAGCGCAACAACCAAGATTCACTATTAATAAATGGAGATTACATAAAATTCTCTAACCAATGGGTCTTTGATCAAATAATACTCCTTGTTTTGTAAAGACTTTGTTTTCTTGAGGTCAAGGGTTCAAGTCCACCTCCCCATTCCCCCTTCCCAAAAAAGAAAAAAATATATTTAAAAAAAACATGAAATTCTCTAATCAAGAGAATATACTAAACATGGATATCCAAAGCTAGGGGCCAAAATTCCCAAAAGAAACTAAGAAGCCTATAGCTCAATATACTTTATCTCCTAATACTATCGAGTTTCTAATTGGTCTTTTATTTGAAGTGGAATTACAAAGCATCTACCTTTTCAAATCCCTAAGGAGACCAAAGTTCAAACCAATTTTCGAACTATGAGCGGAAAACAGGACACCCACAGTATTATGTTGAACAACCATTTATTTTAAAAGTTTAAGTTGTTAGAGAGAAGTGTAAGATAAGTATTTATCTAATAATCTCCCCTCCCCCCATGTGACCCCTCTTTGAGTGGTCCATCTAAGTGATTTTTTTTAGGGAGGAAGCTTGGTGGGATTCGAATTCAGGACCTCTAGGCTCTGATAGCAAGTTGAACAACCATTTACTACAAAAGTTTAAACTGTTAGAGAGGAATGAAACATAAATATTTATCTAACAGGTAGCAACTGTGTCAGTGGGTTGGCATTAAGTATGGTAATGACAGTAGCTGTAGCGATGGTGGTGGGCTGATGGTGGCAGTGTTTGATGGTTGTTGGAGGGTGGTGTTCGCGACCATAGTGATAGTGGTGGGGGACGATGAGGATTGTGGTTGTAGCGGTGGGAGAATGGTGGGTGAAATAGTGGTGGTGGCAACAACAATAATAACGACAATGGTGATGGTTATAGTGGCATAGTGGTGATGGTGGTGGTGGCGACAACAGTGGAAATGGAGCTTTAGACAACAATGACGATGAATAGGTGTTGGTGGTTGGGACAGTAATAACAGTGATGTTAATGGTCGTGGAGGCACTTCAAGAATTGGGGACTTTTGAGGCAGTTTTTTGTGATAGCAATGTTCAGCGTCACAAAAAAAATGTGTTTTAAAATTTTTTTTGTGATGATAATGTTGTCATAAAATATTTATTTGTTGTCGCAAATATTATTTTAGACAGACTATTGCCGTCACAAAGACTTCTTGAGACTTCACTTATTACATTAAGGTGTTGTGACTGCATGCCTCGCCATAATAAGTGTTGTCTCAAAAAGTCTTTGCGACGATTATTGTCGCCTCAAATAGTATTTATGACAAAAAATAAGTCTTTTATGATAATATTATCACTATAACTTTTTTTCCTCAAAAACACACTTTTTTTTTTACGATAAACATTGTTGTCGTAAAAAACTTACTTTAATAATTTTTATAATCTGGTGACACTTGTGAAGATATGGTAATGGTGCTGATGGTAGATATAGAGGTAGGGCTTGAGATAGTGATGACTGATGATGCACAAATTGAGTTTGTATCACCACCTGTCAGATGAGTAATAATAAATACAGTAATTAAGAGAGACACAAGCAAGACAAGGATTTATAGTGGTTCGGTCAACATGACCTACGTCCACTTTGAATGGCTAGGGTCGTTGGGGAGTTTTATTGCTTCAAGTGTGTAGGAAGAGCATAGAGTTACAAGCTAAGAGAGATACGAGAGTTGTGCTCGACTGAGTGTGATTTGTCCCCAAGTGTTGGAGAGACTTACAATTTATAGTCGTCTCCTAACAGATTGAGACGACTTAATAGTAACTAAATAGCTAATCTCATGGATCTGATGACCTTTTCTCAATTGGCGAGGCAATTACGATGTTCTTCATGAGATTTGGTCAAATGATGAAGTGAGAGTTGACTTTTTCAAGGCGGCGAGGATGAAACTCTTGGATAACCCTGCATGCTCCCTTGCTGATATAGCTCCTTGATCCTGATGAACTTGATCAGACATGGACCACTTTGGACACTGAATCTCTTGGAGTTGGGTTCTTAATTTAAACTGGACTTACATCGTGGGCTAGGCCCTTGGACGTGACCCATCAATGACAGTGGTGGTGGTGAGTGAAAAGACAATAGTTGTGATGGCAGATTCTCTATGGTGACGAATATGAAAAAAAATAAATGTTTTTAGTAGAAGTGCTTTTAAATAAGTTGAAGCTTCTTTTTTTTTTTTTTGTTTTTCAATTTCTAATTATTAATTTATTTAACTAGTAAAACTAAATCTACTTATTCAATATTGGATGGGACTATTCTCACCCCTTAAATCTATTTTTTCACCTCATTTAATTATCTCATTTCAAACTATTAAATTCAACTCATCTATACCCACCCATTACTTATTACTTTCACCTCATTTATGCATATTCAATTAAACTATTAGGTATATGTCAAACAAATCGAAACAAAAATAGTAATTAAAATGAAATTTGAATGTTACGATGTGATCTATATTATTTGAAGGTGTTTTGAGATATTTTGATATATTTTCACCAATGTATTTGAAATATTTTGTGTTTTAAGAATTTTTTGGTATATTTTGGCTAATATTTTAAAAAGAATTATTAATTTTTATTCTGCTTCTGAAATATTTTTGTACCGAAATTATATACCAAAATAAAATTTTGATCATTGCCTATATAGTATATTGATATAAAATTGAATGAATTTAATTTTTAATTAGTGAATATAGATGAATTAAGTTTAGTATCTAATAAGGTGAGTATAGATGTGGTGAACTTTGAAGTTTGAAGTAAGAGGATTAAATTGGGTGGGAATAACTCCATCCTTCTACATTTGAGCAAGTCCTTTTTCAAACAATAAGTTTTGAACAATGTTAGTTGGACATAATTTATTAATTTTATTTATTGAGCAAATTATCCATAATTATTGGATTGACAGTGGAACCAATTTTACTAAGATCTATAAGTAATTTAATAATTATGATATATAAGGTCAACAAATTATATTAATAAATTAAGTTTAAAATTCAAATAGTATTGTAAATAATTTTTTATCCCAAATGAGAGCAGCATAGTAGGCATCTTGTCGGGGTTTGGGGTGGTTGCATATGATTGGGCTGCCGGAGTTGGAGGTGGACATTGGGCTGTATGCATGACGAAACCACATTGTGACTAGGGGGGTCAGAGCCCCCACTCAATGTACTATATCCCCCTGGATTTTCAAAATCTTTACCCCTCACAATAAAATCCTTGTTATGTTCTTGGGTGTGTGCTTTTTCTTTTACCTTTTTGGTAATTATGTATAGATTATATTATGATATTTAAATTATTGCATTACATAGTTAGGAATAGCACAATCCAATTTTTTTTTGAAGTTGGATTATAATCTAACCAAACAAAAAGCTGTATTTTAATATACTTTGATGACCTGCCTCCCTCTTTACTAGCTTGTCCGCAAACTCTTGTGAGTTAAAAAATATGTTGATGAATATGGCGTCGTCATTCCGTTGAAAAACTTGATTATAAGGATTGTGATATAATGCTAAAAATTGTTTCAAGTTGTGTATAAAAACATTGCACTTACGAAAACTGCATCCAAATACTTAAGGACATCAAATAGCTGACTTCTAGTATTCTAATTCTGCAAAAACTAGAATACTAGATTAAATGGAAAAGAATAGATGTAAGTGAATTTGGAATAATTGAGAGAAGAAAAATGAGAGAAAGTTTAGTCGGAAGTATGATTTTAGAGTGTAAGACATCACCTATTTATAGACTTACAAGTGACATTTTAAAAAAAAATACAACAATTTGAAATGATATCTTTTGAATCATTTTTTATTAAAAAAATATCAATGATGATTTTATGAAAAACTTCAACCAATTGAAATGGTGCATTTTAGTCCAAAAGGTGTCAAATATCACTTTATGGAAAGCTGTAAACATTTGTAATAGTTTCTTTTAACCAAAAGGTGTTAATGTTGATTTTATAAAAAATTATAACTGATGATATCAAAAATAATTCGAAGTGTGAGCTCAGACCTCTAGGTCAGGTCAGGAGGTCAGCCAAGATAAAAGAGCTCAGAGAATCAAAGCTCAGCTTCATTCAAACGGGATATTGATAGGAATGACGTGGGGACAGCTGGATAAACAACAAAACATCCCAAAATAAAAGAAAAAAAATGGAAAGCTAGAGTCAAGGCATAAAACTCTCAACTAACCAAGATCCTCTCCCGAAAATCAAAGAAAATTTCACGGATGTAAGACAAGGATCTCGGTGTAGATCCTTTAGAAGTAAGAATTTGTCTATATATATACTAAACAGTGCCTCCATTGAAACACAAGGAACCCTAGTGGCACGGGCATTGTTCTGTAAATCACCCAAGTTATCAATAAAGCAAATGGAGCAAGGGCCTCCATTAATGAGTGGACTAGCCAAGCTCTATAGCTGGTGAACCACTATATTTCTTCTGTGCTGCTATCTCCATATTTAGATCAACCTTCACTTCATAAGCTATTCTACGAGCCATGCAACTCTGATCTCTCATTAATACTAAATTCGTTGCCTTCGCTCATTCACCAAAAATTACACCATCAGTTTGGCGCCGTCTGTGGGAACGACTGTTCTCGTTTTATAAATACGCTGATCCTTCAGTGACTGATGGTCTCAACCGGCAATATAAGCCGAAGTCAGACCAATCCACCGCGCATGTACGACCAATAGGAAACCACAAATGGCAGACAAGCCGAGAATGATCCAGAGATTAATCCCCCCATAAGGGATCCCCCTACGAATAATGAGTTAGATGCCCTCCGTCTTGTTAATCAGCGTCTGCTACAACAAAACGAGGAGCTATTGAAACTCTTAAAAAGCCCACAGGAGGCACGACCAACCCAAGAAGGCCCGAATAATCTCCCTCGTAGAGAACAACACCACCTCGACCCCCTCAGAGAGGTCAACGAAGGTGAAGAAAATAGTCAGACCATGGGGAGGGATCCACAACTACCTCCTAGGAATGGGCACAACGAAGAAGTGCAAAGTCAGAATGATGGGGGGAGGAGTGATTTCCTCCCCTATCAGCAGAAAAAAAGAGAACAATACTGGGAATAACGCTTTGAGGATATTAAGCAAGAGTTCAGTCACATGAAGGAAGCTGTTAGAAGCAAGGCTCCTGTCACGATGGATGCCCTAGTGCAGCAAACAGAGCCACCATTCACCATGGGGTGCTACACTTTCCCCTCCCCCCAAAATTCAGGTTGCCTCAGATTGAGACCTTTGATGGGACCAAAGACCTTATGAATCACCTCAACACCTTCAAAAATCAAATAGAGCTGCATGGATATCAAGATCCCGTGCGGTGTAGAGCCTTTGCCATTACTCTTAAAGGATCAGCCTTAGCATGGTTTAATAGACTTACCCCGACTTTAGTTTCTTCCTTCAAAGAGCTCTCAATCTCCTTCGTATCCCACTTCATAGGAGCTCTGATATATAGGAAGTCGAGTTACCATCTATTGAATGTAAAGCAGAGACCAGACGAGAACCTTAGATCATACATCCAGAGGTTCAATTCAGAATCATTAAAGGTAGATATCCCCGATGAAAAATTTGTCATTACCGCCTTTATTGCAGGGCTCGAGGTACAATCGAAGGATATGATATTTTTCATATCAAAGAACCCTCAGACAAGTATAGCTGAAGTGCTGGCTAAAACAGAGAAGTATATAAATGGTGCAGAAGCACTCCTCTCAAAGATGGGAAGTTCTTCATCATGAAAAGAGAGGGGGAAGGAAGAAAAGAAGAGGGAAAGAAGTCCCAGAAAGAAAAAGAGTGAGACAGGTCTCCAGGATGATGCAGAGATCATTCCCCAAAGAGGAGAGACAATGTTAGAGATCGTCTGTGGCCCCCACAGCCAGAGCTGCAGCCGAGGTACCCACCTCGACAGGTAACCCCTCTCACCGCTTTTATATCGCAAGTCTTGTACGAGATGCAGAATAAGAAGTTCCTGAGATGGGCACCTCGGATGAAGGCAGATCCAGCCAAAAGAGATCTCACAAAGTACTGTGATTACCATAGAGATCATGGCCATCACACGGATGACTGCATTCAATTGAAGAAAGAAATTGAATTTCTGATCCAGCGGAGACAATTGCGTCGCTTTGTGGCCCAGGAAAATCAAAACCGAGCTCTTCCACCTCAAACACCTCAGCAACAGACTCCGGCGCAACATTAACAACTCATGGGGGAGATCAGAGTGATATCAGGAGGATTTGCAGGGGGGAATCCAGTGCAGCCAGAAAGGCTCACTTGTGAAGAATCCGAGCTGATGAGTTGCTAGAGGTGTGCACCACGTCTAAAGCACCACGGTTTGACACTACCATAATCTTTTTAGACTCGGATTTAGAGGGCTGCCATCATCCCCACGATGATCCGTTGGTAGTAAGGGTTGTCGTGGCCAACATAACAGTGCATCAAGTCCTGGTAGACAACGGGAGCTCAATAGACGTCATCTTTGCCTCTGCTTTTGACAAAATAGGCATAGGAAGAGAAAAGCTAGAGCCAGTAAATACCCATCTGTTGGGATTTTTTGGAGAGTGGGTGTTGCCCCTAAGATCCATTTAGCTCATACTCACCATAGGGGACCCTCCCTGCCAGGCCACCACAACTGTAAGATTCCTAGTGGTTGATGCTCTTTCGGCATACAATATGCTATTAAGGAGACCTTCCCTCAACGCAATGAAGCCATCCCTTAGACATATCACCTTGTTGTGAAGTGTCCAACAAAAAATAGAATTGAAATGGTTAGAGGAGACCAGCGTGTAGCTAGAGAATGTTACATGGCCTCTATGAAGCAGAAAGAGGTGGAAAGCATCCAACTGGACGAGCTCGACATGAGGGATGAGCTTGAAACTAGACCAACGCCATCAGAAGAGCTGGAGCCCGTTTAACTCGATGATGAACAAGAACATCTTGTCTACGTCGGATCCAAGCTAAACATGGAGATTAAAGACCTTCTAATCTAATTCCTAACAGAAAACGCTGAAGTGTTTGCTTGGAAGCAAGAGGACATGGAGGGCATTGATCCCTCAGTTATCACTCACAAGTTAAGCATAAATCCTGCCTGTAAGCCCGTCAAACAAAAATGAAGAAGCTTCGCCCCAGAACACCAGAAAATCATCAATCAGGAGGTTGGAAAGCTTCTCCATGCCAAGGCCATCAGGGAAGTAGATTACCCTATCTGGTTGGCCAATGTGGTCCTTGTGAAGAAAACCAATGGCAAGTGGCGGTTGTGCATACACTTCACTGATCTCAATCGAGCCTGCCCCAAGGATAGTTTTCCTTTATCTCGGATCGACTTAATAGTAGATGCTACCGCTGGGCACGAGCTCCTCAACTTCATGGATGCCTTCTCGGGGTATAACTAGAATAGAATGGACCCCAATGACCAAGAGAAGATCTCATTTGTGACAGAACAAGGAACGTATTGCTACCAAGTCATGTCTTTTGGCTTAAAGAATGCAAGAGCTACCCATCAGCGCTTGGTGAACAAAATGTTGCAAAGGCAAATTGGAACAACCATAGAAGTCTAAATAGATGATATGCTGGTAAAATCGTTAAAGGCCGAGCTCCAAAGCCAACGTTTGACAGAATATTTCCAGGTTCTGAAAGAATATAAGATGAAGTTTAACCCTGTCAACTGTGCTTTTGGGGTTTCAGCAGGGAAGTTTCTAGGCTTCATAATGAATAGTAGGGGAAGAGAATCCAATCCTGACAAAGTAAAGGCAGTGCTAGATATGCAACCACCCTCAAGTACAAGGGAAATTCAGTGACTGACAAGAAGAATAACTGTCCTGAGCCGTTTTGTATCTCGGTCAAGTGAAAAGTGACAACCTTTCTTTCGAGTACTGAAGAAAGCTTTTGAATGAGATGCCCAATATGAAGAGGCATTTAGGTCTTTGAAGGTTTATTTGAGTTCCTCCCCTATTCTGGTCAGTCCCATAGAAGGAGAAGTGTTCACCCTATATTTGGCTGTCTTAGATTTCTCTACCAGCACAACGCTTGTAAGAGAAAGAGATAGAGCTCAGTAACCAGTATATTACTGTAGCAGAACTCTGAGGGGTGCAGAGGATAGATACCCGAAGATGGAGAAGCTTATCTTTGCTTTGGTCACCATAGCCAAAAGGCTCAGACCATACTTTCAGGCACATACCATAGAGGTTCAGACGGATCAGTCGATGAAGCAGGTATTACACAAGCCTGAATCCTCATTGAGATTGGTAAAGTGGGCCATTGAGCTCAGCAAATTTGACATCAGATATAAACCAAGAACAGCTGTAAAAGGTCAGATTCTGGCAGATTTTATCGCAGAATTCACAACGGGAACGCCTATGGAGACCACACAGCTAGTACCTGACCTCCCAATATAGAAACTTTACGTAGATGGTGCAGTCAATGCCCAAGGAAGCGGAGCGGGTCTAATTTTGACCTCACCAGATGGAGTAGACATCGAATACGCCCTCAGGTTTGGGTTTAAAGCCTCGAAGAGCGAGGCAGAGTATGAGGCTATTATTGCAGGACTCAATCTAGCTTACTTAATGGAGGCAGAACAACTAGAGATCTGCAGTGATTCGCAGCTTGTGGTAAGACAAATAGAAGAGTCTTATGAAGCTAAAGGAGAGAAGATGATCCTTCATCTCAGAAAGGTACAGGAATTGATCAAGAAATTTGTACAAGTTAAGGTCAAAAATGTTCCCAGATCTGAGAACTCAAGAGCAGACTCCTTGGCAAGGCTTACAACTGCCTCGCAAGAAAGTTTGGAGAGGCTAATTCCAGTGGAGCATCTAGCGAAACCATCCGTCGACATTGAGAATGAAGAAATACTCCCTGTGCAAACCTCATCGAGCTGGATGGACCCTATTCTAGGATACCTTCGGAATGAAATCTTGCTAGAGGACCCCAAAGAAGCAGCAAAGCTAAGAACCAAGTCAGCCAGGTTTTCTATTTTGCAGGAAAGCCTTTACAAGCAAGGTTTTTCAACATCTCTCCTTAATTGTGTGGAGAATGAAGACGCCAAGTACATACTCAGAGAAATTCATGAGGGAGTTTGCGGCAACCACATTGGAGCACGGGCCTTGGCAGGAAAATCATTAAGGCAGGGATATTATTGGCCCACAATGCTCAAGGATGCCGCAGATTGAGTCAAGAAATGCACAGTCTATCAAATGAACGCTAATCTCCCTCATTGCCCAACAAAGCTCCTGACCTCGGTGGTTAGTCCTTGGCCCTTTCAGCAGTGGGATTTGGACATACTTAGGCCTCTTCCAATCGGCGTGGGACCGTGCAAATTCGTCATCATTGGAGTTGACTACTTCACTAAATGGACAGAGGTGGAGCCTTTGGCTACGATCACGGAACAAAAAGCCCAGAACTTCACATGAAAGTCAATAATTTGTAGATTTGAAATTCCTAGGGCAATAGTTTCTGACAATGAGAAATAATTTGACAACCCCAAGTTCAAAAGATTCTGCGCTGAGCTGGGAATAAAGAACAACTTTTCAGCCCCAGCTCATCCACAATCCAATGGACAAGCAGAGGTAACCATCAAAACCATCAAAGCTGCACTAAAAACCAAGCTTGAAGCTCTGAGAGGAAAGTGGGTGGAGCATATTCCAGAGGTGTTATGGGCTTATAGAACAACTGCGAGGTCATCAACCTAGGAAACATCGTTCGCTTTGGCTTATGGAACAAAAGCAATATCTCTAGTAGAAATTAGGATCCCATCTCCAAGGACCGAGCTCACAAATCCAGAGCACAACGATGAGTCTCTCCTACTAAACCTTGATCTCTTGGATGAAAGAAGAGACAGAGCTCTGCATCGCTTTCAGGATTACCAGAGGAAAACCGTAAGGTATTACAACAAAAGAGTCAAGCACATAAGCTTTTTGGTGGAAAATTTGGTACATAGAAAACTCCTACTTGCTAGGAAGAACCCCTCCCACGGGAAGCTAGGTTTAAATTGGGAGGGTCCCTTTATTGTATCCAGGAACAAGCTGCAGACCGAAGAAGGGAGAGTCCTACCTCATTCCTGGAACGCAGAGCATCTCAAAAAAAAATTTTAGTAAGTATTCTTTGTAAAAAGATCATTTCTAATAAAGTGAAAATTTTTTGATTCAGACAAGTATGATTTCCTGAAGTAGCTAAAAGCCAAAGATGAGCTCTTCCGCTCATAAAATAAACAAAGAGCTTTATAGCTCGAGATGAGTTCTTCAGTTCATAAATTAGCGAGTTTCATAGCTCAAGATGAGCTCATCAGCTCATAAAAACGACAAAAAAGCTCTACAGCTCAGAAAAAGAGCCAAGCAGCTCAATAAGAACTCATAAGTTCTCAAGAGGAGCCCAGTAGCTCACGATAAACTCTCCAATTCATAAATCAGAGAAGAGCTCCACAGCTCATGAAAAACTCTCCAGTTTATAAATCAGAGAAGAACTCTATAGCTCACGATGGACTATTCAGTTCATAACGATAAAGAAGAGCTCCATAGCTCACGATGGACTATTCAGTTCATAACAATAAAGAAGAGCTCCATAGCTCACGATGAACTATTCAGTTCATAAAAATGAAGAAGAGCTCCATAGCTCGCGATAAACTATTCAGTTCATAAAAATAAAGAAGAGCTCCGTAGCTCGCGATGAACTATTCAGTTCATAAAAATAAAAAAGAGCTTCGTAGCTCATGAGGGACTTCCCAGTTCATAACTCAGAATAGAGCATTATAACTCACGATGAACTATTCAGTAGAGAAAATATCTACGACTAATCACAAACTATATAGTTCGTGGAAAGAGCTCAGCAGTTCGGGACGGACTATTCAGTTCATAAAGAGGTGATAAATTATGCAAATCCCGATGAGCCCTATAAGGTGAGAGGAGCCTAACAAGCCTTGGGAATCTAGATAAGCTATCCAGATCATGAGATTCACAGAAATATTTCAGGATGAACAAATAGTATGCCATGAAGTGTCCAGAATATAGCAGATCAACAACAAAAAAGAAAAATTGTTCGGATTACATCGAAGGGCTAAAGTAACTGGTGAAAAGAAATTGAATAAAAAATACCTCTGAAGTTTCTAGGCAGAACTACTAGTTCTCCCTCAAGCATTTCTTCAACCCAACTATCTCCTCCTTCAAATGGGTGTTCTCTTCCCTCAATTCTTCCTTCTCCTTCTTGGCCTTCAAAAGTGCATTGAGCAGTTTGGTTCCAGCAGAAGAAAGAAAAACTGCGCTAAGAGAGGAATCAGAGGATGAAGGAGACTCGCACAACTTGCATCTTTTGGAGGACAGTCCCACCCCCTCATCCTCCTCAGACTTAGAGGAAGAGAGATCTGGCAAGCTGCAATAGAAGTGAAAGTCAATAGAAGCTGTCACTGCACTAAACAAGAAAATGTTACCAGACGTCATCAATTTCGAGAGGGCATGGGGGCAGATTGCTTCACTTGCTCAATCCTTATAGCCTCCGACAAATCTGGGTCAGACGTGACTGCACAGTAAAGCAAAAGTCAGAAAAGAACGCTAAAAAGAAAAAAAAAAGAAAGGGAATGATCAAGAAAACCGTCGACGCTCTTACTTATGTGATCAAATTTCCTCCAAGAGCGTGAGATTCTGTTTTCTCGACGGCGGTCTTCAACAGACCTCCAAGAATCCCCAGAAGCAAAGAAAAAGTGGCTGAGCCACCCTTGGGATGGGGAAGGAATGTCAAGCACTAGCCGGCGTTCGAAAAAGTGTCTCCATCTGAAACAACTGAAACAAGAAACATCGTCGTCTTCAAGACAATGAAAGTACAAAAACTCGGCAGTTGTGGGGAACTGGTCATTGTCCTGGAGGCGCCAGAACAGAAAGAAGTTAATTAGCACAGCCCACGCTCGAGGAGATAAACGGGAGGGGGATAGACCGTAATACACCAAAACGCACTTAACAGAGGGATGAATAGGGAGACGAAGGCCCATCTCAAAGGTACCTTCAAAAAAACAAACTTCCCAGGGAAGATAGTTAGGAGGTTCGTTTGGAGTAGGAACTCGGAGAGACAATTTCAATTCTCGAAAGAATCGTTTCTTGATCCCTTCCAGATTAGAGGAGGTAAGCGAAGAAGGAACCAAAAAACGAGACTGGAATTTTCAGTCTATTCCGAAAGAAGCATGATCTTGAAAGAGAGAGGAAAGAGAGACAACCATGAGAAATCCTAAGCAAAGGAAAGAAAGGAACGAGAAAGCTTTAAGATTCATGAAGGGAAGCCAAGGTATATAGTTAATAAGGAAAACTCAAGAAGGCATGGAAATTTATAGAGAAGCCCTAAGGGTTAGGAAATTAAGAAACGTGCCAGAAAGCGGAGTCGGTGAGATCACCAAGTTTCCTAATCCTTAAGGCAACCACCTTTTCAAACACAGTCACAAAATAAAGTCGCAGTTCGGTCCTAAAACTGCCGAGCCATTCATGGAAAGCTACTGCATAGAGAGCTCAGAAAGGTTCTTCTTTTTTAACCGACCTAACGTGGGGGATCTCCTGATCCATCTCAAGTTTCTCCAACACTCAGTGACCTAAGTGAAGACTAGAATAATAAGCTGCGACAAGGCTTGTAAACCTTAGATCCACAAATAGAAAGCTTGTAGGTCTCATGGGTTTGTGGTCAGCTCATCCGTATATCATCTAGAGGAGGTCTCTTAGACTTCTTTGTGTCGAGATGATCAATGGGTTAGAAAGGTCTTACACTGGCTGATTATACCTGGAAGAACAACGTGAACACATCAACAGTGACTCAACCTCTGCTATCCGCTCTCACTGTTGCGAAAGAGTTATCTCAGCACAAAGAAACATATCACATGTCTCAGATTGAGTATTGGCCCTATAGCTCTGAGCAAGCTCATAAAGTTTCTTCAGCAAAGAGAACCAAACCTTCTTTGCATATCAACACCTCAGCCCTTCAAACTTAACAATTTTGCTTCAAGGAGAACTCAACACTCCTCAAAGAAAAGGGGGGCAAGGGAAGGGGAGTGCAAGGCAAAAACAAAGAAGGCATTTCATAAATAGATGTCCTCAGCAGTTCTGGTTCAGCTCAGCAATTTAGGGACACAATAACAACAGAGGTTCAGGGATCGGACCAAACTATATTAAGCAAACAAAGAAGATATTTCATAAATAGATGTTTCAAAAACAGGGGCTACAAGTCGAAAGTTACAATTCAGAGGTGCAAATTCAAGAATTGCATTCCAAAAATAGAGATTACAATCCTAAGTTTTTGTAGGGGTAAATGAGAGTTCCGACAGCCCAGTAGTGGCAACCTCAGTAGTAGAAATAGGGTTGGAGCCTGAAAGGTCAGCAATTGGGGGGACGGGAAGCTCAGCTATTGGATTCTCCGCATGATCGACAACTAAGACTTTTGATATAAAGGAGCTTGGCAAGACACACTACAAGAAAAAGGGTCTTTTGTAACAAATTTTTTATGGCGGAGTTGTTTAACGTCACAAAAGACATATTTGAGACAATTCTTTGTGGTGGCCGTGTTTGCCGTCACAAAAAGCGTGTTTGTGTTAAAATTTGTGACAGTTATTTTTTCTGCCATAAATAATGTCATAAACTCAAAAGAAATTTTTGTATTTGAGACAGCTGTTTTTCTTGCCTCAAATAATATTTTATAAATTCAAAGGAATTTTTTATATTTATTGCAACTATTTTTTCTATTGTATATAATATTTCATAAAACATTAAAAAACTCTAAAAAAATTATATGGGCAACAACTATTTTTCCTGTTACAAATAATATTTTATAAAATTATGTAGTTTAACATCAAAAGACAATTTCTCGTTCAAAAAAAAAATTAACTCTAAAAAGTCAAGTTTTTATATCAAAATTAGGGGTGTCAATATATGACATGGCTTATTAACACGACATAAAATCAACGGGTTTGAGTTTTCTTTAAACCACATGTTTAGTAAACGAGTGAACCCGTCACGATACGATTATAAACGAATTAGGTATTGGTGAAACCAATTAGAAGAAATGTATACGATATGACTCTTTTATATGTCATTTACATAATTTGACTAGTCGTTCAGAGAAATATTGTGTGACCCTCTG
>CM042185.1:13576917-13588979 GCA_023539305.1 Ilex asprella | reverse complement strand
TGTTTATTTATATATTAAATTGGGTAGTTGTATGGACACCAATGAGTATTTGGTTTAATGGTATTTCTTATATTGTGGAAGTTTTGTCTTCTTGAGGTCAAAGGTTCAAGTCCCCTCCCCCCTCCCCACAAAAAAAAAAACCAAAAAAAAAAAATTGTATTGAGTGTATATATGCACAGAGTATATAATATTAGTTACTAACAGTCCATAATAATTAAAAAAATATTTTTTTTTTCTTGGAGGCATCGTTGCCGTCATAAATATATCTTCTATTTATTACAATAACCAAATATGACATTTGAGGCAACACTTTTGCCGCCGTAATAAAAACAGAAGTGTCGGATTTTTTGTGACAACTTATTTACGACAGGTTCATTCTGCCGTAAATATTATTTGAGACAGACTGTTGCTGCCGTAAAAGTCTTTTGAGACCACACTTATTATGGCGAGGTAACGCCGCCACAACGCCGCCACAAAAAATATTTGTGACTGCAAATAGACTTTTTATGATAGCATTTTACCGCCGTAAAAACCCTTTTTCTTGTAGGGACAGCAGCTGGAACCTTGGAAAGGTCAAGAGCAGGTAGGGGAGTGGAGACCTCAGTTTCAGGTAGAACTCGTGACACCAGGTTTTCAAGAAAAGGAAAAACACTATCAGGAACCTCGAGACCCTCAGGAGGAATCTCTACATCCTCCTCTTCTGCGTCCTCCTCTTCTGAATCATCCTCCTCAACTGAGACCTCAAAATTGAAATCCAAGTCAGGATAGGCCTTTACAGCCTTTCCATGGAAAGCAATCCACCCCTTGGCCCACTTGGTGATCACCTCGTCTCGCAACTCAGCATTGGCCTTGTCCTTTTCAGCTGCTTCAGCCTTAAGCCTCTCGAGCTCATCATCGAAGGTGCCACTCGACTCAACTAAAGCATTATAGTCCCTCGTTAGGCTCCGGTTGACACTCTAAGCATCGAAAGCCTCCTTGCTGGCCCTAGCCTAGACATCAGACTTAAGCTGCAGCTCCTCCCTGGCCATCCTAAACTCGTTCCTGATTTTCTTCTCTCCATCCTCGGCTCTCTCTTTAGCTGCATGAAAGTCCTACAACATGGCATCCTGCTTCTTCATTTGCTCTTGAAGCTCTTGCACTTGAGCCCCGAGACTGTCATTGTCGAAAGCCAACTCGACAACTTTGACCTCATATGCCTTAAAAGCCCTAGCAAAACTCTCAGAAGACTGAACCCTACTCAACAAACCCTTCACATGGAGGGCCATCTGAGGCTACAAAGGGGAGTAAGTGAGTTGCAGAAAATCTATGACGTAAGGTTGAATAAGAATACAAGAGTGCTAGGACTTATAGTAGCAGCTCCCTGAAGAGCTGATGCGATGGAGTCATCAATATCCATAGAAGCAACCTTCTTGATATTAGAGTCAGGAAGAATAGAAGAAACAACCCCTGCAACAAGCTCCTTATTCTCGAAAAAGAAATTCTCATCTCCTTCTGCCTTGGGATGCCTCCCTTTTCCAACCCCAGGCTTCATCAGAACTGGCTCGAGAACTTTCTCGGAATGGCTGTATACAATAGTGTCGGGTTGGAGGTGTAGGATCACTCCTAAAGCCTTCTCAACCTCAAATAAAGGAGGAGAGGCTTGGCCGCCTATACAGGCCTGTACGGAGGTAAGCTGGGTCTTTGAGGAAGGAGAGATCATCACAACCTGAGGAGAACTGGATGAAAGAGTTTGTTTCTCTGTAGCAAAAGATGAAGGAGGCACACCCAACCTTGGATTTTTAGCCCGGGTAGCAGGGCTGTTTCCAGAGCCAACCTTGGCTACCCATTTTTTGCTCTTCCCACTCTTCTTTAATTAGATGATCTTAGCATCGAGTTCCTCAGGATTGAGCTTCATCTTTGAAGAGCCTAAGGAATTAGGTAGATAAAGGTCAGCAAAGAAAAGGAAGAAGAGTTAACTGATAAGGAAGAAAAATACTACCTGCCACCTCGTCAGGAATAAAGACAGAAAGGGGAAATGGGATTTCAACAGGTAGATGAATGGGAGTTTTAACAGAAAGAGGCGTGGAAGATTCTGACGGTAACTCAGGGAGGTTGAACCCTTCTCTAAGAATGATGCTTTGCTGAATGAGCTCAGAATACTTCCTTGGTTTGCACTTCTTGAGTTCCAGCAACACCAGCTCGTCCTTGGCACTAAGTTCAGGTCGGGAGCCTAAAACACAACATAAGCAAAGCAAAGTCAGAAAAGCAATTCATCATGTCTGATTCTAATAAGCTCAAAACAAGAACTCACCCAAGTTATCAGGAACAGACCAGCCCCTGGGAATGGGGAGAGTATCTGTATTATCCGAAGGGTCATACTCCCACCCTAGGCCACCTATATAGAAAAAATATTTCTTCCAGTTCTTATAAGAGCTAGGGAGATCAGTTATGACTAATGGGGCCGTTGGCCGCTTGGAGATATGCAGGAAACCCTCAGAAGTGTTAAGTTTAACGTTAAAGAGCTCCAGGAGTAAGGAAACGGTAGGGACTCCAAGCTTGTTTCTCTTAAAGAACACCAGTAGACCCACCAGAACACCCCAAAAGTTAGGGGGGAGCTGGGCTGGACAAACATTGAAGTGTTAAAGGATCCTTTTGATAAAAGGGTGAATGGGAAAGCTCAGTCCATTCTCGAAGGCAACAAGGAAGAAACAGACCTTCTCATACACTTGAGATACATACAAGGTGTGTTTGTCCGGGTCCCAGAACTTGACTCCAGTGGGAAAACCGAAACGGGCACCAATGGCCTTAAGCTCAACGGTAGTAAGGTCGCTAGAGCCCACACGATCAGCGGTCCTAAAGGCAGCTCCTGCTCCCACAGCACTGCCTGATACTTCTACTCCACTGACCTTAGCTTTGCCTTTGCTAGACTGTGAGGGTAGATGGAAGGAAGTGAAGGAAGGTTCATCATTATTCACCTCAGGACTAACAGAGTTGACATCGGAAAAGTTGTTAATTTGATCTCCTACCTCTCCTAAATCAACATCGTCCTCAATAGACCTATCTCCGAGGAGAGAAGTAGACGAAAGGGTGGTGCCAGAAGAAGCAAACATACTTGGGCAAGAAAAAGGGAGATTGAAAAGGCGATAAGGAAGGGGAACACTGGCCAGACACTCCCTAATAACTCTGGGGTCAGCATAGTAACTACCAACACCAAGGATTCTTACAATGGAATCCCAGTCTACAAAGTGGGGAAGAGGAGACAAACAGAGGTCACGGTTCTAGAAGTAAAAGAACCGATGAGCCCAGAAACGCAACAACCACTTCGAATTCGAGGGATCCAGAATGAGAAAAGACGAAAAGGAGCAAGAAAGCGTACCTAGCTAGAAGAGAGCAATAAACAACATCCCAAAGCCAAATCGAAGGAAGGAAGCACTGCAAATCCTTGGATCGAACACAGAAAATTTAACTTCAAGTGAGGAATCAGAAGGCCCCAAGCAAGGAAGTCTGAAATCGCGAAAAGGAGGAAAACCGAAGAACAAAGGAAGAAGATGAACGGTAGGAAGGCGGTTTTGATAGCCGTTTGATCATTTAAAGCTTAAGGGATGTGAGCTGAAACGTACGCGAGAATCGAGGGAGTCATGATTATCGGGAACCGTCAGAAGACATCCTGCACGTGCAAACTAAGGTCAGCCATGTCCTGGTCTAGCTCGGTTAAAAACAGCTCAGCCTCTATCCAAGCTCGCTTGGGCCAAGGGCTGGGGGGCAACTGATGATACCAAAAATAATTCTAAGTGTAAGCTCAGACCTCTAGGTTAGATCAGGAGGTCAGCCAAGACAAAATAGCTCAGAGAATTAGAGCTCAGCTTCATTCAAACGGGATATTGACAGGAATGGCGTGGGGATAGCTGGATAAACAACAAAGCATCCCAAAATAAAAGGAAAAAAATAGAAAGCTAGAGTCAAGGCATAAAACTCTCAACCAACCAAGATCCTCTCCCGAAAATCAAAGAAAATTCCACGGATGCAAGGCAAGGATCTCGGTGTAGATCCCTTAGAAGTAGGAATTAGTCTATATATATACTGAACAGTGCCTCCATTGAGACACAAGGAACCCTAGTGGCACGGGCATTGTTCTGTAAATCACCCAAGTAATCAATAAAGCAAAAGGAGCAAAGGTCTCCATTAAAGAGTGGACTAGCAAAATTCTATAACTGGTGAACCACTATATTTCTTCTGTGCTGCTATCTTCATATTCAAATCAGCCCTCACCTTCAACCATTCTACGAGTCATGCAGCTCTGATCTCTCATTAATGCTAAATTCGTTGACTTCGCTCATCCCCCAAAACTTACACCATCAATAACCATTTGGATTAGTGTCTTGTGGTCGAAAGTGACTAACATAATTTGAATTAGTAGCCTTTATTATCATTCTTACTTCACACCTTTTCAATTTATCTCAAAATATAAAGAGAATTTCAAAAATAAACCCAGCCCAAAACAGCTTTTATTTTGAAAATATTTTTACATTCCCCTACCATTTTCAAAATAATGCATATGAATAAATGGCTAAACGGAATACTTATGCATAGGTGATGGTGTCTTACTAATTGAACCAATCACTTAGTAAAATGTATTAAGGCTAATGAGGAAAGCCCAGTATACATGTTTTTGAACTAACTATCCACTTTGACTAGCCGAAGCCATATGGCCTTGTGTACGTGTAATTATAACACTTTATAAGAATATTAAAAGCTTCAGCTCAACCTCCTCCATTAAATATTTCAGTTACTAAGCATTTATCTTTGAGATGTATGCTAGTTATGTTATATTTCAGTTACTTGCAATCACGACCTATGATCTACTTTGCTTATAGAACTTCAAGACTAGATATTGGAAGCATCAAGTTGAGTTTTCACCGAGAGTGATCATTTCATATGGGTTTCAGCCCCATCCTTATTGATATTTTTAGCGACATATTCATTACGAGTCCTTTTGTAAAGAGATCCACCAAATTTTGGCATGACTTTACCTAGTCTACTTCTATTACTCTATCTGTGATTAATTGTCTGACATAACTATCTCAATTCATTGTGCCTGGACTTTCCATTATATACTTTACTATATGTTTGCTGGAATGCGAATCCAAAAATCTGTTGTCAGTGCATATAAATTGAATATAAAAATTTATTTGTTTACAATATAAGATGAAATTAGAGTTTACCTTTTGAAGATTACAACAAGAACAAAAAATTGATGCAGATCGAAAAACCAACTCAATGGATCTCACAATCTTCTACCGTATGTCCTTCATCGCTAAAAACTCGAATGCAGTGTAAGATGCAATCCTTTCAAATTTTCTCTCTTTCTCTCTGCCTCTTCTAAATGTAAATATATCAAACTGCAACTCTGACAAACACAACCATTTTAGGACCCCAAATCAAGTTCAGTGTATAGCTAGGATGGATGTCTCTCTTTCCTCTTTGTATATTCATATATATGAAAATTGATAATTATAGTTGTAACATTAAAAAAAATTAAAAGATTTTGATAATGGTTGATGGACAGAAAGACTCACAAGTCTTACTTAAACCTCCTCAAACTAGCCACATGACGAGATTGGAATTTCGACGAACCTTGGAAAATATATCGATGCTAAAGAAGCATTAGAACACCCAAACCATAAAGAAAAAGAGTGTCACCACACTAGCTTTTCAAGAGCTAATCCAATCAATATTAAATGAGCGCTTTTATATTGTTGCGCTTTTATATTGTTGTGTGTATATTTCTTAAAAACAGAATCTATTTGGAAAAGTATATAAGGTCATCAAGAGTATTTAATTTTAAAGTCAAGAATAACAAATACATTTTTTCAAAACTATTTTCTCAAATATATTTATTTTAATATTTCCCTTTAATTTATATAGATTTCTTATAATTAGAACATAGCTTTTCATTTAGACTTACAATGATACCAAATATTTATTAATTTCTTATTCATAATCTACAAAATTAATAGAATAAAAATAAAAAATAAAAATCCATGTTGTAACTTACGTGATTCACGTGCAATGCATGTGTGCAGAATCTAGTACAATAAAAAGAAAAAAAAAATTGCAAAACCCATTTAAATAACACATTGCCCCATAAACGTGCCCTATGACAATACATTCATGCATACTAACGACTGAACATAATGGCATAACTAGCATTATTGACTGTAATTTGATCACACTTGAAAAACCACAGTGACAAGTCAAAAGTCGAATTGAACCAATTTTGATTAATATGTTTGATTTTGGAACTTAGCACAAAAATGATCCCAATTATTGGTTCAATTTAGCTTATATTAGTATCAAACTCTATTTCTACTTGAGTTTAACCCGAATTAGAACCCAAATTATGTAACTCAAGTTCAAAAAATTTAATCACAAGTTGGGCTAGGATTGAAGTCACTATGATTGAGACTCGGGTTGGGTTGGTCTCAAATTGAAGGTTTCATATATATAAACCCGCCCAAATTGCACCTCAATTAGAAACCAGTCAAATTTGTACATTCATAAACAAGTTAATTGTAACATTTCATACCAGTTTATGCATATCTCATCTCTTGATCTACATGATCAATTTGGTCAACGATCTTCCCTTCTATCCTCAGTCAAGCCATGCTCTTCTTCAAAGGCATCACATTGCACATGTAAGCCCTCATATATTTATTATAAAGTATATTAGATTATCATGTATTGCATGTTTGTAAATGATAATAGATAATATGAGTGTCTTAGAAGTTTGGAAGTGTTCTGAATATTAATTGCATGATGGAGAGAATTTGGTTAGAAAAAAATTAGACACTACCTTAGTATTTTAATCATAACTTTTTAGACTGATATTAGATTGATATGATTTTTGGGTATTAGAAACTAAACTTTAAGGTCTACAAAAGTGTGTCTCATAAATATTTTGTGAATCGACTTCTTACTATATCAAAACTGCCTAGAAAGTGTAGGTAGAAATTGGATTCACATTCGAACGTGCACCCATGTTCGAATGCAACTTAACAATAATAGTTTAGCTCTGATAGACAAAACTGATAGAAAATGAGATATTGAAAGTAGAATACGTTCGAACGTCAATCAAGTTCTAATGTGAGTGTGTGTTTAGCAATAATCAGGATCGTGTTTATTGAATAATTTTTACCCTGTAAATACCCTAAGCACATTGTTAGGTCAATTTTAAATAGTTTGCAACCCTAGAAGGCTAAGGAGAGTTGAGAGAACATAAAAAGGAGAGATTTCAAAGGATTTACTTGTGGAAATCACGACCAAACACATTAAAATCAAGATCTATGGAGATTAAGGTATGGATTCTTTCTCAAATCCACTCATTGAGGGTTAGGGTTACTTATTTATGTTTTGATTCCTATTTAATTAAATATGTTAGGTCTATAATATTTTTACACATTTTTTCATAATATGATTCGTTTCTTCGAAAAATTACATGTTTAATATCACAAATAACATGTTTTTGATAAAAACCCTAAATTTTGATTATTGTTAGCTTCAATGTTTTCTTTTACGATCTCTAATATGAATATGATTCGATTGAATTACTCTTGGGCTTTGAGAATGGTGGAATTATGAATGTTGGAAAACGTTAAGTTTTTTATGGAACGATATCTCTTAAGATGGGATTGATGAACTAGGATTACATGTGAACTGATATCGAAGAGTATTTAGACGTGTTTCTTTTCTTGAAGGGTTCGAAGGTTTTCTATTACTTGTAGTAGGGTTGATGTCTTGCGAGACCCAAACCACTATTCGTTCTACTGGGGATCGAGACTGAGAGTTTATATACTATAATCCTAGCAAGGATTCGTCAGTATATGCCCTTCCTGAACTATATGATCTTGCGGGGTGTTGTGTTTTACAAGATGGATTTTTGTGGGCAAATATATTCGTGTGGTGAAATCTTGTTTATTCAGCCTGGTAAATGAAATATTGCTTTATGAGATATGTTTTAGGAATGATTCAATGTTGATCGAAGTTTTAAGTTTACTATTGCGTAAACTTAAGATCGTTACTTGACATTGTTTTAATTCAAAATTGCATATGTTATTCTACAAGCTGTAACTTAATTATTTTTAAAGATTTTTAAACTTTGTTTGGGTTTGAGAAAGTTTTCCTAGTAAATTTGTTTGTTCATCCTACGATATAAACATATTAGTCATAACTCGTGCCTGAAGGCATGATAAAATATAAAATTCGAGCGCCCAAAAAATTAATTCTACTATGTTAAATTTTTTCAACATATGTATACTATTGTATATGAATAATGTTTGAAATAAAATTTATATTAATTACAAATTAATCAAATATTAAATGATTAAACATATGCTACAAATGAGTGATATGATGTTTTTAGGGAGGAAATATACAAATAATTAAACATGTGATAGAAATGAGTGATGTGGCTTGACGTTTAAGTTTAACAGAGAGATGATGAGTGAGGTAAGTGATTGATAATAGTTTTGAGGGAAAAAATATTACTAGGATAAAATTTCAAAGTATAATCTGTTTTATTATATAAATTTTTAGATTTTGGCTTTGAAATGAACATAACCCTAGAAGAGTAAACTGATTGTGACACTGATGCGGATCATGATGCAACATTTTCAGATTACTATGCTACGCGGTCCAGATATATTTCATGGTTTCTCTTGATGGGATAAATAATTGATGTTAGAAGATATGAAAAATCTGGGCATGTCACTCAAAAAGATTTGGGATCTAGTTGTACTTAATGAGCTCAAAGTTACTAATAAATGTGGTTCAAATATTTTAGTCGAAGGTAAAGAGTTAGGATCAAATTCAAGTTTTTTAAATCCATCGTGTAATGATCTCATCAAATCATAAGTTGACTTTTGATAAATTATTGAAAAAAAAAATTGAGGGGACAATAAATAAATTTAGTATCAATCAATAGAGACGTTTTTGGATGGTGCACCTTCCCCCACAATGCATGTGCATGGAAGGTACAATGATTCAACTGGACTGAAATTGTGCGGTTGTTGTCAGAAATAACAAGATTTTTTCCATATTAAATTTTAAATTTTAGATTTAATTTGAGTTATATAATATTTTTTATCATCGTAACATGAGCAGCGGTGCCTAAATGGCAAGACGTCTCTTCTCCTTCATCTTCTTAAATTATTGTTGAGTAATGATATACTTATTAATTTTTTTTAATAATAAATGATATGATACTATCTCTATTATTAAACATTATTAAAACTCATATATTTGATGCTAAAAATTATATCACATCATTTAAGAATGAGATTTGGTACACTCGTCTGAATCTAGTCATAGAGAGATTTGAGTTTCATACTATTAGGTCCAGTTGTATCAAATTGGCTGATACATTGGACAATTGTGTGTGTGTTAGAGAGAGAGAGAGAGAGACCATTGATTTCCTAGTTTCACAGTCCTATTTTGTCGAATAACCTACTAATATACACAAGAAATCAACAATACAAGCTAAGATATTGTCATCTAGTATTCCTCTTCAGTCTCCTCAGCTATTGAAGACAGTCACAGAGGAAAAGAAGGTGAAGAGAAAGAAGAATCAACAGAAGAAAAAGAAGTAGAAGAATCAGAGCAAGATGCACTAGAAATGCCAACAACCAAATCAAAAAATGCTCCAACAATAAACCCATGATTCATCTTCCCATTCATCCTCAAGTACCATCCCAACAACTCCTCCAAACACTCCCAATCTCTCAACCCATGACTCTCCACCATCTCCTCCATTGACCTCTTGAAATCCTTATAAGGATCCTCCGACTCCATAGCCATCGCTACACTCTCCTCAAATGGGAGCCCACCTGCTTTTGCATCCATCAAGATAGAACTCGTGTCATCGGGCTCGAAAAACAGCCTCTCTGATCGAACCCCGCTTATAATCGTTTCCAATGGCACCTCTTCAGAGTAATAATGTTCAGACTCATTTGAAAAGTTCGCAGAGTTTGAGGACTTTGTGAAGTAAGACTCTGGTGTTTCAACCGCATCAGAAGGGTCAAAGAAGATTGAGTTAACCGTCTTGAACATGTCATTGCCCGCTCGGAAAGAATGGGTCTTGGGGTGCCTGCATGATGGCCATTCCCATGGAAGCTTCATTTTCTTGCCCATTTGAGCTGAATCACCAATTGTGGAGTTGGTTTTCAATCACTGTTTGTATATGTCACCTATGAGAGAGAGAGAGAGTTTGTGTGTCTCCTTGGAGAAGGTATTAATGGTGATCAGAGGAATAGGATGAGGGGGGATATAAAGGAGAGGTGAGAGGGAGGTGGCAATGGCAAGGAACAGGTAGGACCTTTCTTGAGTGTATTTAATGGGAGGTCTGAAGAATTCAATGATCATGCCAGTACTTTTGTCTACAAGAGTTGTCTAATGTAGGTTCTTAGCGCATGATATTTTATACTAGACGATGTGCCCATACCCGTGTTTGAAGCTGTAATACATAGGGTTGTCAAAATTCGACATTATATAATTAATTAATATAAATCGATACGAATTAAGTAGATTTAAGTGATAAACGGATTGACACATCAAATACGTTTAATAAACGGATCGTGTTCGAGTAAGACTTGTCAAATCGTTTATCACACGTTTATTCGTTTAAAAAAATTAATATAATAATAAATTATTAATTATTTTAAAAAATTAACAAAAAAAGAAGTAAAAAAATCAATACAAAAAATAAAATAAAGTAATAGTTCAAAGACAAAAGAGGAGAGATGGGAAGCACTTCAAAGATAAAGATAAACTAATACTTTTTATTTTTGTCCCACATTGGAAAATGATAAGAGAGTGAGAATGTTGAGTTGCCTATAAAAAAAACAAGGGCCTCTTATCTTTTCTTTTTTAAGCTTTCAAGTATGATTTTTTATGAAATTTGACTAAAAATTCATCTTTTTTAGATAAATACACTTGCGAGTAAAAAAAAAATTGAGTATTAAAATTTATTGATATAATTATTTTAAAATTAAATGGGTTAAACGAGTCGTATCGTGTTACCTGTTTATTAAACGGATCGTGTTCGTGTTGAGATTTTTCATCTGTTTATTAAACGTGTCATATACGGGTTTATATATATTTTATCCGTTACCCGCTTAAATCGACACGTTTGATACTCCTAATTATATAACAAAAAATATAAATGACTATACAATCATATGTTTACTTCGACACCTCAAGTATACTAATCTACCAGTGAGTAGAGGAGAATACTCTCTGTGCTAGAGGCTTTCTTCTAAAAGATCTTTCATATGTGTTATGACTCTGGTTAGTAACCTTCGGATGGTTACATATTGAGTATATAATCATGTAAAATTCCAAGGAACAGGCCCAAATAATACGAAAGTTTGTCATTTTATCCAAAAATTAATCACACTACTAAAAAACTAAATTCCATAAATTAAACCACGTGAAAATAATAAAAGCTAACTCTATTTTCAAAAAACAAAATAAAACACCATGCAAAGAAACTAACCAAAAGTCCTTAAATCCAACCAACTTAAAAAACTATTAATTATTTATCAAATCCAAATTGTATCATTCAATAATCAGTTGAAAAAATTCAAACTTGAAAATTAAATAAAACCGCAACACATTTTCAATTAACCCATAACCAACACAACATATATATATATATATATATGAGTAATACTATTTTGGACTAAAAATCTGACATAATTTATTGACTTAATGATGTGGCTTCATTGGAACCATTAGATTAACACCAAGTTCTAATGTTTAATAGAGCTCACAATCAATCCAATGGTCACAGTGAATTAGGTCAGCAAATTATGTCAGATTTTTAGGTCCCAATAGCATTACTCTCTCTCTCTCTCTATATATATATATATATATATTCCGAATAGAGCGAATTTGAGACCTAATTTACTGACCTAATTCACTATGACCTTTAGATTGGTTGTGGGGGCCATCAAGCATTAAAACTTAATGTTAATCCAATGGTTCTACTGCAGCTACATCATTATGTCAATGTTTTAGGTCTAAATAGT
>CM042185.1:13500758-13543157 GCA_023539305.1 Ilex asprella | reverse complement strand
ACCCGATACGCTGCTGAGCTTTCGCCATCACCCTTAACGGGTCAGCGATAGCTTGGTTCAACTGCTTGCAACCGGCATCAATCTCGTCCTTCAGGGAGCTGTCCATCCAGTTCGTGTCGCATTTCATCGGAGCTAGGACGTACCGAAAACCGTCCTATCACCTGCTAAGCGTCAAACAAAGAACCAATGAATCCCTTCGGAGCTACGTACAATGCTTCAACCAAGAATGCCTAAACGTAGAAAGTGTGGACGACAAGTTCGCACTGACCACTTTCATGTCGGGGCTTGGTTTACAATCTAAGGATCTCCTGTTTTCGATAGCTAGGAACCCTCAAGCCACCATGGCGGAGGTCCTGGCTAAAGCCGAAAGTATATCAATGAAGAGGAGGCCCTCCGCCTCAAGGGAAGCCCGGCGCCGGCCGAAGGAGTCAGGAAGCGAAGGGACCGAAGTCCCAGGAAAGAAGGGAGGCTCGACCGATCCCCAAAGCGGGAGTGTTTGCCTAGGAGGAGGAGGGAGCCCTCCCCGAAGAAAAGAGGCAACGTCCGGGACCGCCTAGGGCCATCCGTACAGGATTTACAGCCGAGGTTCGCACCAGCACGGCTTCCACCCCTCGTCACCTCTATTGCTCAAGTACTCCATGAAGTCCAGAACGAGACATTCGTTAGGTGGCCACCTCGGATGAAGTCTGACCCCAGCATACGGGACCCCGCGAAGTACTGCGAATTCCACAAAGATACAGGTCATGAAACTAACGATTGCATCCAACTCAAAAAAGAAATAGAATACCTAATCCAGAGGGGCCACCTGCGGTAATACGTGGCGAGAGATGGAAGGGCCCAAGATAACCAAGGGCGAGAAGCCCGAGCTGCCGTAGCGGCGCCTCAACAGCACCAACAAGCCATCGGCGAAATTCGGGTAATCTCTGGACGCTTCACCGGGGGTGGAGAAACCAGCTCGGCGTGGAAGGCGCACGTTAGAAAGGCCCGATCCGGAGACATTCCCGACGTCCAGGTTGTAGTAAAAGTCCCCCGCCGGGAAGACGAGATTACCTTTTTCGACGCAGATCTCGAAGGGTGCCATCACCCACACGACGACCCCTTGGTCATAAAGGCGATTGTTGAAAATAAAACTATACATCGGGTACTCGTCGATAACGGGAGCTCGGCAGACATAATATTTCTGTCGGCATTCGAGAAGCTAGGAATAGATAAATTCACACTCGAACCCGTGAGGTCCCACCTCATAGGCTTTTCGGCTGAGAGAGTCCTACCAATTGGGTCTGTCCCACTCGTCCTTACAGTGGGAGATCAACCTCGACAGCCCACAACCATGACTCGTTTCTTGGTTGTGGACGCACCCTCGGCCTACAATGTCTTGCTGGGAAGACCATCCCTCAACTCTATCAAGGCGGTACCTTCTACGTATCATCTGGTAGTGAAGTTTTCCACCGAAAATTGAGTGGGATCGATCCGGGGAGACCAGCGCCTAGCGAGGGAGTGTTATATGGCCTCGATGAGGCAAAGGGAAGTCGAATCAGTCCAGCTAGAGGACCTGGACATGAGAGACGAGCTGGAGATAAGGCCCACTCCGACGGAACAGTTGGAGCCCATGTTGCTGGACGAGAACCCGGATCACATCGTCTTCGTGGGCTCTATGCTCCCCTCCCCAATCAAAGAAAGACTTGTCAGGTTCCTAAAGGATAACGTGGGCGCGTTCGCATAGAGACATGAGAATATGGAAGGGATAGACCCCGCGGTGATCATGCATCGCCTCAGCGTCGACCCGAAGTGTAAGCCTATAAGGCAGAAAAGGAGAAGCTTCGCCCCGAACTGACAGAAGGCGATCAACGAGGAAGTAGCGAAGCTACTGCGAGCAAAAGCTGTCAGGGAAGTTGATTACTCGACCTAGCTGGCAAATGTCGTGCTCGTGAAAAAAGTTAATAGAAAATGGCGACTCTGCATCGATTTTACCGATCTGAATAGGGCATGCCCTAAGGATAGCTTTCCGCTACCCTAGATCGACTTAATTGTTGACGCCACAACCGGGCACGAGCTGCTCAGCTTCATGGACGCTTTCTTGGGGTACAACTAGATTAAAATTGACCCAAGCGATCAGGAGAAGACTTCGTTCGTGACAGAACAAGGCACCTTCTGCTATCAAGTCATGCCGTTCGTACTGAAAAATACTGGGGCTACTTACCAGAGGATGGTCAACCGAATGTTCCGAGAAAAGTTGGGCTCTACTATGGAAGTTTACATCGACGATATGCTCGTAAAATCGCTCAAAACAGAAGCGCATATCCAACATCTCGCGGAGGCGTTCGAGATCATGCGTCACTACCAGATGAAGCTGAACCCTGCAAAATGCGCCTTCGGGGTATCCGCGAGGAAGTTCCTAGGTTTCATAGTCAATAGCCGAGGCATTGAAGCAAATCCAAAGAAAGTAACGGCCATCCTCGAGATGAAAGCCCCCACCAGCACACGTGAAGTACAACGACTGACCGAGAGAATAGCAGCGCTCAACAGGTTCGTATCACATTCCAGTGACAAGTGCCGACCCTTGTTCAGAACCCTAAAGTCCGCCTTCCAATGGGACGAAAGGTGCGAAGAAGCTTTCCAAGCCCTTAAGGACTACTTGGCCTCAACGCAGATATTGGCGAGCCCCTGAGAAGGAGAAGTTCTCACCCTCTACTTGGCCGTGTCCGATTTCGCGGTCAGCGCGACACTAGTAAGAGACCAAGACCGGACACAGCAACCGGTTTATTTCTATAGCAAGGCCCTCCGCGGTGCCGAGGAGAGGTATCCCAAAATGGAGAAGCTCGTCTTGGCCCTTCTGGTGGCGGCTCGAAGACTGAGACCATACTTCCAGGCCCACACAATCGAAATTCCAACGGATCAGCCAATGAGGCAAGTCCTGCATAAACTCGAAGCCTCTGGAAGGCTGGTGAAGTGGGCAATGGAACTCAATGAGTTCGATATCAAGTTCAAAGCCAGAACCGCTATAAAGGGATAGGTCCTAGCAGATTTTCTCGCAGAATTCACCTCACAGTCAGACGAAAGTAGAGAAAACTAGGGCCACACTCCCGACGTTCCGACCTGGAGGCTGTATGTGGACGGAGTGTCAAACGCGCAGGGAAGCGGGGCCGACCTCATCTTTACTTCGCCAGAGGGGTATGACCTGGAGTACGCCTTAAGATTCGATTTTCAAGCATCGAACAACGAGGCAGAATACGAAGCACTCATAGCAAGATTAAACCTGGCCCTATCGATGGAGGCGCAACAAATAGTGATCCACAGCGACTCACAGCTGATAGTCAGGCAAGTCGAGGAAGAATACACCACCAAAGATGAGAAGATGGCCCTATACATGATGAAAGTGCGCGACCTACTGAGGAAATTCGTATTGGTCGAGCTGGTCCAAATACCCTGGGACGCTAATACCAGGGCCGACACTCTGGCCAAACTAGCTTCCACCGGCAGACTTGAGCCACCAGGGCACGTACCCGTCGAGGTCCTTGCGGAGCCCAGCGTGTGGCTTGAAGAGGAACAGGTTGAAGAAGGACAAGCCATGGCCATCGAGGAGAATACCTCTTGGATGGACCCAATCATATCCTACCTGCAAGACGGAGTGTTGCTAGGCGACCCGAAAAAAGCGTCAAAACTAAAGGCCAGAGCGGCTAGGTTCACGATAGCACAAGGTAATCTATATAAGAGAGGTTTTTCCTTTCTTTTACTAAAATGTGTGACAGGAAAGGAGGCAGATTACATCTTGAGAGAGATCCACGAAGGCATGTGTGAAAACCACATTGGCGCAAAAACCCTCGCAAGCAAGGCGTTACGACAAGGCTATTTTTGGCCAAACATGTCTAAAGATGCCAAAGAAATGGTGAAGAAATGCCAGGCGTGCCAGATGCATGGTAAGCTGCCGCACTGCCCGCCGGAGTTCCTAACCCCAGTGGTCAGCCCCTGGCCTTTCCAGCAATGGGGTTTGGACATCCTGGGACCCCTCCCCGTAGGGATAGGACAATGCAAATTCGTTGTAGTCGCGGTCGACTACTTCACAAAGTGGGCTGAAGCTGAACCCCTGGCTAGAATCACAACGCATAAGGTAAATAACTTCATCTGGAAATCCATTATTTGTCGATTTGGTATCCCCAGGGCGCTAGTTTCAGATAATAGAAAGCAGGTCGATAACCCGACTTTCACTGGCTTCTACGCCGAGCTGGGGATTAATAACTATTTCTCGGCTCCTACTCACCCCCAGTCCAACGGGTAGGCCGAAGTGACAATACGAACAATTAAGCTAGCTCTCAAGACAAGGATGGAGGCGTCCAAAACCCAATGGGTGGATCAACTACCAGTTGTGCTGTGGGCGTACCGGATGACAATGCGTATCGCCACCGACGAGACCCCATTCAGCCTAGCATACGGGACTGAGGCGGTGGCCCCAGTCGAAGTAGGCATGCCCTCAGTCAAAGCCGACCTGTTCAACGCCGAGCAAAATGAAAGATCCCTGCTGATCAACCTCGACCTCCTCGACGAGAAAAGAGACGAGGCGCTGTAGCGAATTTTCTCCAACCAAAGGAACACTACTAGATTTTATAGCCGACGGGTTCGAAGGAGAAGCTTCGAACAAGGCGACTTGGTATTGAAAAAGCTACTCCCTGCTAGAAAAAACCTGGCCCATGGTAAGCTCGGGCCTAACTGGGAAGGGCCTTGCATTGTCAAAAAGGTGGTTCGACCAGGAAATTACGAGTTGCAAACTGAGGAGGGAAAAAACCTGCAACACTCGTGGAATGCGGATCACCTGAAGCGTTACTATCAATAACACCCTGCGACGCTATTGTAATCGCGAACAAAGCAATTGTAAAAACTTGCTATGAGAAATCAATGAAAACTTTTTGAAGCCTTCACAAAGAGAATAGCCATCGAAATCCAGGCTTTTCAGCCTAAGAGAGCCCGTAGGCTCGGAATTCAGGCTTTTCAGCCTAAGAGAGCCCGTAGACTCGGAATCCAGGCTTTTCAGCCTCAGAGAGCCCGAAGGCTCGAAATCCAGGCTTTTCAGCCTAAGAGAGCCCGTAGGCTTGGAATCCAGGCTTTACAGTTTAAGAGAGCCCGTAGGCTCGGAATCCAGACTTTTCAGCCTAAGAGAGCCCGTAGGCTCGGAATCCTGGCTTTTCAGCTTAAGAGAGCCCGTAGGCTTGGAATCCAGGCTTTCCAGCCTAAGAAAGCCCGTAGGCTCTGAATCCAAGCTTTTCAGTCTAAGAGAGAGTCTGTAGGCTCGGCGTCAGTGAAGTTCCACCGCTTAAAGTTCTAAGAGAGCTCTTAAGCCTCAGCTTACTCAGCCCCAACCAACTGTCAGCATGGACAAGCCCTCGCTTGGGGTTGGGGGGGAAGGAGATAACTAAAAAGAAAGAAGGATAGCAAGTTCCGTCCGCAGAAAAACCAAAGTATTTTCTATTGCATAAAAGGCAAGATTACACCCCGCTCCCAAGCGGTTACACAAAAAATGGGGGTATTCTATGACTTTAAGAGTCACGAAAACACAAAAACGTCTGACATGGACGTGAAACAGCTATCGTAACCGGGACATAGAAGTTGCAGACAAGCCCTCCACCCTCACAAAGCAGCATCCTTTCTGCTCACGATCTTCCTCTAACTTGGCAACCGCCTCTTTCAGACGGGCGTTCTCCTCAATCAGAACGTCCCGCCTCCTCTCCACCTCCGACAACCTCTTCTCCAGAGATTCAACCTCAACACTCTGATAGGGAGGAAAGGGCGCCGGGACGATTTTTAAAGAAACTAAACCTCCAGATCAGGAAACGGAGCCCGAAACCCCACCAAGGAGGATCTAAGGGATCCAGGTCGAGTCAACTAAGAAAGGGAAGAAAGGACGTACCTAATAAAGGGCTATAGACAGAAGAACACCAAAGTTGAAAATGCTCAACGTCGCCAAGAGATCCGGAACAAGGCGCCGCGACAATCGAAGGGGAGAAAATGCTAAGAAATTCTTGGAAAACGCGAAATCTGGATAGGTAGAGAGGTTCACCCTCTTATACACATCATCTAAAGGCCATGACAAGACAAATCACTAGGGCTAGACCGTTGGTAACACAAGTACAATTCGCAGCCGGCTAACTTCGGCCCAGCCCGGACCGGGCCCTGAATCGTTTCAAAAAAGACACCCCATAACCCCAGGTCAGAGATGACATCATCATCATGACCCGGGGCTGGGGGACAACTGATTGGGGTAGGATTTTTTAATATGGGCCTCCCTTAGAGTAAAAGCCTAGTGGGTCTGGAATAGTTTAGTATCCGGGCCAACAAGAACAACCTCGCCCCACATATAAGAGAAGCCTAGGAGAGTTTAGTGGTCTAACCCAAGCCGAACCATAACACTGAAATGCGCCCCACCAGGCCACGCGTCTAAAAGGATAGGGGGACTACCTCTGTAATCAAGGACAGACAAGTCCGCCTACTGGCAGTGGTGGTGCGAATCGTCGTAGGAACAGTAATCGCAGTGGCGCCGACTAGCAGGATCCCATGGCAGAGAGAGGACGAAAGGGCCCCACCAAGTCGAGAAGCAAGAGGAGGAGTGGCTAGAAAACCCTAGAGCAGAGACTAGTATAAAAAGAACAGTAACACTCTACAAACGAGGAGGATCCTTAAACAAGGAACTGGGGAATAGAGGGAAGAATAATCGTATAATCCGGCTGGCTGTAATCGTTAACCAAGCCCTCTCCCCCATTCCTCTGATAACTCTCAAAAAACATAAATATACACCTTCAAGGAGCGAGAGGCTCCGTTATAGTGGATGTAACCACAGTCCATCGGCTAGGGCGAACCACTTATCTCTTGTGTCTTCTTTAATATTTCGTATCGATTGCTTGCTATTAATATCCAACCGACCCATTAATCCCCTCGAGGATCGCCGGGCTTGGGCCGTCAAATCTGAGTCATCATCAAAATAAATTTTGATATTTTAAAAATTAAAAAAAAATAGTTGGTCTTATTAACATTTTGATGTTTTGCTCCCTAAAAGTGATACCTAAAACTGTTTTGCTCCCTCTTTTTTTTAGAGGATGAGTTATTTTTCATTTATTTAAAAATTTAATTACATTCAATAAATAAATTTTGGTCATTCAAAAATATTTAAATTTTGAGCATATCAAACTTTAAAAATTGAAAATGTATAGATATAATTAATTTATATTTTATCATATAATTTTAAACACATACATAAAAAAAATTATTTTTAATGTTGTTCATGTCGACAATGATGTTTATTAAGCTGTGTAAAAATATATTATTCATAACGTATACATGTAAAAAAAGGATGTCAATAACTTAGTTGATATTCAAAACAACATAAAGGATTATCGAGTACACATAAACATGATAGAATAACACTGTTAGACGCATCATCGTTCAAATCAAAGAAATCAAAAAATTCAAGATCAGAAACAAGTAACGGATCCTTTAAAATTTTAATTTTGGCATATTCATGATCAAAATACTCTGTTTTTGCATAATTGAGAGCATGGAAACGATCAAGACGATGCTGTATTTGATCATTTTTACGTTCAAGCCTTGATATTTTTTTTTTGGTGAACCTCAACGGTGAGAGGGAGATTTTATTGATTAAAAAATTAGAATTAAACCTACCTAGGGGGATGTATGTACCTTACCCCTCGATGCAATCTAATTATATTCAAATTAAATAAGAATTAAAATAAGAAGGAAAAATGCATGCATAATACAAAATAATGGCAAACTAAAAGAAATACTATGAATGCCTCCTTTAACAAGTTGAAAACACCTACTATAAGTAACAGCTGAGAGGATCCAAATAGAGTAGGGCGGCTATTGTCATAAATTGGTGATGAGAGTTGAAAGTGGCAACTAGAAGGATCCCATATGAGCTGAGAGTTACTTGCACAAGATGCAAGAGTAGCAGGCGTAGTACTGAGCTGAATGGGTAGAGTCATAAGCATGTCATAGGTGAACCGAGTAGTCTTATAGTGAGCCTGTGATTATCTATCGTAGCTAATAATTGGCATGTCATATGAAAATGTCGTTGATAAGTCAGCCACCTTATTGATAAGTCAATTGTAAGACTACTTAACATGCCTTTGGTACCGGAATTTCATACTAATGACAAAATACTATAAGGTCACAACGTTTGTCATATAGCTATCGCCATCTTAGTATGAGTTCGATATGAGCACATGGAGATGGATAATCAGTTGCAGATCCAATAATTACATATTCAACTTGACCGAATAGGTGATAAAGGTCGATAAACTCATTTTGGAATGCATGCTTTCGTCCATACCACGTTACACCACTAGAATCAGTATATGATTCAATAGAAGGAACTTTGTTCAGCGATGTTGATCTATCCGTTGAGCATTCACGTTTGTTAGCCAAAGATGAACTATTTTGGTCATTGCGTGAAGAAGAACTTGCATGTGATGTGCTCCTATACATTTTGTTTAGTGGTGAATGGTAGTATATATATTCTCGATTTGGCAATTTAAAATTGTAGTGAAAGGACATCAAAATGCAAAATTTGGAATTAATTTGACAGTGATGCAAAATGACAAAGAAAACGTTGGGATATGACAACACACTACATAAACTGATAAAGCCATGAGATTGATTAAAGTAAATAGGACATCACACTGTAAAGTTCAGAATTGATTTGACAATGACAGGATGTGATAATGAAAAATTTGAGATATGACAACATACTCAATCAAATTGATAAAGCCACAATATTGATTAAAGTAAATAGGACGTAGACATGAACGTTATATGCTTAATAAGGTTGACACTAATTATATTTGTTAATTTTCATCAGGCATACACTCATTTGATAGGTATTGTTCATTAAACAATACATTTGATCATTCAGTAGTTGTCAACTCTCTACCAAATGCAGTTGTCACCATGTCAAATTCTATTTGGAGCATATAATATTGACACTTACGTAACATTATTCTATTATTCTTCTTTCGTACACATTTAACTGTTGCTTCATAATTCACTTTATTCCTTCGCGACATGGTAAGTGAAAACCTATATGGCACCAGTATACAAAGTTCTCTCAGATCTGTGCATAATGAATACGATTCATTAGCACGAAAACCTCTCTCGACGGAGTCCGGCGTAATACTCATTGGGATAAAAAAATCTCTCACTCTTGTAATCATTATCTCACTCTTGCAATAACCATACTAGTTCATGGCTACGACCATTATCACATGCTCGTGCTCTTCAAGTAGACATAATGTGCAATATATATAATATGAACCACCCCATATTATGTTTTTATAGTAATTTTTGCATTTGTCACATTACAGTAGTGTGCAGTCAACTTTATATTTGAGTTGATGGTCTAACATTTAAAAAAATGTTCAGTAAGTGTGACTACACACTATTATCTGCCAGCTTTATCCGACACTCATATGCAATGACTATCACTGCACACAGAGACGTGTACTGCATTGAAGGTAATAGCCCCTGATTCCTAGTGATTCATGTCCATGATACATTTATCAGTATTAAGGTTTTTGGTTGTTAACTACTGTGTAGTCACAAGATGTTGATTATGACTAAACACTTGTACATTGAAGTGCAATGTAGGGTCATTATTAACGTGTGTTGATGAACAAAAAATAGTTGCAATGACTGTCAATTGCATCATTATCAATCACTGTCAATACACATTGGGACGTTATTACTAAACACTGGTTCAATGTCAGCTAGTGTGACAAAACACTGGTTTAATGTCAATCTGTGTGAATACATGCTGGTTCAATGTCAATAAGTGTGACTAAATATTATTGTGTAGTTAGTGAGTGTGACTACAGAATGTTGTAATGTCATTCATTTAGGCTGTAGACTGGCATACTCACATAAATAATTTGTCTATAAGTTTGAACTCATGTGCAATATTCAATGTACATAATTCATCTCTAACCATGAATTTAAGTCCGAGAACCCTACTTGAATCTCTGGGTTATCATTAGACGTTAGAGGATGAGTTTTTTTATCCAAAGAATCCTCGTTTATGCTATTTAGTAACAACTAGAAACACAATGATAACGGAATGACAATATCACTTAACGAAGAGGGAGAATCTAAGCTTAGATTTACGTTCTTGCAACATAAGAAGGCCTCGACAAGTTGTTGTTGTTATGCTTATTACCACTCTTCAATAATTAGAGAGAGCATTATTTCTCATTCGTGCTGAGAACAATCGAATGACAATTTGTTACAATCGGTACAACCTGCACCGTATTGCAAGCAACTGTGTTGCAGAATGGAGGATGCAAGAAGTAATTTTAAGCTTCCAATTGAGTGGTGAAGATTGATGTATTTTTTATCATTACTTGTCGGACGAAGATGAAGACCCATGAAGAAATGTTATGCAACTCTTGTGTTATAACATTTACATTTCGGTTGTCGTACTTGTGTTTGCAGTATGTATGTATTATTTTTCTGTATTTTGTTTCTATAAAATATGGTGTACTAGTCCAGTTAATATTGTCCATCTAAATTTCAATAATTTATGTTATGTTATTCAAGAAATGTTTGTTAGAGTATTGAATAACTAATCTTAAAGGCAGTAATGAAATAACATTTTATGAAACTATAAACCAAAAGAGTTTTTATATACAACAAAAATAGACACAAATTTTATGCAAAAAAATACGAAAAAAATGGACTATGTCCCATAAGGTGGTGGTCTCCTCTGTCGCTTGGGTTGTCCATCAAGCTGAGTCAATATATCTTGAGTGACTCCAACATCTACTGGATCATGTGTATAGTGGCTAGGACGATCGACTCCATGCCCACCTCTACCTCGACCTTTGTGTGACAACGATGACTCCTATGTAACTTCCTCAACTAGAACCTCAGTATCATCGAAACAATCCTTGTATGGAATAGGAGAAGTATGTCGTGTGGGCATCGGTGGAACAATATGTGGAATATATGCCACTGCCTCTGAAAGTGATGTATCTATCTGGTCTAGTGCAGGTGACATATCTGATGTACCAACTGGCTCTAGGTGTGAATGGAGTTGTCGATGCATCAATACGTGATGAGATCAGTGGTAGCTCACATTATGTAACTATAGGATGATCGTGTGTTGATGTAGCGGCATGGTGAACGACCAGTGTAGGAATGTAGTAATCAATAGGTGGGATATATAGGGTAGATGGACAATCTGCAGCAGTCTAAGGAACATATGCAGTTGATGGGCCTGCCTCTGATTATGTCATAGTAGTATACACGACTGGTGGGGATGTCTAGTGCAGCTGACTGTCGTGGAATTTTTATACCACATTGTCGTGCATACACTGGTGCTACAATAATTGGCTGTTGACTGACTGCCAAAGGTTGCACAAGTCTTCCGTGCTCAAAAAGAGCTGACAAACACCTACAGCTTAGATCCCCATCTGGCTGATGGCCGCCAAACATGTCGGTAAATCAGGCTCGCCACTAACAGTATCACGAGCTCTGTGATATACTTGTATCAGTGTCTGTTCCTGCAACATTATAAAATAATGATTTAAAACAAGATTATTTAATTTCTATACCACATTTAATTTATCTACCAAGTTAAGAACACATATCAATAGCTCAATGATACTGTCGATATGCTGAAAATCGACGTCAGGGTGTGGCATCAATGGTCCGATAAATACACAATTAATGCACTTATAACACTCCCATGTATGGATCAGTGACATCCATCATGTTGTGCATAGGCTCGCTAAGAATAATAAAATCTCCCACTGATCACACATATTGATGTACCGCTAATGTACAGTCGTCCAGTCATACTTATGTCTGTGGCGCCTATTTGTTGCATTTAGCTCCTACCTGGTATCACAAGACGCTGGTATGTGTTGTCTACATCCAAACTATCGCAGAACACGGTCAGAAAAATGCCACTCTACCACATCAAAACATATGAGGGGGGCATGTGTAGTCCATAATTTCCGACCACGCAAGCAATAATCGGGTAGGCTGGACAGTACATCAGCAGTGAAAGACTGTCATTTCATCTGCGGTATAAGAATGACAATTTTTTTAGATGTATGTAGAGAAAAATTAAAAATTTAGGCAAAGTTTTCCCTATATGTATGACCCCAAATTTTTTTTAAAACCACTTGTTGCATTTTATATTGCATACATATACCAATAACATCCCAAATAAATGCCACTACCATCTAACCATCATACAAACAACTACCTATCATACAACACACCCAACATCCCATCAACAACATCCATTAATCATTTGTTGTGCATCAAACAACAAACCAAGAACATCATCCACAAGTAAATCTGGCAGTTAACAAACAATAATAAGAGTAGCGATCATTTGTATACCTGCTCATTGTGCATCTGATCAAGCTGATCTCTATAATGTATGAGTACATGGGTAGGCGTGTGTTGCTCAGAAAATACAACATCCCAACTGCATAGCTCCAAAAAAAAAATAGAGTTACAAATAACATTACTTGATAATGTACCGTATACTACTAATGAATATTGAAATGTAAGACACAAATATTGTCTTACCTACACCCACGAGGCCCTGATGGAAAGATATCATGAGGTGCAACATCTAGTGCAGGATCATGTACAAGTGCAAGTGCTACACTATATGGTGGGCCAGCCTCTAGAAGTACATCTATTCCATCTACCACTACATGAGGTAATGGGCCACGTGGGAGTAATCTTTGTGGACGTATAAATAATAAACGCTCTCATGCCTAAAACTATACAAAAACACAAGACAGTTGTAATGTAACACGTATGTTTGACATTACATTAAAACTTATTAAAAAAAATCAAATGTACGAACATGAAACATAAGTCTCCATGTACCTGCAATAAAACAAGCAATCCGTCGATGCCATTAGCATCACGTCTAGTGGTGATGCACATCTCGTGGTATAACCATGCCAATGTCCCGCTACCCCAACTGTACTGACCAACAGTGATAAGATCGGTAAGCAAAGGAAGTTACACCAACTTGACCTTGCTAGAAGACTTGTCTATGAACAGATATGAACTGATCAGTAGCATGATGTAGGTTCTAGCATAATACGCAATGAAAACGTCATTAGCATTTACCGGGATACCTTCATCCAAATGCCCTCGCAATGCAAAAAGCCTGAGGAAAGACCCGTCTATAGCCCCCTTGGTAGGTGTAAAACCAAGCAACTACTGGCATAATGATGGCCAAGTCGTGTCAGCAGGACAACTATCTCTTTTAGACACTGTCATACCATTGATCAGTAGGCCAATATAAGTAGCGGTGTCCTGAAAAGTGATAGTAGCCTCTCCCACAAGAAGATGGAAAGTGTGTGTCTCGACACGTTATCTCTCAACTAGCGTTGTGATGAGAGCATGGTCAAACCGCTTGATGCAATTTTGTGCGCCCCATAAAATTCGACTGTAACCAAATGACGTAACACACGCTCATCTGTGACATGTAACTGTCGTGCGGTGCGATCACTACGTCTGCAGTGCAAAGGAGACAGATCTATGCCCTGCCAGATGTACTCTGATTGATGCTCAGACTGTAACAGAATAACAGAGTGGTCATGTGGACTAGGATGTGCTAACCGCCGTCCATCAGTGTCAATGATGAAGAACTAAATTAATCTGCAAAAAAACAAAATACAATTGAAAATAAGATGAAAACATTCACCATCATTAATTGATAAAGGTAATATTTCCAACATCCAAAATCAAACATATCATAATGATATCATTTCAACAAACATGTAAATACAAACCAATGTACCACCAAAATATTATAATATAAGCACATCATAAGGTCCAATGTACATTTTTTCATAACATAGGACGACTTATCAAGCTCACAAAATAATATGGGACTATCTTATGAATGGATGCTAGAGCCCGTGTATTTATAGATGAACACTTTCGATGATTATGACCAAGTTTACTGCATAGCCCATAATATATCTGATTACGACCCTTTAGTGGGAAGTTTATCTCATTCTGTATGCGCCTTGTCCATAGCCAACCAACCAAGTCTCAACGTTGGTTACGATTAGGGACTAATTTGGGACGTGATCGTCCTAGTAATGCTTATCCTCTAGAGGAAACATTTCAGGCGCCCAAATTTTCTCCAAAGTGTCGATACTGTATATGGAATCTATTTAGGACTGAAAATACAAGTGATAATAAGAGCATACAACAAATATATGAGAGCAAGGAATTATGTAAATTGTCCATTTTTTGCATGTGCACGAACGATCTTCAAGACACACAACTTGCTTATGACCACCGCCAGTTAACACTTCAGCAAGACCACGCACTTTATGAAATGGAGTCACGTCGTGAACACGACTCATTTGTTGTGCATGTTGTAATCGTTTCACAATAGTCTTAGGAAACTTCATCCCATTTTCCTTCCATTTTTCCACTATGTCTCGATGTTGAAAATGATACTTAGTAACCTGATAAAATATCGACTACACCAAGCAGTTATGGGCAAATACTTAGCACCTTAGAGAATACTATTAAAAACCTCTGAAATGTTAGTTGTCATGATATCATATCATCGTCCACCATCATGAGCTAATGTCTACTTTTTCAATGGTATATCAGTCAAATATTTATACGCTTTCTCTTCGATGTTCCGTATCTAGGTCCTCAACTCATCGAACTTGTGAACCTATCTTGCCTTTCTAGCCCTCCACATAAGATAGTACAAATGCTCATCCTTAAACTCTGTATTAAAATTACTATGAACATGCCAAAGACAAAAGCAATGATAACCATGTGGTGGATGTCATCTAAAATCTTCTTTGTTCACAACAGAAAGGATCCCCGCGTGCCTATCAGAAATTAAATATATCCCTTCCCGATGTCTAAGAACTATCCGCCAAAGGTAATATAGGCAAAAATTTCAACTTGATTGATTCTCCTCTTCCACAATAGCAAATTCAATGGGGAATAACTACTTATTAGAATTAAAAGCAATCGTCACTAACCGTTTTCACTTGTACTTTTCACTTAGAAATGTCCCATCAATACTGACAACATGTCGACAATATTTAAACCCTTTAATGTTAGCCTTGAATACCCAAAAAACTCGTAGAAAATATTATATTCAGAAGATTCAAAGTTGTACTGCCACTTTACAATCGAGCCAGAGTTATACTTCTTGATGGCATCCAAAAACTTTGGCAACATGTCATATGACGAGTCTCAATCACCGAAAATCTTAGCAATTGCCTTGTTCCTCGCAATGCATGATTTCTTATAGGAAATATCATACTTAAACTTCTCTTTTATAATTTTATGAATTGTCGACATTTTTGTTTGTGGAGTATCACCCACGAGTCCTACTATATTATGACAGATGAAGTCAGTGCCTAACTGTCAATGGTCATGACCCATTCTAGGGTAGAAACAGGTATGAGGTCCATCATATTTTGAGATTTGAAATATTTTCAATTTTTTCTTAAAAACAAGCACGTAATCTTCACGTGTAGTTAGGCTGCATGTACATGATGCATTGTATAGCCCACATTGTTGTATTCATATCGACCACGACATAATCCTGATTCAGCTTGATATAATACCATTTAACAACCCTAATCAATGAAGCTTTATCCTTGAAAATCATTTCCTTCGCCAACTCCATCTTCATCGGATCCCACAATTCTGGTCAAATGACGATAGTAAGCTATATGATTCAGTATGCTGACCAAATTTAGTGGTTGTGAATGAGGTTGGGTAAGTTTTATGCATCTCCACCACTTGGGCAGTCTCGAAGTCGTCATCATTCCCATCTTCGTCATCCGACTCAACAATCATTATTTTCTCAAACTCTTCTTCTTTGTCGTCATCATTGGAGACATCTGTACGATCATTGACACAAATTTTTTCATATTCCCGAATTGGGATTTGTTGCATTATTGATTGATGGACATCATCTTGTTCACCTAACTCAATTCTTGCCTCACCCATTTAAAAATTATGACTCAGTGAATTATTGGCTGAGTACCCGCCATATATTGTGGTTCCAGTTATTTGTTGGGTGTAAAAGTACTACCCAGACTCATCCATTACCTGCATCTCCACGGGAGTTGAACATTCACCTATCACACCGAAAGTTGGAAATGTCAAGGTACCCATCTCTTGCGTAAGCAACTCAGTGTAAGACATGACAGTTGTTGTTATGCACCTTCCGGTCTGACTACTACCTATGCAAGTATTGATATCCTCTGTCTCAACGTACTAAGCAACACTAGCAATGTTGGGGTTGTCAAGTACCACATTAACCACAGAAGTCACTAGTTCATCTTTCACAATTTTCAGACCTACATATGTATTCATGTTTGGTCCTATTTCAAGTATAAAAAGATATCTACAAGTCAAATTTAACTTGTTATACGCCCTGTCCAACCCATTACAATGTAAATTTTACTCAACAACTTCTGCAATTGTGTACCACTATTGATAACAATTCCACCTTTTGGAGAACAACTATATGATAAACCCTCCGATCCATATTTCATTTGTCCACCCCAATGTAGCAAAATGGTAACTTATTTTTTCGTCATTATAATTAGTTTTCGTTGTGGAATAAGTTCTAAATTCAGAAGAACCTGGAGATAGATAGAAATGATTAATACTTGAGGAAAAATATATCCATATTTAATCAAAGTCCCATGCGAATCTACGTCATACGACCTAAAAGCATTGATCAAATATGCAACCTACAAGGATGAAGTGTACTTGAAGGATACTAAGAAAGATGGAGATCCAACCTTTATATGGAAGTTTGAAAAAATAATCCCCAAAAAAGGGTATCTCATAACATGTTATCATGTATTGAATCAAAAGTGAAACATGTTATCAAGAAAGCAAATAATGTTGCCAATTTTTTTGGCTAACAAGACAGTAATTGAATTGCATTTACAACTCTATCGTAGTTATCAAGACTATTCAATTCAAGGATGAAAATATTGGAGTAACTCGATTGATTCAAAATCAACATGCTTATTTTGAAGTAAATGTGGTATTTGATGCCTAAGAGACATAACTATGAAACTTTGATTAAGATTGAGAGAGACAGACATTGAATATAGTTAATATGAATTTTTTTATTCTTTTAAATTAAAATTTTAGCTTCGTACAAATGTTGAATTAGAAAGGTCTTACTTGAAATCCAAAAACAAATATCAAAGTTGTGAATACATTGTTGGTTTCCAAGTAACATGCAGAGAACCTACAAACTTCAGGGATTTGAGTGTAATTTACTAACGAATATACTAACGGACATTGATGGTAAGGGTCTAAGTATTAGGCGTGTACAAATTTTATGGGGTCTGTATATAATATTTTAAATATCAAGAGGTCTGAATGATTAATTGTCAAACCTCAAAGGGTTTGAGTGCAATTCTTCGTAAAAAACAATAATGCTTATAGTTGAGGCCCAATCAATTAAATAAGCTTCTAAAATTAATCTATATTGAACCTAAAATCCATAAGTGCAAATCCAAATTCTAAGCTCAACTCACTTGTATCCAATCACAAGTCCAATTTAATTAAACAAACTTCTAAAATTAAGAGTAATTTGAAGGCCGGTAACAATATATCACTTAATTGCGTAAAAGTTCTTCGGGAAAAATGTTTTGTACAATAGTCCATTATTTTTGTGAATATAAAATATACCCTCAAGGTAATACTAATTGGTGCAATCTCATGGGTTTACAAACGGCCAGAACTCAAGTATCATTTCCATGAAATCCGGCCACTAAGATATTGTACAAAATAGGGTGCTTGAAATTCAAATATAAAAATTTATAAAATTCATGAGATTTCAACCAAATAAAAAACCAAACAATCGAAATTGGTGAGGACAAACAAACTGTTTGCCTGTGTATTGACAATAGATACGTTGCACTTTGACTTAAATTCCATAAGCTAAAATTAAACAAATTAAATTACAAGCCCATATAAACCACCAGTCACTACCCAAGCCCATATAAACCACCAGTCACCCAACAACCACCATCAGCCACCTAACCACCACCAATTTAACATATAATTAAATTAACAGAGCATTTATATTAAAATTAAATTAAATTTAAATTATTATTGAACAAATAATTACAACAAATAAAATTAATTAACTAACAGTATAATGCTAATGGAGGACACTTACCTACATTCAACAGTAGAAGAACAGCAGCAAAGGTGGAGCTGATTTGAACGTTGGGTGGTGGTGGTTCGCCTGAATGAGGTGCAGATGGGTTTAAGGTGGTGGTGGGTTTTGGTGGTGATGAGATGGGGCTTAGCTACTCGTTGGTTGCAATTTCGATGGTGGTGGTCGCTAGTGTACATGGGTTGCAGCTTGTAGTGGAGAAAGGGGCTGGTGGAGATTTTGGTGGTGGTGGTCGCTGGTGGTTAGCCTGAAGGAGTTTAAAGTTGGTGGAGATATCGATGGTGCTGGTCACTTCTAGTTCGCCTGAAGGATGTTAGGGCTCAAAGAATTTGGAGGAAGAGGGAAATAAGGGAGAAGGAGAGAAGAGGGAAAGGAAATGGATTTCGGATTAGCTAAAAACGTCAATCCATAGCTAATAGAAAGGTGGAAATTTAGCTGGTGGAATGGCCTACAGTGTTTATAGAAAATAGAAAATGTCAAATCAACTAACGTCTTTTGACCTAAAAACGTCAGACCAACTAACGGTTTTAAAACAGTCTAGGTTTGAGAAAAATTTTCAAACCAACCCTCTTTTGTGAATTTTTTTTCAAAACCCCTTGGGTTGGGGTAAACGCTCAAAAAACAGCGACTAGAAGTGGAAGGGCAAATTGCCCCAATTTTTTATTTTTTTTTTTTCAGAAAAGACTCAAACTACCCGATTTCACACTACCAGCTTGATTTGAACGATTTTATAAAAAATCGGCGGGTTTTTAACATGGTGCTGGCCTGGTGGGGAATGTCAGGGATTGAGCACAAGTTGATTAAATTGAGTTGTATCTCTAGTATAAATCATAAAATTGTAAAATTATTTTTATCTATATTCATCTCATTAGTTATTAAGTCTATTATAATCAATGCTCACCACACTAATAACTAAATTCATCTCTCTTTTTTTACTCTTATAACTAAACTTATCTTAATCTTCACATTTAGAACACAACCCTAGATCCTTAAGACCCAAGACTACCCCTAGAGATTCTATCCAACCTCACAACTTAGAGTTGAAGGTCTTGATGGTTTGACAAACTCATTGGTGTGTGTATCGAGAATCGTTGGCATACCCATAATTGCTTGAGACTTAAACAAACCGCACGGCGGAGAGTTCAAGTGAAGTTATGCAAGACTTCAGAGATGGACTTTTGGCAAAGAGATCTATGAAGGAAAGGAACATCTAACCATGGTATTGGTTGAGATATAAGACTCAAATACTTGTAAATTGACTTTGTGAATAATGGATAAGTTTTGGTGAACCTCGAATAGTTCCCCGTGGTTTTTCCCAAGGAGGGTTTTTTACATCAATAAATTGCTTGTGTTCAGCTTGTTATTTGCATATACACTTGTATTTATGAGTACACACATGCACTATGTATTTGATGATTTAAATGATTGGTATATGAATCAACCATCGTTGCAATTGGATTTGGAGGGTTTGTTGGTTTGTGGTGATTAAAGGGGTTCTTACTATTAATTATTAAATTCGAGTGAGAAGAGGTAATTATGGTAGATTAGGTTTTAATCGGTAATTGATTGTGCTAAAATTGAAAAATCTATTCACCCCCTCTAGGTACTGTTGTGCGCTCCACGTGTATAAGCATGAGGGAAGATTCACTTTGTTTCTTCCCCTCTCAAAAGAACAGTAACCATGTCGTTAGTTCATTGCTCATTTGTCCAAAATCACCCCACTGACATTGACGAAATTAGTAACGAAAACTAACGATAGGTCTACATTGCAACACTCTTTATACATTGGGTGTGCACTCTAAAAAAACCTCATCTTTGAGGGTGCATAGTGAGAATTCCTAAACCTTTCAAGCAACAAAGTGTAATTCCCTCTTTATAATTTAATTTATTAAAATTTTTGTATTATATCATCAATTAGATAAAAATGTAACAAATTTGTTTGTTTTATTTGTCATATTATCCTATTTTTATACACCATTGTTTACTTAATACTTAATTTTATATATTTTCAATAGAAATTTGGTACTCGATTTAGTTTAAATGAAGCACTTGCTACTTTTTTTGTATAATTGAGGATACAATATAAGTGTTTCAATCTTTCAGAATATAAAGATTTTTTGGGGTGCCATTTGCCCTTTATGTTGAGTGCGTTGTACTAAATTTTAAGCCTTCTCTCTTATTTTTTTCTTTCATAATTAATTTCTAATTTTCCAACCAATGGACCTTTGGTCCAATGATACTCTTTAGCTTATGAAATATTTTCCTTCTTGAGGTCAAGGGTTTAGGTCCCCCTTCCCCTTCCTCCAAAAGAAAAAAAATAAAATAAATTTCAAATTTTTCAAATTTGATTGAATTTGGACATCTGTCTTTGTAAAACATCAAATAGCGATGTTAAAAAATTTTATACTCTGTCAAGTTTCTAGATAATGAAAAAAAAATTGTTCAAGCGTACAAAAAAAACTACTTAAAATTTTAATTTGACATTTATAAAATTTTGGAAATTTTGAACTCAAAATCAAATTAACAGGGCATTTAGGAATATAACATTAGACATAGAAATAGAGATAAATTATAATCCAAATTTTTGGAAACTTTTTTCTCTATTCCAATCCTAAAACGTTAATTTTCAACTTCGACCTTCTCAATATACTTTCCCTCAATTCTTTACAATGCTCAATCATGCATTTGAATTTATGTGGGATTAACTATAATATAAGTGCATGGCCTACTCATAGACTTCAACAATAATTTGAATGATTCCCATAAAAAATAAAAAAAAATAAAAAATCATGGTTTCAAACCCAATTTCTCTCTTCACTTCACTTTTTAATTTACACAACCCCATTCTCAAAGAAGTAAAGAAATTTATCTGAGAGGAAGAAGAGCTCAATCTCTATTTTCTAAATCTTACTAATGGAAGTTTGATTGCAAGTATTTATATACACGACAATATTCTAAGCATATGCCCAATGCCAAGTTGTTGTAGTTTGTTAATTTACAATTGGCTCCAATTGTACAATGCTAACAAGATTCTAATTGATCACAGCAGCTACATGGTGTCAAGCCACGATTGTGCAACTAATTCTGTCGATGCTAATTGTTTCTGCTGATGCTTGCTGAGTTGATTACTGATACTATTGGCAGTATTGTTATTACACCCCCTTAAACTCATGGGAGGGGAACCAAGTATGAGTTTGTCTCGCAGCCAAACAAATCGAGCAGAGGACAGACCTTTGGTAAAAATGTCTACTAATTGGTCTGTGGAGGTGACAAACTAAACATTTAAATCCTTTCGAAGTACTTTCTCTCAGACGAAGTGGTAGTCTTTTTCAATATATTTTGGTATGAGCATGAAACATTGGGTTGGATGCCACGACAAGTGTAGAGACATTATCACACCATAAGGAGGGAATCTAGGAGATGACAACATGGAGATCTCGAAGAAGCATTCAAAACTAGGCCAACTCAGTTGTTGTAACTGATAGAGCTTGATACTCAGCTTCAGTGGAAGATCAAGTCACTGCAGTTTGTTGTTTTTCACCTCAATGAGTAGGATTAGAGCTTAGAAAGAGTAGAAATCCTACAGTAGAACGTCTTTCAAGGGGATCTCCAGCCCAATCTGCTTCTATGTAGGCAGAGAGATGGAAAGAGTTGTGTGTGTAATGTAGGCTAAACAAAGTAGTGCCCTTGATGTATCACAAAATGCATTTGACTGCAATCATATGATGATCAGTGGGGGAGTGCATGAATTGACACACGCTGTTAACTACAAAAGAGGTATCTGGCCTAGTAAAGGTCAAATAGTGTAAGACATCTACAATACTCTGATAAGCGGTAAGCTTTTGGTACGAAGCACATGCTGTTTTACAAGATTTGCAGTCAGCCATTTGGGTTCTATGAAGTAGATCAAAAACCTACTTCTCCTGTGTAATGAACAAGCCATTGAAAGTGTGCTTAATTTCAAAACCAAGGAAATAGAGGAAAAGACCAAGGTCCTTCATATCAAATGTAAGACCAAGATCAGCAATAAGAGATTTGATGTAGCTAGGGTCATTACCAGTGACGATAATGTCATCAACACAGAGGAGAAGAATGGTTAATGAAGGACCAACTGCCCCTAAAGTAGTGGATTGATTTGTAGTAATGCGAGAAGTAATTTTTCAAACCAAACTCTAGGAGCTTGTTTGAGGCCATAAAGGGACTTGTGTAATTTACACACAAAGTGAGGTGAGACAGGATCAATGAATCCTTGAGGCTAAGTCATGTAGACTTCTTCCTGAAGATTGCCATGCAATAATGCATTTTTAACATCTAGCTGTTGGAGTTGCCAACCATGATGAACTGAAAGGGCTAGCACTAGTTTGATTGTGGCTTGTCTTACTACTAGATCGAATGTTTCATGAGGATTGATGCCAACCTCCTGATGAAAGCCCTTTTCCACAAGCCTTGCTTCATATCTTGTAATAGAACTATCAGGGTTTTATTTGATCTTATGGATCCATTCGCAAACCTATGACATTGTGATGAGGAGGAAGAGGGACAAGATTCCAAGTACTGTGTTGTTGCAATGCTGAGAATTCATCAACTATTGCTTGCCTCCATTCATTTCAGGTGACTAGATGCAGAAGAATAAGAGGTAGGTTCTAGGGAGGGGGAGTTAGCTAAGTAGGCTTTTTGTTTAGGAATTCTAGATTTGGCCCTCATTTTACATAGGGTGAGTGTTAGAGGGGCTAACTGGAGGAGGAGAAACAGAGGATAGGTCTGATGAATCTGGAGGATAAACTGAGGAAGAGGTATTATTAGAAGTATGAATAATGGAGGAGGAGGATGGGATGATGGAATTGGTTTTTAACTGATGAATCAAAAGAGGATTAGGTGAATGTGTGCAAGATGAAGAAGAAGTTGAATGAGAAGAAGGTGATGGTCCAAGAATTGATGATTGACTGAAAGAATGAGGAAACCAGGATTACAAGATTAAGGACAGTAGGATGGAAATGAAATGATCTTGAGAAACAAGAATAGATGTTTATCAGAAAGAACAAAACAGGAGATGTAAGTCTTGTTAGACTGAGGATCATAGCAGATATACCCTTTGTAATCAAGAGTATACCCTAGAAACACACAGTGTTTGGTTTTTCTCTGAAACTTGTTCTGATTTTAGGGTTCCAAAAAAGGATAACAAGCACAACCGAATACCTTTAAAGTAGTATAGTCTAGTGTAGTGCCAAATAAAAATTTGAAAGGTGAATAATGAGAGATATCAGCACTAGGCATTCTATTTATTGGATAAGTAGTAGTGGAGAAAGCATGAAATCAAGAAGAGGATAAGAATGCCTTGAACTGTTGTACATCATTGTGAGTGCTGTCCCAACAATATGTCGGTGTTTTCTTTCAACAACTTTGCAAGGACAAGACTTCTGGTGATAAACACCATTGTCTGAGAGATATTGCTGCAAATTATTACTCATGTATTTAATCCATCCATTAGAAGGAAATGTCTGAAATTTAGAGTCTAGAGTAGTTTCAATTGTAAGACTTGAACTTACAGAAATAAATAATACTTAGATTTATAGACGAGGGAAAATCCATGTAAAATGTGTATTATCCTCAATAAAGGAAACATAAAACCATGGATAGATTGCCAATGTGCAGGTCCCTAGACATTGTTATGTACCAGCTACAATGACTTCACATAAACTAATTTTGAGATGGGAAAATGGAGACTAGACATCTTTCCATAATCCACTGAAGGAGAATTTGGTGAGCCAGTGATATGAATAGGATAGAATCCATCTTTACTATGTCTCTTGTCAAGTATTTCCATTGTAAGACTGCATTGAATAGTGAGAGATTAAGAATCAAATATGAATACAATTGTTTTTTTTTTTTGAGTAAGTCAATATGAATACAATTGTTGCTAGCACAAAATTGTTTGAGTGACAGAAGGTTTGCGGCAATTGAAGGTACTCTCAAAACATTTTTAAGTTTGAAAGTATGAGGACGAGTATATAGATTAGATTGACTTGCATGAGTGATTGGAAGTTCCTCACCAATGCGGGGCGACCATAGCTTAGGTCAGTAAAATAAACCACTGTAGATAAAAGATTTTGCTGAGGAAGCTCTTCTAGTGCCTTCGGTTTCGCGTCAGACCATTAGTTGGTAAACTCTGATCAAATAAAAAGGAAAGAAAAAAACTAGAAGAAATAAATATTATTGAGACATAACTAGTCACAACAACATTAAAAAAAAATACATATAAGAAGTCTTTATATAGTAAAACAAATGACTAAGCTAGGGCAACATAAACAAAAAGGCAAATAACTAAACTACCCCTGAGTCTAAATATGCTAACTACTCTAACACCTTCCCTCAAACTCATGGTGTGATAACATAAAACATCAAGAGTTTGTCAAAAAAACAAAAACGAAAGCGAGTGACAATATGCGAATTTGTGAAAAAATCTGCTAGCTACATAGTAATTAAAAGAAGGGGGAGGTAGGTAAATCAAGTAAAGGCGGCAACTTCTGGAATATGGAGCTCCTCCAAATCATACAATCCTCTCTTTCAATAACTGATCCCAAGTATTCTTAAAGTCAACATATTTTTCGACCTTATGATCAGTTGGAGATAACGAATCACCACTAACATAACTCCACATTTCCTTACCCAACAAGAAATTTTTCATAACATAAGCCCAATATACATAGTTCTCACATTTTAATCTGACACTGATAGCTTGAAGAAAATCATTGGCCATAGTACACAAATCAAGCAATCCAAAGCAAAAATTAAAGTAAACAAACAACCCAATAATCAAGCCAAATCCAACAGCTCAAAGCAAAACAATGACCCACAATAGTGATTTTCAGCAAAATCTAGAAACCCAACAACCTAACAAAAACCAGCTGCCCAACAACCCAACACCTAAATAACAAATAAGAGCCCAAAAGTCTAAAAGTCAAAATCCAAGCATAATAAAAAAAAGAATAGTCAAAGTAACAGTAGCCCAAATTAACAAAAGAATAGTCAAACCAGAAGTAGTCAAAATCAACAAACTCAAAGGATTGGAGTTGCCTAACAAATATCACCAGCAACAATGCTCAACAAAACAAAGCCCAACAAAGAAAAGAAGAAAAGTCAAACCAATAGCCTAACAGAGAGAAGTTCAAATCAACAAATCCAAAAAAATTAGGATTTCTTATCTTGCAACAAGAAGCACCAGCAGAAGAGAAAAGACAACAAACCAAATGAAAAAGAAACAACGAGACTAATAACCAAAAAAAACAGCCACACCTTGCAACAAGAATAATCAGTAGAAGAGAAGAGGCACCAACAAAGCCAAGAGAGACCTCCCTTGAATAGAAACCAACCAGCAGAAGCCAAAAGTTGAAACTAGAACCAAAAGAAGCAATCAACGCCAAACAATCCAAAATTCGCCACAAATCAACTCAACAACTTTGCAAATCAAATATCCACAACAAATTGAGATTTCTTACACAACAATACAGCAAAAATGGCACTAAAAATCAAAATTCGACATTGTTCACAGCATGAATATTAACTTCAGTACTATCCACAGTGCGTGAATAGTAATTTCAGCTTTCTCCAACTAAATTACTGTGGCACTACAATATATTTTAAATCGAAACCATGCTCTGACACCATATAAACTTTGATCAAATAAAAAAGAAAGAAAGAAACTAAAAAAAAGAAATATTATTAAGGCCTAACTAGTCAGAACTATAAGAAATCTTTATATAGTAAAACAAATGACTAAGCTAGTGCAACATAATAAAAAATAAATGACTAAACTACCCTTAAATCTAAATATGCTAACTACTCTAACAGGTCATATTGTGCTTTAGTCCCGAGGGATCCTCGGAACCCCTCCGCAACAGCCTTTATAGCGGCAATTCTAGTTTCACCTCTGAACTTTGACTGGTTATAGAAGTTTATAGCTTTAAAGGTTTCTTTGAGGATGTGAGCGCCTGCGAAAGGATCAATTTTAGGTGCAACTTTCTCGCGAGGCTCCTGGCCGATATGTATTTCGGACCCTTCTTTAAGGTTTTCAATACTCGCATAGAATTAGACCATGTGCTTTTCGCGGGTCTCGTCCTTGTGACCGTCCAGGGGTGACCATTGCCTCCTGCACTGGTCAGTACCAGCCTTCTACGAATGTATCATGTGCCGGTTGTAATCACTTTATTTGGAGGACCCACTCGCACCTTTTTGATATCGTAGCCCACTTCTTGTTCTTTCGTGGCCATGCCATAATCATAGGTTGAATCACCTCTGAGAATCTCTAGGCCGACTCACGGAGCTTTGTGAAGTCATTATTGACTACATAAGCCTTGTATCCGTTGTGCATCCCATCGATGTATATTTATACTAGAGCTTCCTCAGTGACATGCTCTTGGCACTCAATTGCCGTATCTCCGAACCGGTCAATGTAGCCTATCGGTTCCTCTCTATTTTCCTGGGTGACCTTGGTCAAGGATAGTACTGTCATGCATAGCACCACATGGAAGAACTTGTCATAAAACTGCAAGACTAGATCGTCCCAACTCTGGAAAGATTCAGAGGGCAGATTCGCGTACCAAGTAAAGGCTCGATCCTTAAGAGATTTTTAGAACTCCCTCATTCTCAAGGGTTCATAAAGCACATTGTGTTCGAGACTGTTGAGGTACCGTGTGATGTGCTCGCAGGGGTTCCCATGTTTTCCATCAAACATTGGCAAAACATACCCTGCAGGAAAGAGTGCCTGTTGGACAGCTGGAACAAACTTCAACCTCATATTCGGAACAGCCAGTGCAAGATATTGCTGCTTGTCCAGTAGGGCTTGAACCTCAGCGAGAGTAATAAACCTAGCATTTGAGCTGGTTGCTAGGGCAGCAAAGGGCTTGGATGCCCAAGGATATTGTGATGGCACCATTGCCGCTGCTGTAGGATCCGCAAAGAAGGGATACTTTAGAATTTTGATACTGGAAAACAAGACTTTTAAGGGACTGCTTCAAAAAAATAAAGAGAGAAAACACATAAATTCAAATAGAGAGAGCTATTATAATGATCTACACAACGTATGATTATGGATGAACATGTTGATTATTTAACATCCTCATCAAGAAACAGCTTAATCTTGTTCATTTTTCAATTAGTATAAGCCTTCTATCAAGTTCCACCCTCAAACGTAACTGCATTACTCATCCACCTCCTTTGCTACCAACTACAAGCCCAATTAATCAGATGATACATGTAGTCCGTGTTATATGCCACAATCATAGAAGATATTTAGTAGCATCATTATAAGGAAAGGAAAAGCAAAACATAGCTACTCCCTCTTTACTAAAATTGCATGTCCATGATTTCATTAAACAAAAACTTGGCTTTTAGATGAAGTCCTTTTTATCACTAGAAACCTTGGGCTAAAAACTGGAAACATGTGCCGAGGGACTCGAGGAAAGCAATCAAATAGCATGATATTAATCAACCGTGCATCATTTTTTTTATGTGGATCTTCAAAAACTAAGGTACATATTCCTTGCCTCTGCTTTGATGGCTCCATTACCTGCACCAGACAAGTTACAACTTGAAAGGCACAAGTAATGTGTTGTTAAAAGTGGCTTCTAGACATCAACCAATTACTAACGACCACCTTCATCCATAACAAGGACATATCACAAGGATTCCAATCTTATTTGTTACAGCATAAAGTTGAGACTTATTTATATGAATCTCTTCCTGTTTTACAATGTTCTCTCAAAAAATTCAACTTTTGGCACCTCTCTCTCTCTCTCTCTCTGTGTATTCATTACGAGTTAAAAACCCTGAATTGCGCTGGAGTTCGTGTTTGATACCTTTTAAATGTACTGAACCCCCTAGAAAGATCGTCACTCGGGCATGCCCTTTGAAACCATGGTCCAATCTCGCATTGTCCAAGTCTCACCATGCTAATGATCAGGATTCATCTCTGGTTTTTTTACATTGGCATAGTGACTATTGCGTAGAACTTTAGCCATGAAAAGTATAATTGACAACATGAAATGCCAGTCTTGTTACCAGAACACGCTGCAGGAACAAAACCCACATCTAAAATGGTGAAACCAGGTTAAACTTATACATAGAGCGTCAGGCTACAGGATGCCATGAGTTGCGCATACACTATATATCTCTGTTATGGGTTTAACTCTCTCTTCTCTCTGTCTACCAGCCCTTGAACCCACAACCTGAGGGTCAGAATTTTGGATCCACAACCACCAAGCTAGAAGGAAGGCCGGTTGTTATGGGTTTAACAAGAGCCAAAAAAAGTTCTTGATTCCCATTGGCCTAATCTAGTTTAAGCCATCAAGTTTCAAATTGTAAATAAGCATCAGCTGCTGCCTTTGTACCTACAAGTCTCAGGGTTTCTTCAAATAAATCCATCTCCTTTTGCAGCTAAAGCCTAAAGCTTTCCATGCCACTTCCATTTCATTATCTAACAGATTCACATTACATTTACTTTTCAGCCTCGAATATTACCTTTCTAATTCCAAATGCTGGGTTGTAAATAGAATCATGCAACCTACATAAACAGAATGAAACAACGGTTAACCAGAGGTAGTTTGCATTTGTGAAATACATCATACACACTAAAGTGAACATCGTATTCATATCCAATCTATATCAGTACCATAATTTAAGATGACAAAAAAAAACTCAATTCTCCAACCTTAATTCTTTCCAGAATAAAAAGCAGCCTATGAGATAAATTTCACATCATCCAAGAAGAAACAGCAACACCACCTGAGCCATGATTCTGCCTTGCGCTTTTGCCAGAGCTGTCTGTATCTCAAAGAATCGAATGAGAACTACCTGCTCAGTACAAAAGAATACAATTCAGTAAGTGGAAACACTTCAAGTGTCAACCTATATCACTTAAGAAGAAGTATTACACAAGATCAGACAATCTAATTTTCCAAGATACTCACCCTCAACTTTTTTTTTTTTTTTTGGTTTTTTAGGTAGAAGGCTAGCCCTACTGGTGGTGAAATGAGACACAATGCCAAGCAAATAAAACCTTACGAAATAAGAAAGGCAAGTATAATTGCTTGAATTGATTCAAAATTTTAAGTTAACCAAACAGACCAACATCCAGAGAAAACCAAAATGCTAAGACAAATAAAATCAATGAGAAAAAAAAAAGAATGTCTTTAGTGGTTGTTAGCCAGACATTTACATGTTACATATAAATTGAACCACTCCATCATGCTTTGACCAGAATTTGAAGAAGCATCAACCAAAAGAAGGGTGGAATCACTATTAAGAGGATCTAAATTCAACGTAGGTGGAACTTAAATGTTAGTTTCTTAATCCACCATAAATTCTCAAGAGTGAAAGGCATAAGGCAGTGGAACACCTCCTCTCCATTGTTTAATCAAAGTCCATACATTACACTTTATCGGTAAAATTTTATGCTTTTGTAAAGAGATATTACCAAAGCATTAAGTAAAGAGATATTACCTTAACCGGCAAAAAAAAAAGAGAGAGATATTACCTTTCAATGTCCAATCAATCAAGATTGCTAAGAGATTGGACTACTTATAAACCCAACATCGAGTTGTATTTGTGCAAAGTGGCTACCTCAGACTAGAACCTCACACTTGGCAGCCCAAGTTACTACTCTATACCAAGTAACGGCCTCATAAACTTTTAGATATATGGTTAAGGAATTAACAAATTCCATTAAATTACTAAAAAAATGAGGACAAAGCCCAAGTGAACTCACTGTATGCATAAGAGAAACTAAAAAGTAGATTTGTTCAAGAAATCTCTCTTACAAACTATTAAAAACTTGGTAGACACTTCAATTATAATTTTGCTGGATGGAAATCTCAAACTCCTAATATGCTTGATTCTATGTTAAAAGTCAATTAACACCAGATAATGAGGAAATGAGGTATTCATAATTTAAATACTGGAGGAAAATACTTTGAGGGGCTAATTTATAAAAACTAAGATAGAGAATGATTAAGAACAAAAGGAGAGAGCTATTACAATGACTTAATAAGGTTGGATGAACATTTTGATTCTTTAGCATCCTCGTCAAGAAATAGCTTAGTCTAGCGTCACTCTATCTGTGTATATATGTATATTGAGAGAGATTGAGAGACATAATTTGTGTATATATGTGTTGCCTGCACCCTCTTATTTATATTAAACAAATATCTCAGGTCAATACTATATTACCCTAAACTAGCTTATGCTCACAAACATAAATATATGAACATAAAAATAAGAACTCTAACACTCCCCCCAAGTTGGAGCATAAAGATAAAAGATGTCTAGTTTGGAACAAAGATTATTGAAGGTAGGCCGAAACAATAGTTTGATAAAGATATTACCTAGTTGATCACCAGATTTGATATACGGAGTGGTAATCTCCTTCCGCATTAGAAGATCCAGATAAAAATGAAAATCCACTTCTATGTGCTTTGTGCACTCATGAAATACGGGATGACTGGCAATGAAAATAACTGTTTGATTATCACAATGCATCTGCATAGAATAGGGCACACTAATACCCATATCACAAAGGAGAGAACATACCCAAAACATTTCACATGCAGTGTGAGCCATAGCCTAATACTCCCCCTATGCACTTCAAAGTGCAACTACCTTTTTGTTTCTTGTTAATCCAAGTAACAAGGTTACCACTAACAAACCTGCAATAACTATAAGTAGATCTTCTATCAATAGGACTACTTGCCCAATCAGCATAAAAAAAGTCAATAATAGTCATACATCATGAAGAACCAGTGTTATTTATGGCGTAAAACGACCAAGACTCCTGAGGCCTAGGCAAGAAGCGAGAGGCGAAGCAAAACGCTTCATGGAAGCGAAATGAACAGTAAAAAAAAAAGCAAATATTTTAGTTTAATTACTTCTAAATATCCAAGTTCTAATTTTATGAATATCCATTTATTTGTTTATGAATGACACTATCACACTACAATCAAAGGACAAATAACTAAGTAATAAAACATATTAATCAACTAACTATCCCAGTCACACTACTATCAAAGAATCAGAGAAGCATAAGTAGAAGCAGTAGAACAGAAACACAAACAGAATAAGCAAAAACAAAAGCAAAAAACGATAGAAACAAAATCATAACAGCAACAGAAACAGAATCAGAAACAACATGATAAATAGATTCAAAAACAACAGAAACAGAATCAACATAAAATTAGAAGCATAAGCAGAAACAGCAGAAACAGACTGAAGCAGCAGTAGATGAGCTTTTTGTTGAAGAAGAAGAATAAGAGAAACAGAAAAAAGAAGAAGAAAAAGAAAGGGCCAAAGGGGCAAACCTGCCAGAACTTCTTTAGGAATGAGCAGTAGCAGCAACAACCAAGCAACCAGTAGCTTCTATCACAAATTTAGGGTTTGGGTTTGTATATATTGGTATAAGGGGGCAATTGGGTTTATGGGTATCTCATAATTTAGTTCCAATTGTCCCAATCCAACGGTCTATAACAAAAATAAAATAATCCAAAGGTCCATAATAAAAAAATAAAATAACTTAAAAAACTTGATAAAGACGTCGCTTTTCTTGCCTTTCGCTTAAGCGATAGGCGATCGTTTTTCGCATTTTTTTCTCGCCTTAGCCATATTCGCTTCGCCTGGGGTGCTCAAGGCGACAAACCCTTGCCTCATTTTTCGCCTAAGTGAGCTTTTCACAACAATGTGAAGAACGATATAATAATCCCTTACTAGGTGCTTCTTTGAGATACCGAAAATGCAATAGGCATCCTCCCAATGAGGTTTGCGAGAAGCCATAAACTGACTAATCACTTCAACTACAAATATAATATTAGGATGGGTAACTGTGAGATATATTAGCTTACCAACCAACTTTCGATAGCGCCTTATATCATAAAAAACATCCTCACTCTCAACATCTAACTGGATTATAGAATCCATGGGAGTATTGACCGAGCGAGCATCTAGATATCAATTTCGGACAATATATCCAATACATACTTTCGTTGGTATATATTGATACCTTCCTTTGATCAAACAATATCAATCCCAAAAAAGTACCGAAAAAGACCTAAATCTTTAGTATGAAACTGTTTCTCCAGATAAATCTTAAAGTTGGCAATACCATCAGAATCATCATCACTAATGATGATATCATTAACATACACAATGAGAATTATAACCCCTCTGATAAAATGATGAATGAACCTTGAATGATCTAAAGTAGAGCACTAAAAACCATACTGAATAGCCACAGTACTAAACTTATCAAACCAAACATGTTGTGACCATTTCAAACCATATAGTATTTTCTTCAAGTGACATACTAAATGTTCCTTACCAAAAATAACATAACTTGGAGGTTAAACCATGTACACCTCCTCCGGTAAATCTCTATGTAAAAAAGCATTATTTATGTCTAGCTTGTACAGAAGCCAATTAAGAAAAGTTGCTACTGAAATAAGAACTCTAACAGAGTTAAGTCTCGCAACAAGGGAAAAAGTCTCACAGTAATCGACACTATATGTCTAAGTATAGCCTTTGGCAACCAATCGGCCCTTTAAATACTCTATAGGGCCATTAGGATTATGTTTAATAGTGTAGACCCAAACAACAACAAATAGGCTGCTTCTCAAGAGGGAGAGAATTAAGATCGCAAGTTTAATTCTCTTGAAGAGCATTAATTTCATTATCCATAGTCAATTTCCATCCAAGAGATGCCAATGTTTGTGCTTAAGAACTTGGAACAACTACAGATGGTAAGGTAGATGCAAAAAAAATAAACAATGAGGAGAATTAATGGAAGAAAAAAAAATTAAAAATAGGATATCGGGTACAATTACGAGTACCTTTCTTTAATGCAGTAGCAAAGTCCAAAGAGGAGGAAGCACCAAGAGTCTTTAAAGGAAGGACCTCAGAAGAATCAAGTGAGGGTTGTGGAACAGGATCATAGGGCACAACGTGTTTGTTCTTAGAACGCTGATAAACCTGCAATGGATGGTTTGTTGATGATGAAACAGGGACAAAATTTGGACTAATAGGTAATAATAACTCTCATTGACTAGAAAAACCAAATCGGGAAAATAAGTATGTCCTAAAGCTAGAAAGAAAGGAGAGGAAATAAAAAAGGTGACATTGACACTAACGTAATATCAGTGAGAGCTCCGGTCATAACATCGATAACCTCTCTGAGTACGAGAATATCCTAGAAATACACACTTGATCCACATAAAAGTTTATCCCGACCCGAGCCAAGAAGATGAACAAAGGCAACATAACCAAAGACATGATGGGTCGGATCAAATAGAGGTGTAATAGGATAAAGTAATGAGAAGGCAGATTTGTTACCTAAGATAAAGGACGGCATCCAATTAATAAGATAAATGGAAGTAAGAATAACATCAATCCAATAATGCTTGGAAAGATGCATATTAAACATTAAAGCACAAGCTACAGCCAAAATATAACTAAGCTTATGTTTGGCTGTACGATTTTGCTGGGAGTATGGGGGTAAGAAGTTTGATGAATGATGTCATGGTCAGCACAAAACGAATGCATATATGATTGAACATGCTCAAGAGCATTGTCAGAACAAAATATTTTAATGCGTTTATCAAATTGCAGCAAAATTTCGTTGTGGAACGTAACAAAAATCTTAGGTAATTCAGAACAATCTTTCAAAAGAAACAACCAAGTCATTCAAGAGAAATCATCCACAAAGATAACGATGTACTGAAATCTAGAAATACTCTTTATTCTTGCAGGACACCAAATATCTGAATGAACAAGATTAAAAGGATTAGACTCACAACTATTATTACTACTAGAGAAAGAACTACAATGATGTTTGCTTAATTGGTAAATCTCACATTCTATCATAAAGGAAATATTCAAACCAGGAAGAACTTGACGAAACTTCTGCAAAAAAGGATGCCCCATTTGGAAATGCCATTGGAGAGGAGAGACTATAGCACTCAAGGTAAGTACGGATTCTCTAGAATCCAAGTAATAAAGATCATTCTGCTCATACCTCAAACCAATCACTTTCTTCATCTGGAGGTTCTGAAAAACACAAGAAGATGGAAAAAATGTCACAGAACATTGTAAAGGCTTAGATAGTTGATTAACAGATAACAAGTTAAAAGGAAAATGGGAAACAAACAAACCAGAGGTTAAGGATACGGATTTAGTGGGACAGAGATTACCAAATCCGCATACTAGGCAAGAGGACTCATCAATCAATACAATACAAAAGTTAGAAGGTTGAAAATTAGAAAATACAGAGAAAATACAAGACATGTGAGCACTGACACCCGAATCAATGATCCAAGAAGGTGAAGCTGATTGGACTGCCACATATGCAGAATTACCTGTATGAGCCAATCCAGCAACAGACGTAGATCCCTAGAAAGATAGTGAAGATAAATATTGGATGAGTTGACTAAGCTAAGAAGTGAGCTCAATATGAGATCCAAGTGTGAATGGAACAAGTCCACCAGTTGATAGCTGAGATACAAGTGGGGTCGAGTCATCTAAAACCTAATTAGCATAAGCTAGTCTCCCATGTTTATCCCAACAATAATCCTCAATATGTCCAGTATCTCCACAGTAAGAACAATTCCACTCTCAACGATTGCTATGTCCACCACGTCCTCCACGACCATAGCCTCTACTACCACGACCACCACTACTACGACCACCGTTACGTCCACCTCCATGACGACCACGATTACTATCACTAGAAAATAAAGTAGAGGATTCCTGTACGAGATAAGAAGTCCCTCGAGTCAGTGAGGCTCCCTGAAGATGGGAGAAAGCATTTACAGCGGTTCAAAATTTCTCACTAACCAAAATATGATATTCAAACACATCATATTCAGAAGTAAGACTAGGAAAGAACAGAGCAACCTGAAACTCTGAATTGTCGTGTTGTATCTCGAGATTTGCACTCAAAGGTTGATATAATAGAAGTTCCTCCCACACCCTTTCAAAGTGTCATAATGTTCAACTAGGGATTTATTACCTTGCTTGGTGGAAAACATACGCTCAAAAAGTTCATAAAATTGGGACACGTGTTCTTGTGAATACATCTTTCCTCAAGAGAGTCCCATATCTTCTTGACAACATCAAGGAGCTATACACTAAAGGTGACAATAGGTTACTTATTCAGCCACAACCAAGTCATCACCAATGAATTCTCACTCAATCAATCTTCAAAATTTTTAGACTCCTTAGGACTCTCTGTCAAATACTTAACTTTCTTCTTGGCACGCAGAAAGACTTTAACAGCATAGGATCAAGAGTAATAGTAAGTCTCATTCAATATGCCAAAAGTAATATGCCAAACTTGATCATCTACTGAATGAACTTACCTGACCTGATCGTCCATTGAACTATCATTCACATCATATGAAGTCGCCATAGAAATAAATAAATAATCCACAAATGCAATCGACTACAATTACAACCACACCAAAAGAAGAAACCCACAAAATACACAACCCGCGTGAGTAGTGCCAGAAAACCACCAAACCAAACAACCACGCATAAAAAAAAAGAGCACAGATCATTACTCAGGATCTCCACCGACCACTTTTCAATGGTTCTTCAACCTGATCCAACTGCCCAACACAACAATTTCAAACCAACCCTCTATTCATCTAGTCAAATTTATCTGTGAAAGATCGAAGCCACCAATCTCAAGAAAAAACCCCAAATCTTCAAATCTGGAAAAAAATCCTTATTTTGCGAAAATCATTCGAAAATAGAAAACTCCATCCAAATGACTTCAAAAATCAAACAAAAAATACCAGTCTTCAGCATGAAAAAACGAGCCAAGTAGTGGATCGCCGACGTTGGAAAGTGCACTATATTACCCTACATTAGCTTATACCAATCCACCTGAAAATCAAATGCATTAATAAGCAGCCTCATTCTCTCCCAACTACAAGCTCAATAAATCAATGATAAATTTAGTCCACTATAATATGCCCAAAGTCTATGTGTCATACTTTCTTAAAACATGTTGTGCCTGCATGTCCATGTCATGTTGTATATGTGCCTTGTGTTCGTATCCATGTTTTTTAAGTAGGCTCCATTACTTGCTCCAGATAAATTACAACTAGAAAGATCACCAGGTATGAGCTGCTAACAGTTGCTCCTAGACAGCAACCAATCTAATAACCACCTTCATCTACAATAAGAACATATCAGAAGGATTCCTACTTATCTGTTACAATGTGAACATGATACATGCATATACGAATCTCTTCCTGCTTTACGTGTTCTCATATAAGCTTCAACCTCTGGCAACTGTGTGTCCGTGTGTAAGAGAGAGAGAGGGGGGGTGTCCTGTCGTGAAAATAATACTCCTGCTGAAATTGAAATCATGAAACAAACATTACAAGTTAAAACCCTTGAATTTCCAGAGTTCATGTTAGTTACCTTTTACAGGTGCTGAGCATTGGCAGCCTTGTCACTTTGGCATGCTCTTAGGAAATCATGGTCCAATCTTGTATTTACCAAGCCTATGCAAACGACCAGGATTAATCTCTGGTTTTCTTACATTGGCTTGATGCAATCTATCTTAGTAAACCTTTTTTCCATGAAAGGAGAACTAGTCCAAGGCAGCAGATAAAATGAAACACAGAACCATCAATGACACACGACAGCCTTATTACCAGAATTCCCTGCAGGAGCAAAATCCAGTACTAAAATGGTGAAACCGATTGGTATCCCTAACAATGATTTCCCTCCCCGTAATCCTTGAAGCAAGCTTCATAAAAGAGTGGCAATCCCCACAGATTCTGAGATTCTTCATAATCCTTATAGGTGCACTAGAGGGCAAACACATCAGCCCAAAAGTAAGAGCGAGCTTCTCACTATGATGCCTCAGCAATTCCTGTTTCTGGTTCTCTTCCACATCATGCAGGTCATGATCAGTCTCACCCTTGTAACCCAGCTTCTTCATTTCTTCTAGAAAATCCTCCAATCTCCAATAAATCTCAGTAATTCTAGGATGGCTTCTCTCACCAACCATAAATACGTGAACCTCATCCTTAATTTCAATCCAACTCTTGCCCCTCTCCTTCTTTGCTTCACTACCTTTGAGAAGCTTTCTTGCCTGTGCAACTTCCTCCCACTTTTTATTTGCAGCATATATATTCGAAAGCAAGACATGGTTTCCTGCATTATTAGGTTCAAGTTCAAACAAATGCTTGGCAGCAATCTCAGCCAACTCAACATTCCCATGGACCCTGCAGGACGCCAAAAGCGATCCCCACATAGAAGCTGTGGCATCAAACGGCATTTCGTCCATCAAATTCTTAGCTTCATGAATCAGCCCTATCCGACCTAGAAGATCAACCATGCATGAATAGTGAAAGACGTTGCGTGACACATTATGCTCTTTCATCATAATTTCGAAATATTTACGACCTTGTCCTACCAGACCCATATGTCCACAAGCAGATAACACAGAAATATAAGTTACTTCATTTGGGCGCATGCCAATCTGCTGCATTTTCTCAAATGATATCATCACCTCTACAGATCGAACATGTCTAGAAAAGCCAGAAATCATTGCATTCCATAAGACTATATTCTTCTCTTCTGCCCTGGAAAACACATAGTACGCCTCCCTAATGCTTCCACCTTTTGCATACATATCTACAAGCGAGGAAACCACAAAAACGTTTGCTTGAAAACCAGCTTTATACACTACTGCATGTACCTGTTTTCCTTCAATCAAAGCAGCCAAGGCTGCACAAGCAGCGAGAATAGAAGAAATAATAAATTGGTCAGGTTCCAATCCACCTACTTGTGATCTGCGAAACAATAGCAATGCCTCCTCAAAAAGTTCATTTTGCACATACCCTGCCACCATTGAACTCCAAGTAACGACACTCCTCTCTGGCATGCACTCAAACACCAGAATAGCATCCTTAACAAGATTGCATTTTGCATATACATCAAGCAAAGCAGTACTCACAAACACATTTGCGGCCATTGATGCCTTAAGAGCAAAACCATGCAATTGTTTACACTCAAACACTGCACACTTGGCAGCACAAGCGCAAAGCACACTTGAAAGTGTGAACTCACTGAACTGGTTTCCTTCTTTCTGCATTTGAATGAAAAGATTGAGAGCCTCTTCTTTATTCCCATTTTGGGTATAAGAACCAACAATGGTATTCCATGACACTAAGTTTCTTTGAGGCATTCTATCAAATATTTTACGAGCATAGTCAACCAGACCACATTTTGAATACACGTTTATGAGCATATTGGATGCCAAAGTGTCTTCTTGTAATCCAAAATGAAGAATCTGGGCATGGCAAGCCTTCCCTTCCATGACTCCTCTGTGTCTTGCACATTCCTGTAAGTGTTCTTGCAAATTTGGTGCATGGGCTGCATTTGAATCCACCCAAACACTGTCTCCTTCGGTTGGTCCGGCAAGGATGGCATTATTGGTCAGAGATGATAAGTTTCTGTAGTGTGGATCAAAGCTACGGCAGTGCCCTCTGCATCTTCCCATGGCTTTCATGTCATCGTTTACAGTATGGTCAAACCCACGCTACGCGACCAAACCTTAATTGAAATTCATGATTCATATGCCACATCATAAATGAAATAATTTAGGAGGGAATATAAAACAATGTCATAATTTAGCAGACCTAACTCCTAAGAATAATTTTTTCCATTAAAAGTTATAAGACAACTTGAAGTCACATTATTTTTTTTTTTTTTTAGAGGAGGGAGAACCTTGATATAAAAAAGAAATAAAGTTTTCACAAAACAATGAGCACTATTTAGGTTTAAAAACTTAATTAATTTGTTGATCTAAAAGCAACTCTAAGAGACAGTGGCACTCCATATATAGGGTTGTTAATCAAGTCGAGCTTGAACACTATTTTAAGCTCGTTTATGAATAAATAGTTAAACGAGTCAGCTCGTTTATGTATAAATTAGGCTCGACAAGGGCTTGATTAACACGTCTACCCATATGTCACCCCAAATTAAAAATATTTCACTCCTAGAGGGTGGAATCAAAGGTAAGAAAATATCATCAAGGCTCTTGGAGTGACATTTTTTGGCAACTCTGGAGAAAAAAAAAAGAGGTTGAAAATAGGTTAATGGATATAGATTGTTAAATGAATATAGATTCAACGATTCATATAAATTAATGAATAAAAATATAAAAATTGCACCCTATTTTAACACCTGTCATTAGAACAGATTTATAATTTAAGAATATCAAAACATTGTTCAAGTTTTCAAATGAATAATTTAGGACCCCTGACAACTCTCTTTAGCCTTTAGAGTTACTCTAATGATGTAGTAGTAAAGTAATCCAATAACATTATTATAGTCGTAACTCTTAGATATTTTTATTAAAATTTTATCGATTATCACATCATTAGGTCGATTTTTAATATTTCAATTACATTACATGTAACACCGATGTAGAGTCAATCAATCATTAGTATCAAGTTGGCTTTATAGTTTTTTAATAGAAAAAATGGGTTTTTTGTATTTTGTATTTTGAAAGATTTCAAAATTCTCATTTATACTTTTAAAGATTAAATTTCTCATATTATACTCTCAATGCATTAAAAGTATTATAATATGATATTTCTATTAAATTTTGTTATTTTTTTCGTCCAAAGTCAACCTATTGAAACTTACAAAAAAATTAACAGAAGAGTCACATTGTAACACTTTTAATACAATGAGGATGTAATGTTAAAAATTTAATCTTTGAAGGTAAAAAATAAAAAATCTTGAAATCTTTCAAAAAACAAGGTCTTATGTCTACTAAATTATGCCATTATTTTATATTCCCTCCTAAAAAATGTATTATTTCAAGATTTTTTAAAAAATATTACAATTATTTTAAAAAATGTATGCATTATTTTACATTTTAACAAAATTTTCAAGAAAAACCTTCAAAAATGCCATCAATATAATAATACTCATCTCATTTTATAAAGATAATATTATGACTATATATGTATATTTTATTTTCATCAAAACCATTTTATTTTTTAGATAAAAAATAATATATATAGTTTTACTTGATGTTTTAGTTACATTAAACTTTTTAAATTGTGTTAAGATTTTATACTAAAACTTGATTTTTTAAAAAAATTTAATATGCTTTATAATATATATTCTAGTGTTGTATATTAAATTTTATCTCAATTGACCTAACTAATCCTAAATACAGTAAGATTTCAATAGGATTGGTATATTGATAATTATTTTTATTTTGTTCAATGATTGATAAGTGGAATCTTAATCAAATTAATTTTAAAAAATTTAATTTTCAAACATCACTAAAAAATACTTTCAATTACAAAATTATAGAAAAAAATAGAACTTTAATTATTTATTTTCTTTTTCTTTTATCATTTTTCTTAAAGTTAAAATAACAAATCTTGAAAATGTATAAATTTTTTTAAAATTCTATAATGGAGCATAAGCGATGAAAAAATAAGTTTGGTAAATTTGAAATGATATTTAATTCAAGTACACATATACTAAATATTTATTTATTAATTTTTTTAAAAAAAAATTAGTCACGTGCAACCCACGCGGTGCATTGTTAGTGACGAACCCGAATTTGACTGGGCCAAACCCAATGAAAATAAACCAAGAGAGCCCAAGAGAAAAATCCAATCAAATGGGTCAACCCATTAGTAAACATTTGAAGCAGGCAACAGAAGGACGGACTGGGCGCCGCCTAGGTCCCTTGGGCGTCGCCCACACGGGGACCCCTTGGGTGCCGCCTAGGATGGCCCTTGGGCGTCGCCCATGGCTGCCTTGGTCGCCGCCTAGGCAACCCCTTGGTCGCCACCCACTTCTCTCTCTGACTCCTCTCCTCCCTTCTTGACTGCAATGCAAGTTCAACCACTCTGATGCAAGGCCCAGGTAAAGGATCAAGCCCAGTCAAGATCCTACTCCGACAGAATAAGGACACAAGAGAGAAAACTTAGGGATAGAGATCTATTCCGACCTTAAGCGTGCTTACCAAAGAGGTCTATTCCTACCAAAAGTGTGCTCACCGCCTCACCGCCTTGGTGAGCCTATATAATGTAAGCCCCTCTTCACATAGAAGGGCATGATGTTGATCACCTCCTTGAGACCTACACGCCTCCAAATCTCATACACTCACTGCTCTCTCTCTCTCTTTCTCTAAGCATTATAAACTCTCTGGAGTACCTTGATACATTAATAAAGATCGTCGGCCACCGCTGCCATTCAAGAAAGTGGACGTAGGTCACCCGGACCGAACCACTATAAATCTTGGTGTTGACTCTATATTTACCGTTTTACCATTGATTGTCATTTATTGCCTATTTACTGCTCTTTAATTATACATTATCATTTTCTTGACTGTTGATCTTGCACGAAGACGATTTTGTGTATCATCAGCTAGTATCATTATAATGTCAGGTGTAATATGAGAAATAAAATATCATTTGTTATCTCCACTGGTTATGTCGAGTGTTTTCAGGGAATGTCGTTTATATACCGATTCTATTTTCGAGTTTGATCATCTTGTACTTTGAAAATAACAAGTACCGATGTACATTTGACAATTTAAGCATAAAAAAAATACCAGTTTTCAAAAAACTGTGGTTTTAAGTCTCGATTGCTAAGTTGAGGTGTCAAACCAATTATGTGTTTAGTTACTTCAACAAATGGTCTTAGTATTCACATCCGTTTCATCATTCATTAACAAAAATTATTAAATTGCTAATTTTGTACATGCATTGTAAACAGATAACAGAGATAAATTGATCCATTCATTTCATAGAATATGATTGTTTAGCATCAACATCCAAGATTCAAATCATTCACACAAGAAATAATCAAACACACCAAAAACTTTTAAATATCCACAACACCTACCAAAGAAGATAATCAATCAAAAAGTTTCATAAAAATTGACATTTATAAATAGATAATAGATAATTAAAAAATTAATTTGATTAAAATTTTACTTATAAATTATTGAATAAGATAAAAATAATTACCAATATGCCAATCATATTGAAATCTTATTATATTTAGAATTATCTAGGTTAATTGGAATCAAACTTAATATACAGTGATATAATATATATTATAAAGCATAT
>CM042185.1:13478271-13489398 GCA_023539305.1 Ilex asprella | reverse complement strand
CCCTAGTATTAGTGAAAAACTGCCTATTATTGTTCTAAATTGATGAGGATGAAAATTTTAAATTTAAAGTAGTTTTGTGTGAGTAGTTATATTAGCTAGACGGAATGCGACTAATGCATTGTTATTAAATAATTCAATATTAAAAGAATCTAATGAGGAAAGATAATCAAGAATAGTGGGGATTTTGAATAGTGTTTGGGAGTTTAGTCAAAGTTGGTTTTTAAGGAAGTTGAAAATTGAGAAAGAGAGTGAGAGACTCTCATGTGTAAATTAAAATGTATTGAAAAAAAAAACTTCTGAAAATTAGTATCTAAAATTTGGAGCCCATACAATCAACTACGTTGAAATAAGAAATAAAGATTACCATAGATTTTATTTGGATAGCATCAAAACACTGGAAAGTGCAAGAAAAAAAAATACCAATTTTTTCTTTGTTTGATTAGTTAGAAAGTATAATTTCTCGAGAAAGTTTTTTTTCCTTCAAGTGTTAAATTTTCCCGTATCTACTTTGGTTTCCTACAAATTGTGCAGGAAATTTTTTTTTTTCTCATGAAAGTTGCCTTATTTTTCCTGTTTTGCCCACTTACACTTTTCCCCATTCGATTAATATGATAAGAATAATTTAGTCACTGCATCAATTTTTCTAGCAAATTTTTCATTCTAATCAAACGCATACAAAAAAATAAATTTTCCTTTCCATTTCCTTTATTTCACTTCACTTTCTACCTTTTCCATTTTCCATCATCAATTTATTTCTAACCAAACGGAGTCATAGATCATTTTTCTTAAAGAAATTGTTCTTCATTGTGAAATATCTATACTACCCTTTAACTGCTCGTAATCATCCAAAATGACCAAAACTTTCTATTTATATTAGTTTTTTCACATTCTAGTATCTCTCTCTTTCCCTCCATATCTCAGCATTTTATAATTACGCACACGAGTGTTGTGTGCAAGCACCCGCAATTGAGTATAAAGAAAGGACGATATACAAGATAGGATCCAAATCCATCTCCAATTAAAAGCATCAAAACTAGTCATAGTTTTTTCTGTGATACTTTTCAGTGGTAGAATCATCTTTTATCACTATACTTAAAATTTAAGCTGTGTTTGGTAGAGAATCACTTAAGATCTTATAAATTTATACGACACCCTTACATAATCGATGTGAAATTAGTGACAATTGACAAGTCCAGATCCAAACTAGGTCTATGCTCAGTCAATGGGTTATGCTCAAATCATTAAAGGACAGGTCAAATTTAGCTCATAACATCAGTTTAATCCAAAATTCAAGAGTCCAAGGAAAGTCAACGCACATGAAAAAACAATCATCGGGATAACCATTACTCCAAAATGGTGTATATCTCCAATGAGCAATGCTACATGGACTTAAAAAGTAGACTTAAAAAATTGACTTGATAATCTCAACCATTGATTTTACTGTAGGTCCCAGCATTTATTGGGACCTACTACCTATTCAATGATTGGGATTATCAAGTCAATTTTTTAAGTCTAATTTTTAAGTTCATGTAGCATTACTCATCTCCAATTGTAGCTATCATTCCCCATGAATTAGTAGCTTGGCCGTCACATCACCGCCACAACTAAGGCTCTATGTCTATAAATTGTATATCCCTTACACAGGGGACACACACTACAATTGGAGCGTATTGTTGTTCTTTCTCTCTCCTACTATCTTGTACTCTCTCATTAATAGAATTTTTCGGTCACCGTTACCCCCTTCAGTGGTTAGTTCATCCAAACCGAACCAGCAAATCTTTGCCTTTTATTATTAAGTGTTTGATTAACTGCTTCATTATTTATTTTACATCACGCACTCGACTGATTTGATTGCGCATGGTCAATTTCGTGCATCATCAACAATAATATATTGATTCTACAATATACATCACATATCCAAGAGATGTCACAAAGTCAAGCTGGTTGAGGGTGAAGTATCCTCTCATGTCCTCTTTAATTGCTCTCTCCTGGATCTCTTTTTGCAAGTCTATGTTAGCCCTCTTTTAAGTAAATAAAAAACCAGCAACCGATTACGAGAGTGAGGAGTCGTTACATGGAACCTGTTGCAAAATATGGTTGGATAAAATCAAGCAAAGTAAGTAAATAAATAAAAATTCAAAGAAATAAGAAAATGGGGAGTGAAAATTTTCCAAACTCTCTCTCAAAATTTATTGTAATAATATATAGTATAGATATAATATAAGAACCAAGCAAAAAAAAAAAAAGGATACAATACTAGAAAGTAGAGAATAAGAGCATATTTTGATCTTGTAATCAATTTTTACATCAATCTCCTTCTAGCTTTTCTACTTTGATGTATAATTTATAGAAATGGATACCTCCCATTGCAACTCCACTTGAAGGGCATATAATCCTTTATTTTCAAAGATGCCCAAGAAACATTAGCGACATTAATTAGCTATTTTATCATCCAATTTGCTAAGAAATCTATAATAAATAAATGACATACAGAATCCCACTATTTTTTCTGTTGATCGTTTTGATGCGAAGAAAAAGTGAAAGGATAAAAAAACAAACTGAAAAAAGTGGGAGTGACTGACAAAAACATTATAATTGGTTTGGAAGGAAAAGTGGAGGAATTACTTTTCCTTCCAATCACCAAATTCTATCACCCAAAAGTGGGCAAAAAAGTAAAAAGAAAATTAAATATGTATGTTAAAACGTATGTTATTTATTTATTTTTTATCCTTTGATATACACATGCCTTATGCTAATCTATTGTATATTGTGAAACTTATTAGTTCCATATGTATATACAATAATAAAATATACATATGCACTTTTTTTCTTTTCCTTCTACTTTATTTCCATACCAACCATAAAAAAAAAATCAATTCTTCCTACTTTTAATCTATCTTGCCAAACACAAAATAGAAAAGGAAGAGGTTTAATTTTTTTATTTTTTTGAGAATAAAAACGATACCATATCCACTTTTCTTCTTCTCTTTTTTGCATCCATCCTACCAATTTGATTATAAGTTAAAAACGAGACAACAAAATAAAAATTGACAATCTTTCTACAAAGTAATAATATGGAATAGGTTAAAAATAGTAATAGTTCGTAAAGTACGTACCAACACTTTAATACCTAATTCTTTTATTGTATCGTTGTAGTAGTTATAAGTTAACTTTAAATAAGTCAAATAAATAACAATGGTTTAAAATCGATGAAAGTGAACCTGTATCTAATCACGTAATGCACACGTGATCGTTTCTGTTAGTAAATTCAACCCATTGTTTTTAATGAAATCATTTAGAGTCAAATTCAAAACATTAGGTGATTGAATTAACAACGTTGAAAACACCTTGATCAAAATGGGACCGAGCACACATAATAGAGAGCATTGTTGTATTTTGTGTTCATTATTCATGTAGTATTTGATAAAAGTGAAAACTGAATATTGAATATTGAATTTTAAGTGTTTAATAATAAATTTTTTAATTTACAAACTATTTGGTATTTACTGAAATTTAAGTATTGAATTGAATCAATCTGTTTCACAAATATAAAGGGCTTAAATTTGAAAATTATTATTATTTTAATTTTATCATTCTTTTTGACCATTTTACAACAATTATCTTATTTCTACCACCACCATCACAATAGTGATGATGATACTGGTGGTTGTGGCACAATTGTGATAGTGGAGGCACAATGATGGGGCGGTGGGTATTGAAAAGTTACGAAGTATAAAATGCATTGAGAATATATTTATCAATTATGAGATATATATAAATTTAAGAATTGCTTATAATATTAAGTTACATGTTTTAGGTTTCTAAATGGGTTTACTTCATTAAGTGCCTAAAATATTCAATTTTAAACATTAAGTGATGTTATCAAACAATTCCTTAATAAGAGACTTCAAATTCATTTGTTGCTTGTTTGCCAAAATAAAAAGGAAATATGGGAATTCCTATATAATTGAGAGGTTTGTATATACATGGACAAAGAGTTGTTTCACATGACTTGGCCAAGAGACACCGTAAATATTTCTTGCAGAGGTGATGTCATATCACTATTGATGTGTGGTATCGTAATCCAATACCAACATGCCACACATACACAGTGTATATCCTACATGTGGATATATGATTAGTTATTCAACAATATATTTTGGTTTTTTTTTTTGGGGGGGGGGGAGGGGAGGGGGATGATATACAATATATGTGCAATGTTTTTTTATTGGATTGTGAGACCACATTTTAGTTTCGTCGTAGTATTACCTTTGTATTAAATATTTATCCAAAAACAAAGACATGTAATGAAGTTTGAGAGACTACATGTAGAATTCTCCCTCTTCTCTTAAGAAAATAATTTTCTTTTTCAATCCATAAAAATGTCTCTCAAGTGTTCAATTAACTTTTTCTACTGTTTGTCATATGTACAAGATCACCCAACCTAGAGGTGAGTTTTGACGTAGCAGTGAAGTTATTCTATTATAACTTGAATGTAACAAAATCGAGTTGCGGAAATAACATTGGCGCTTGCAATGTATGACTGCATATATCTAACATACTCCATACCTTGCAGTGACAGTAGCCTTGGGCATCAAATCGTAAATTATTTTAAGATCACCATCTCACTAATGAAATATTAAAGGATGACCAAACAACTACTGTGAATGGTAAGGGATGTCAAGGGACACAGAATCCAGATCAAACTATAGTGCCAATTGGAACTATGCAACAGACAAAAATGATTCACTTGCCATAGAGAGAAGTGGCATGGGAATCAACAGAATGGCCCATATCTCTTGTCTTCTTGTTTAGTTTGTCATGTTAAAATTCCCAATCCTATCTTTGAGCTATTAAGAAAGATAAGGTATGGTCCATCTGTTCTTGCAGGTTTTCTGTAACTCAACAGCTCAGAGAGAACAACTATTCCAACCAGAATTAGATATTGGCTATGATTATGGCTATGACTGTGAATAGCCCAAGGACACACAAGTTTGATAACCAATCAGAATCAGGAGGAATAGGTGTTCAAGAAACTGAAAAAAAAAATTTGATAATACTCAGATACATCTACATCAAAATTTTAAAGGTAGTTGAGGAGCTAATCTCTTTTCTGAATAGATTGCCAGCAAGTGCAAAAGTATGGCCAGCTTAGAAAGGATTTTGAGTGAGTTCCATTATACTTTTTTTAATTTCTTTTAATTATAAATCACTCGTCACAAGTTGAAATATGAACTACTATATATGTGGATCCCACAATAATACATGATAAGTAATCTGTCATTGAGATAAATTTACAAAAATGTATACTAAATGAGTAATCTGTCATAATTCTTGCTTCCACCTCTTGCATTTCTTTTCCAACTCATTTGATTCCCATATTTTGTTGGATGATCTGGTAATTTCACCATTATGTCTCTGTTTCAAATTAATCCAGCATATTTTTGTTTATTGCTAAGCCATAAAACTGTGACACCATTCCTTGGTAAACCTCTTCTTTACCCAAAAAAAAAAAAAGGTTTGACATTCTAACATATTAAAAGATCCCTAGATTTCAAATTAATCCAATATCAACTTTTAAATCTGCATACTTGCTGAGAATAACATCAAAAAGACATTTTTTGGGAGGTAAAAAAAAATAACTAGTGACAATAAAAAAGTTTAGCCTTTTAGCTTATGACATAAAAAGGTAAGGCATCTTTGAAAAATAAAAACAAACATTAAGAGACCCACCCTCAAGTACTAAATAATCAATAAGTAACAGGACTTAACTTTCTTGACTTTTTTCTTCAACTTTGATGCTTTCATTCATTATAGATATTGTTACATGTCAAACACCCAACCCTAAAAGTTGATGGATCACATGACCCAATTTACAGGGGATCTCAATCTAAACCCACTACTGGACACCAACTATACAACTTGCTACTGCAAAATTGCAGCCTGTTCTGTTCTATTCTTATCTTTTCACCCCCTATTCTAAGTATCCATCAACAGAAAAAAAAAAAAGTTCAAAAGTCACAACAAGAAAAGTAAACCAAAAGGGGTTTTTACACTAGACTGTGGTCCTCACTTTCATTTGATTCCTTCATAATTTCACCATTCTTTTGACTAAGAGCACCATCTTCCTCAGCATCAAAGCTAGCATGAACACTATATAGAACATATACAAGCACTGCAAGAGCCGAAAAGAATCCGAATCGCACATAGGATGGTCTGTCAAGAGACCCCAGCAAGAATATATTGAGAAAGATTGAGATGGATGGAATCCATGGCATCAGAGGAACTCCCCAAAACTCAGGCTTTCGGGCTTTTGGGACCATATAATGGAACAGTTGGAGAACACCAATGGCAATAGCAGTGCAGGCACCAAGAACGAAGGCCTTTGGCTTGCCTGGTGGGGCAAATTGCCAAACAAAGGTGAACATGATGGACGTCAGTGAGAAGCAAAAGAGGAATGACAACGTGGGCCATGGATTTGTCATTCCAACAGAGACATAACGCCTATAGATTACTGCATTTGCAACCATGTAGAACACGAAGAGTGTGCCGATTGATACCAGGTTGAGGAGGATGTTGAGATCAGTGAAAAGGGCAATTGCAGCAGTGAATACTCCTGAAAGAGGAAGGAGGTGCTTATGTTAGCTCAGCAGGACCAGATGCTTGAGCAGAAACTAGATCATATCAGATCCCATTGGTATAGTTACATAGAAAAAGAACTATGACAACACTGACTTGTCAATAAAAGGTTCAATCAATGCAAAGACTTGAGTCACTGCCCCTTCAAGACATTAAAAGGAAACAATTCCATGGGGTCCATTTTCTAATAAAGAAAAAAGATTGAAGGAAAGGACAAATGATTAAAAAAAAAAAAAGAAGGAAAAAAATAAAAGAAAATATATTTCTTACTTGAATTTGGTTTGAAAGAAAACTTACAGGAAAGTTTTTGTAAATAGTTTGAAAATCCTGGAAGTTAGATCATCAAATCTTTAAAAGGTCATTTGCAAGGAATAAGAATTCTGAATATAGCATTGTCAAAATTCTTTCGGTCATCCCACTTTCCATCTTTATCATATTCTTATCATATGGTAGATTCTGAATAATTAACAGGACCCAGGTGAATTAGATTGTCTTGCAACTAAAAATAGTTTAGAAATATGCTCTATCAGGGATAAACCATGCCTCAAGGAGTAGCTATAAGCCTAAAACTAATATATGAAGGATAATAACTTTAAACATAAAACAGATGGATCATATTGTCAAATTATGAATGCCTCTATGAAGCATGATGTTGAAGCATCAGGTGCAGTGAACCAGAGTTTGGCCTTTCAAATATTTTCCTTCTATTTCAACATAGTTCCTCCCAAGACTTTCAAAAGATTCTCACTACATCACTAAAGCTAGAATTTAGATTCCCTGCGATACAATTTTTTGTTAATTTCTCTCGATGTAAGATCACTAAACATTTATAGATGGTGGAGTTCCATTTAGACTTATGTTAGGAGATTTTTAGGATTACGGGTGTTTATGAAATGATATATTGGAAGAGATCCAAATCCCAGAACTAAATCAGTTCACTAAATTATCAGCAATCATTTTGCCACATTTGAATCCTGTAAATTAAAACAACTAATTTTTCAATTTTTAAGCAACATTGTCGGCTGACACTCCTCCAAGTCTGTGTTCATATATTGAATGAGGTAGCATTATTTATACTAAACAAAATGAACAGAGAATGCAATGCAATGTTCTACCGCACATCACTTCTTTATCAGGGAAAATTTGTGATAACATAGAATAAAGCTGCCTGAATCAAATTCCTAGACCAAGTTTCATGCAGTAGATTATGTAGCACAATCACAATTGTTCAGTAGAAGTTAATAGGACTTATCCAACCATTCACATTGATTGTGTAAAAGAATTTTATACAAATTTGATGAGTGTTACATTGTTGGATAACATAAAAGGATAGCTTGCAAGTTAATAACACATTAAAAATCAGGGAGCACAAAATTATTCTCACTAACAATACAGTTTTAAAATTTTTAACTTAAAAAAAAAAAAGAGAGCAAGAGAAGAATTGATAAATGGTTCAATGTAAGGGAGGCAATTTTCAACACAACATGGATTTCACAAATATCAGAAAATTAGTATTAACTAGTTGTTCACATGAGCCTAAAAATGACATAACATGCTAACATGAATAATGAACGGATTGAATTTGTGTCAAACATAAACAACCTGACTTTGACAAGACACTCAATTTGTAGATATGAGGGTAAATTTTTGTGTTTCTCTTTTTACATTTTTTGATCTAGTATTGTATGAATCACTATGCAATTAGAGACAGTTTTACTTAGTTTGATAAGTATGTGGATCAACCAAATTTTTATTTTCTAAGAGACATATCGGTTGTTAATTTGGTTGTACAAAGGGATTCTAATTCTAAATTGGTGATTTACTGGTTATATATTTCTTCTGAAACACAAGACAATTAGTAAATATCGCATTAGTATCAAATAATCATGACACAAATGATTAAACAGAAAAGGAGTGTTAAATAATACTAGATATGGAACAATACAACTTGAAAACAACACAATGCGACTATGTTGCCACCACTATTTTTAATGATATACATCGGTTAATCACTACATAATAGACAAATAAAAAGGGACATGGAAAAATAATCATTGACACAAATAGTTACCCTTAACCTTTAAAAGAGAATCGATTAAAGTAAAAAGGGTCATGAAACATTAATCATTCACTTTGGCAAATATTTACCCTTAACCTTTTGGCAAAGAATCAATCAATAGGGGTCAACCAAACTAGATCCAATTGATTTTCCGTCTCTCTCTAGTCAAGTGTACCTTATTTTTAGAAGGATTAAAGCTATATTTGGGAGGGAGGGGTCAAATTTTTTTTTCCGGACATCAAATTGGTAAGTGGAAATCCTTTCTTAGTGGACCAGTTGAGAGAAAGAGACACCAAAGTGAAGACAAACCAGTTATCCCTCAATGTATATCAACCCACATGCATTTTCAACATAAGCTTCACAAACAATGTTATCCCTATGGCCTTTCCTAAATCCATCCATCTCTAAGCACAGCTACCACCATCAACCATGGGCCTACCATGACCAACAAATGATCAGATCAGATTAATGAGTTCCCATCCTAAAAATCTAAGGCCACCCTCATCATAGCAAATGCCCTAACTGAAACGGTTCTAGGTGGGTCCCAATCCTCAACGGCCAAACAAACTAACAAACTGATCACAAAACTTAGGCCACGCACACATGAATCACATAAAAGCCAAGATCACAGATTTAAAACGTACCGAGGAAAGCAGAGGCGTTCACAGGCGTGGATGTCCTGGGGTGAACCTTAGCGAACCACGCCGGAACCACGTTGGACCGTCCGATCACACACATGTATCGGGCCTGCCCCATCATCGAAACCAATAGCGACGTTAGGATCCCGAAACTGGCCCCCACTCCGATCACATTCGACACCCATCTCCAACCGCCCGATCCATCTCTAAATGCACCCGAAAATGGTGCTTCTGGGTCGATCTGAAAGAATTATAATAATTTTTTTTATTAAAATAATGTGATAATTTAGAAACAAGAAAAGATAATAGAAATATATATATATATATATAACTTGATTTTATGAGCACACTAGTATTTTCCTTTCTACAATAGAATTATATTAGCAATAGTGCCAATACAATTCATTTGTCACCAATTTTAAAGGTGAAATTCTTGTAATAAATTTTTTTGCACACAACTACAAACACCACGACAAGTCACTCAGGGGTAATATGGTCAATTCCAATGCTTATAACGTTTGATCAAGATTTTACGGCTGAAATCGAGAGGTGGTTAATTAGCATTAAATAACTAATTACCACATCATAAGGAAGAATCATGGACATTGAAGCAGCCATCAAACAGTAAAGAATGGTAACCAGGATAACAGAGCCCGAGACTCCGACGGGGATATCCTTAACCGGGTTTTTGACCTCCTCCGCCATTGCCGAAACAGCATCGTACCCAATATAGCTCAGATAAACCATGGCGGCGCCATTGAAGACCCCTGAAGCTCCAAACGGAAAAAAACCACCCGGATGGTGTTTCGGGTCAGACGGCTCCGTCAAGTTCTTCCAATCTCCTTTGCAAAACCCAATCACTATCACAAACACTATGAACAGAATGTGCAGAGCCGTCAACACCATGTTCAACAACGAGCTCTCTCTTGTACTGGAAAATAGATTGAAAACAGCCAAAATCAGTTCAAATAAATAACCCAGAAAGCATTTGAAAGTGAGAAATCAATTGGGCTTAAGGCGAACCTGTAACAGATAACGAGAGTGAGGACTAAAACCACGGCCACAGCTACTATGTCGATTTCATTGAACCCTTTTGGCAGACCAGGGATTGTGATCCGCCATTGATTTTGAGCTGAAACACCAATAGCTGTTCCGAAATAAGCTGTGAAACTTCTTGCAACGGCCGCATTTGATAGAACATAGTCTATAATCAGATTTGCACCAGTTAGGAAGGCCAAAAATTCACCTGCAAAATCACAACACAATGATATGGCTATTAGTTTTAGGCAAAGAAATAATCACTTATATCATTCGTTCATTTGGAGAAATTTGTTGAACGGACCAAAAGTGACTCGGATATAGCTGAAGGCACCACCGGCAACGGGCATGTCGACGGCGAACTCAGTGTAGCAAAAAGCAGAGAGGAGGGCGCAAAGGCCAGCAATGGCGTAGGAAAGAACAACCGAGGGGCCTGCGTAGAGGCGACTGGCACGGCCGGTGGTGACGAATACACCGGCACCGACCATCCCGCCTATTCCAAACCCGACCAGGTCGTACCACCGGAGACTCCTCTTCATGTCTGGTCCGGAGCGGGCTCTAACCCGGCTAGTTTCTTCGAAAGAAGTAGAAACAGAACCGGCTCTGCGTGCGAACCGGGTCGGTGTGTCTGCAACCGCTTGGAGATAGGACTTGAAGGAAGAGAAAGAGGAGCCATGGCTCTTTTCCATTAGGACCATCACTCTCTTTCTCTCTATCCGCTCTCTATATGTATCTATAGATTGTATGTATATG
>CM042185.1:13467198-13477871 GCA_023539305.1 Ilex asprella | reverse complement strand
GTTCGTGTTACAGGTTAAAAATTGACAGCCCTACACACACAGTCTGACAATTGACGGTAAAAAAACGGCCACTTAGTTAAGGGGAGAGCCGAAACTTTGGGGCAGCTTTTGGGGGTCCCGATGACGATGAGCTTAGAGAGAGAGAGGAGTTGGATATATATTGGCTTTTTTTGGATAAACCTACAGTAAATTGGTCTGTGTTATCCAATAGTCTGGATTTGACGAAAATCAAAAAGTATTTTTTTAATATTGTGTTTTTATTTTTAATTAATAAAAAATTATGTGCATATTTTTTATTAATTATTATTTTTTCAATCAATATTTTGGAAAAACATCTAATTTAAAAACTAATAGTTATCATTGATAAAAATAAAATTAATATCATAATTGTATATGCTTGACATTTGTAAACACGACTCATGAATTCGACACAAATTTAACGAGTTTGGATATAATCTTAACGGGCTCGAGTGATTAACGGGTTAATTTGGCAGACCCGTGAAATAAATGAATCGACGGTTTCGTGTTTAACTCATAAATTCGTTTCAACGCATTAATAATTGTATTATAATTTTTTTTAAAATTTAAGTTTCTCAACCTCTATCTCATCTCACATCCCATTTTTTAGACTCATTTAAATTTAGTAGTCATTTAATGTTTATTTTTTATCTTTATTTTTTTTTGCGCAACCATGATTTATTGTTATAGTAAACAAATCAAACATGTGTAACAAGTTGATGATTTTCATGTGTACTCAAAATATTCCAACATATTTTCTTATTTAGCAGGTGACACACGAGTTGTATCGAATAATTCGTCTAATAAATATTTCGTGTACAAGTATGATAGTTAGACGAATTTATATAAATGAATGGAATATGGATGAAGGGTTTTTTGATACATACTCGTTTCACTCGACACAATTTTCAGACCTATAATTGTTCCATTGCTTTAACGCTAGATGACTATTAAACAAAAAGTATTACTTTATATTTTATTTAGTACTACGGAAATATTTTGTAAAGAAGAAAAATAATAATGATAGAAAAGTTAATAAAAAATTAATTATGAGTATTGAAATGTATGTTATTTATCTATGAATAATATTATTTTGATCTAAAAATCTGATTTAATTTACTGACATAATCATGTGACTTCTATGAATAATTGGATTAATATAAAGTTCTAATGTTTGATGGAGTCTACATTCAATTCAAATGTCAGAGTGAATTAGGTCAGTTAATCAGGTCTCAATAGCATTACTCTTTGCCTATATATCCTTTGAAATATCAAGTACATGTTATGTATACATTAATTTTATATATAAATATAATGATAAAATATATCTTTATATTTTTTTCAATAAAAATATAAAATATAAAAAATATTTTTTTCATCTTGCTTAACATTTAATTTTTTTTATTTTTTTTATTTTTCATCTTTCTTACCAATACAAATGAGGGAAAGTTCCTTGAAAGATAGAAAACATATCAATGTCATTCATAGGGGTATTCAAATTTTCACAAAAAACAGGTAGGATCGCAAAGTAATCACAAAAAATTCGTCTTTTTACCTGACATGCACATATATTTAAATTTTAAAAAATATATATATATTTGTGCACTTTTTAATTATATATAGTATAATTACATACATATTAAAATACACACCAGAAAATTTTTCATTTAATTTTTGGAGTTTAATTGAATATCTAATTTCATCTCAAGTCACACTTTTGCACGACTAATTCTCGCGCTAAACACTCCTTCAAACATATATGTAGCCAATCCTACTCTATAGTTTTGAGCTATATCCGTAGCAGTCATCACCTTTTTAACTTGTTGTAACCATTTTTTAGCTTCTAGTGGTTTGGTAGTTCCTTGAAATGACGGTGGATGTTGCTTAAGAAATTCCTTCAAAATATCATAAATCAGCATTAATCTATTCTCAAGATAATTCCTGATCATTTTCGTGTAGTTCCCTATCCTTCACCCCAATAATATTGGAGTAATGGTGGAATTGTTACGTTCTTTACCCCTTGTACTTGTTATGGCTGAACTTGTACATTTCTCGAGTTTCTAGCTAATTCTGGTATCTGAGTCTGTATTAACGACTTAACATAGTAATTGCAACCAAACATTGATATGATTGTTGTCACCTTCCTTGCCCAGGTTCGACAGTGTTGCTTTAACCTTGCTCACACTCCATGCTATTTTTTGTGGAAGTGCCCACTTGTTTTCCCTTTCCAGTTCTTGTATTCACCATATTTCTAACAAATCACCAAAAACATGTACTAAATTTTAGTTATACTCCATATAAATCAAACTTTAATATCCCAATACATATTAAAACACACCCTAGAACAATTTTTATTTAATTTTTGGAGTTCGATTGAACATCTAATTTCATCCTCAACTTATAGTTTTGCACCCCTACTTTTCGGTACCCGCTAAACTTACCTCGTCTAAACCTGCATTCTGACTTCCTCTCTCTTCTCCAGACACACTTCTAACACAAATATAACACCCCACACATCACCAAAACTCCTCACACATTTTTTAAGGTATCAATTCTAGTTTAGTTGGTCGGTCCTCGAACTCATAATGGTACACACACACACACACACACACACACCCCTATTTCTGACCCAATTCTCAATAACCATTACACCAGGTCGTTAACACACATACTGCATAATGATAAGGAACATCATAATCGTAATATGATCCAAAAATTGTAAAACTAGCCCAAAATTAGTTATTATATTTTTAATCTTATAATAGTAACAACATACTTTTTAATTATTATATTTTAACAGGATAATTGTAAAAGTATCCCAAAAATTATTTAATTGAATTTTTAAAATAATTCAAAAATTAATAACTTTAAAATTATAAATATGTGATATATTGCTCAACCGTACCCGAATTTTGATTCGATTATTTTGAACGGAATTCAGCCGGAATATAACCCTCAATTGTGTAGGGTTGACCAAGAAATAGGTCTTCCGCAAAGCATCAGGTAGAGAGATGGAATACCATAATTCATATCCGTTGAGTCGGGTGAACACCATTAAATTCACTTCCACTTTTCACCTTTCTATTTTTCCATCCGCCCTACCAAACACACAATCTTAGAGTTGTACAATTTCGAATTCTTATCTTAGATAAGTTATATTTACTTTAAAAATACATTAAATTTATGTTAAATTTGAGTCGGATTATGACTCTTTTTTCTATCAATCAGATAGACCATATAAAGATAAACAAAAAAGTTACTTGATTCATATTTTCAACAAAATAAAGAATAATCATGTTTTTGTAAAAAACTTTTGATATAAATCATGTATTATTAAGGTTTCAATAAGTTGTAAACCCTTAATGCTAATTTTCATTAATTTATAATTGTCAAAATATTACATGGCTTTTCATGATTGGTCTTTTTAGTCATTAAAATTATGAATTGCATCAAAGGCAAAAATCAATTGAATAAAAAATTAATATGTATTAGATTTTTTTCTCTCATTTTATCTCTCCTCAACTTGCCCCTAATTATTACTTTAGTAATAGTCCACATATTATGTCAAGTTCTTTTGAATGAGTAATAGTGAGTACTAGCAAATACTTGTACCTGAAGATATTGTGTAATGCAAATATATATATATATAAATGATAGACCTGCAGTAAAGTGAATGATTTTTGGTTTAAGTACATGTGCAATAGATTTTAGGGGAGTGAAGGAAAAATTCGAAAATTTTCAAAATTAGTTTAGAAAATGTTGGATAAAGGTTGCCATAGTTTTTAGAAGATTTAGTCTCAACAACTTCAATTTTGATGGTAGAATGGATGAGGTTGACCACGTACCAAAGTTGGTTCTCTATAATCATGGAAAATTTCAAGGGAGATGATATCAGTGAGAGGAGGGGTTTCTTAAAGAAAGTTTTAGGTGGGAAATAAACTTTCTACAGATAATTTTTTTCATTGGATTAGAGCAACTCCAAGGCTGCTATGTAAACTAACTAATAAAAATATAATTTTTTATTACATTATCTACTTTAACTAATCATTTTTTCAAACTCATTCCAACCACGCTATCTATTTTAGCTAACCACTTCAACTAATTTTAACTAACTTTAATTATTAAAATTCAAAATACTATGCAGTATGTCATGTGATCACCATATTGATGACAACACAAATTAACGTGTTATGCCACGTCATCAAAAAATTTAATTTTTATTAATAACGGTCATATTTATAACGATCATGAAATTCAAAATTTTAAAATTTGAATTTTTCAACGGTCATATTAATAATTGTCATATTTGTAACGATCATATTTACAATGAGATTGGTGAAGTGTGCACCATCTAGAGTGTTGTTGGTGCAAAAATCAGAGTAGCTAGCGTCTTTATGTTAGCCAGGAGTAAGAGCATCTCCAACCCACTCTCTACTTCTTCTCATTTAGTTACTTTAGCTAGCCAAACACAAAAAATTCTCTCCAACCCACTTTCTATTCCACTCTCTATTTTCTAGTTAACCTAAATGGCTCTCCACATGTGGAGAGCCATTTGAGCTCTCTACATTCTCTCTCTACCTTATTTTCTCTCTATCTCTCTCTATATATATGTTTTACTTTTTTTAAATTATTGAAAGTTAGTGAAAGTTGAGTGTAATATTTAAATAAAATAGAGAGCGTGGTTGGAGTGAATTTTAAAAAGTGGATAGCTAAAGTAGAGAATATAATATTTAAATATATTTTGAATAGCTATTTTACTGAGTGTGGTTGGAGATGCTCTAACTAGTCAAATGGTGGTAATGAAAAATAGCTAGTGTGATAGCTAGTCCCTTGGAGCCAATATTTAAGGATTGACTATGTAAAATAGCTAAAAAGAGTGTTTTATGGAGTCTCTTGGAGTTGCTCTATAAGAGCATCTCCAACCACGCTCAATAAAATAACTACTCAAAATATATTTAAATATTATATTCTCTACTTTAACTATCCACTTTTTAAAATTTACTCCAACCACGCTCTCTATTTTAGTCAAATACTACACTCAACTTTCACTAACTTTCAATAATTAAAAGAAATAAAACACATATGTAGAGAGAGATAGAGAGGAAAAAAGGTAGAGAGAGAATTTAGAGAGCTCAAATGGCTCACCACATTTGGTAAGCCATTTGGGTTAACTAAGAAATAGAGAGTGAAATAGAGAGTGGGTTGGAGAGAATTTTTTATGTTTGGCTAACTAAAGTAGTTAAAAGAGAAAAAATAAAGAGTTGCTTGGAGATGCTCTAAGAGGTAAATTTTTAGAATAATCTAAACTACGAAAAATTCAACATAAATTTTTAAATATTTGAATTGTCTTGTCTCTAATTATATAGATTTTGTCGCAGAGATTTATTGAGTGCATACGACAAGTTATGATGAATTCTATGCATCCGTCGAGTTAACACTAATAAAAAAAATTTAAGATATTTTTTTCATAAAATATATGGGGTCGTGTCATTATGAATTTCGTATCATATTGAGTTTAATTCGTTTTACGAGTTATTTTAAAAGTTCACACCCCTTAATCCTTATACGAGTGGATAATGGTTTTTCGGAGAAATAGGTTGGACATGGTTCACTTTGGTGTCCAATCAATATTTGCTTCATTTTATAAGTGAGACTAGAGATAATCCGTGCTTAAAAGTACAGTGAAATATAAATAGTTTTGAAAGGGATATTGACGGTCATTAGATGAATCTATTTGAGACTGCCAGAAACTTATTGCAGTCTGTCATATTTTATATTTCATTTTATAATTGAAATTTGGATCATATAGTTAACCTATTTGAGTATTTTTCATAATTTCACATTACAAGGTATTTGTCATTTTATTTTCTCAATTATTGAATTTCTTATGTTACCCTTCAACTTAGTTTCACTTTTCTCAAAACACAAGCATAAATTATCTTTTGGATAGAAAATATCGACGTTTCGGTATAAAAGGAAAAAAAAAACACACATAGTTGAAAGAAAAGTGACAACCCTCAGGTCAAAATTCTGACTTGCGTTGATTATTGGTGTAGTGCAAAACTAATGACAGAGATACAATGTTAAAAATATGATAATTAACTGAGAAAAATAGCACAACTCTCTTAGTTTGACGGGCATAATGTGTAATTAACCTTACTTTTATAGTCAATGAAAATAAAGAAAGTGGTAAGTTAGTGGTTGTCTGCAAGCAATCATTTCTACAGTTCTACAGTTGTATTTGAATCTGTATTTAGTACCAATGATTGAGTTTTGAATAAGTATTGAAGTTTGTTTTTATCAGGAACTGTTCAAGTTTTAATTTATACTAGAAACTGAATTCATGAGAAGAACATTAAGTTTGATTCCATCTTTACTAATCTTATTTTTCTCATTATCATAATTCAAGTGATCATTAATTTATTTATGTTTTAATGTGATTAGTTATAGATAATTCTAGTAATGATTTGAAAGGAGAAATGGATGATGATATTTTCAATCAAAATATGAAATCTACTAAATTTATATATGTTCAATATTCTAATTCTATATCTATCATTGATCATGACTAAAGAAATGTATTGAAATATGTAGCTTGTAATGTCAAATTTTTGTTACTTATCTAGTTATGAGTCTATTTAATTATTAATATTATATAATACTTTATTTTAATTTGTGTAGGGCATGAGAATTTAGTTGTTAAATCTACTTGTTGTCATGGAGGTGGTGATTTGATCTCTTCCATGAATTTTGTGAATCGTGGAATTTGGTGATTTGTAATATGATCGTTCTCTTTCAAGAGATTTTGTGAATCATGAAATTATGTGGTTTGTAATTTGGTGGTGAATCATAAAATTTGGAGATTTGATCTCTTTTACACGTTTGAGATTGTGGTTTGTAATATAATTGTTCTTTGGTGCAATTGTGTTATTTCGGATTGTATTTATGATTTGTAATATGGTTGTTGGTGGGATTTGTTTATTTTGGATTGTAGTTTGTACTTTGTAATATAGTGTGGTATTTCAAAATATCACATTTTTTGTGTTAGTTTGTTAGTTTTATAAAATTATATAACATTTTTAAATAAACAGGTAAATGGATCAAACAAGTGGTTTATTGTATTAATCCGACCTGATCCTACCTAACACAACTTGTTTAAAATAAAACGTGTTAAACGGGTCGTGTCGTGTTACCCATTTATAAAACGATTTGTGTTCGTGTTTAGGTTTTTTACTCGTTTATTAAATGTGTAGTGTATGAATTTACATATTTTTTATCTGTCACCCATTTAACTCGACACGTTTGACACCCTTAGTCTCGAGCATAAAACATAGAAGTAAAATCGTTATTGTTATTAATTGTGGTGAAAAAAAAAAAAGGCTTAGAACTTGGTTGAGCAGGCGCCAGCGCGGACACCAACCAATCTTTTGCTTCATTTTGTCGGTCCAATCTGGATCATATACCCAAACTTACATAGATATGTGGATTTGATTTCGATACCAAAGTAGGTAATCTAAGAAGTTTCATAATTATTTTTTTTTAATCAACAAAGTTTCATAATTTAGATGGGTTGAAATATAATTTATTAGTATTTAATAACAACAAAAAAAATTAAAAATCAATCCTGAAATAAAAAAATTTGGGTGAAATTATAACTTTTGAGAATCAATTTATAAGTTTTAAAAATATTTGAGATCGATACCAACAATTTAAGATCTATTAAAGTGAATCTCTTGTCGCACCGTTGTGAAGTTTCGGTTCATTTCTTTTTCTATGTACGCGCATAGACGAATACATGTATATTTTTAACATGTAGATCTTAAATGTTAAAAGCGATCCTAAACACTCAAAAGTTATAACTTAGATTTGAAAATTTTGTAACTCGACTATAAACGTAAATATTTGGTAATTCAATACTTAAAAAGTGTTTCGATATCATAGATTTATTCTTAGCCTGTTAGTAACATTTTTTGAAAATACTTTTTAAAACAACAAAATAAATTTGACAAAATTTTACTTTTTACTTAAAAAGAAAAAAGCAAAAAGTAAAATAATATTTGATAACTATCTTTGGAAAAGTACTTTGAAAAAAAAAAATATATACATGCACACTAATAAACCAAAAATATATACTAGCACACCAAAAATAAATCAAAATACACACACACGCACTAATATTGGAATCTTAGTAGTGTGTGTCGATGTATTAGCGTGTGTATATTTTGGTATATTAGTATATATGTGTTATTTTGATGTGTTCATGTGTGTGTGTGTTTTAGTGTATTATTATGTGTATTTTATTGTGTGGGTGTGTGTAGTGACGGAACTAGGCATTGGCATAGCCCGCGCCCGCAAACATTTTCTAAAATTGCTATGGTCCCCATAGGTTTTAAAAAAACCCTATGCTTTCCCTTTGGTTTGAAAAACCTTATTTATAAGTAATTTATTTAATATCCGCACAGACAAAAAGCCTTATTTAAATGAATCCGATGACCAAAGGGAAACAAGTGAAAACAACGTAAGATTAAGCTACAAGGTTTATATCAAATTCAATACACTGATTTTCGACTCAATTCAATATATTTTTTAATGATAATTTATTGTTAAACATCTGTTTAATAAGATAGTTAGGTTTTTAAACTTATGAGAAATATATTTTTTCCTCAAATCTCACGCATTTAGCACATATTTTTCCTTCCAAATTTCACAAACCCGTCACAGACATTTCATAACACAAAACTGCACACACATACATACATATACACACACTCTTGTTATACACACACTTCAATACATGCATAGTATCATAACTCAGCGTATAGTGACTTTAGTTTTGAGGTATCACTAGTTATATCATATCTTAAACAAATGAATAAATGGCTCGTCAGATTGTCACATATTAAATTTTTATATTGTAAATAACTAAGAATTCAATTTTGAATATTATGAAACAAACTAGTTGCTATGATAGTGGTGTATGGTAATTGATTGTGATAGGTTATGTAGATTCAAAATTTATCATTAAAAATAACTTGGCGAATAATGTTAATTAAAATTGTCGACTATGCCATTGTTTGTGTGTGTGTGTTTATTCTAGTATATATGTGTCGGGGGTAGGGGTGTGTATGTTTTTTTGTGTACAAGTGTGTGAATGTGATGTGTATTTTTTGGTGTATTAATAAATGTGTATTTTTAGTGTATCAATGTATGCATGTGCGTGTTTTTGGTGTATCAGTGTATATATGTGTGAATTTTGGTGTATCAGTGTGTGTGAATGTATGAATAAATTATGGTGTATTAGTCTATATTTTAATGTATTATTTTGTGTGTATTGGTGTATTAATATATGTATTTGTGTAAAATTTGTAATTTACTTCAAAAAAACACTACAAGAAAAAAGGGCTTTTACGGCGGTAAAATGCTATCATAAAAAATCTATTTGCCGTCACAAATACTTTTTGTGGCGGTGTTGTGGCGGCATTGCCTGACCATAATAAGTGTGGTCTCAAAAGGTTTTTAATTCAGCAACAATCTGTCTCAAATAGTATTTACGGCAACATTAACCTGTCGTAAATAAGTTGTCACAAAAAATCCGACACTTCGGTTTTTATTACGGCGGCAAAAGTGCTGCCTCAAATGCCATATTTGGTTGTTGTAATAAATAGAAGATATATTTATGACGGCAACGATGACGCCACAAAAAAATATTTTTTTTAATTATTATGGACCGTTAGTAACCAATGTTATATACTTTGTGCATATATACACTCAATACAATTTTTATTTTTATTTTGGTTTATGTTTTTTGGTGGGGAGGGGGGAGGAGACTTGAACCCTTGACCTCAAGAAGACAAAGCTCCCACAATATAAGGAATACCTTTAAACCAAAACCCATTGGTATCCATACAACTACCCAATTTAATATATAAATAAACACAAAAGTAAATATAATCAACATTTCCAAAAACATAAAAATATTTTTATATCAAAAAAAATAATCTCACGAGTTAAACAAAATATAAATGATAAATTACACTCACATCCCCTGACATTTGAATTTATTACACCGACACCCTCTCATTTTCAAAAATTATACTAAGACCCTTGACATTTGAAACTTATAACAATCACATCCCCTCTAACTAACAGACGTTAGAATGACTAACAGCCAAAATTGATGTCATTGATATTAATTCTTAAAATACCAAAAATACCCTCCAAAGTCCCAAAATTTTATTTTTTATCTCTCATTTATCATTTCTCTATTTTATATTTCATATATAAACTAAATTTTTTTCAATTAAATGTTATATTTCACATTTAAATGTAAATTAAAATTAAATGTTGAATTAACCACCCACCGCTGCCTCTATACCACAGAACCACCACCATATTTTCCTAAAAATCACCACCACAGCACCACATACTCCTCCTCCTTCTCCTCTTCTCACTCTTTGTCATACACAGAGCACCACCACTAGTAACAAAGTAACCTATCACTGGTCCACCACCTCCATCTTCGTTTTCATCTCTACAAACATACAACACCACAACAAGAACTTGGTTAATTCGCAACTCCAAAAACAAAAGTTTGAATGCATTAGTCTAAAGAGACCAATACACTAGTGGTCAATGGAAGCTCATATCCTCTTCAT
>CM042185.1:13451654-13467098 GCA_023539305.1 Ilex asprella | reverse complement strand
TTGTTTATTTTTTGAAATTTGAATTGTATTATATTTTATTATATAGATATATATGTTTTTGGAATCAAACCAAATATCACATTTATAGTGCTCGATCATAAAATGTTGTGATCAAGAATGAATAATTTTTATCACTTTCATGAGTAATCAAATAATTTTGATTACATGAGTAACTTTCATGAGTAATCAAATAATTTTGTGGTCGAACATAATTTTTTGATCGAACATAATAACTTTGTAACTATAACTTACATCCTAAAAAATTCATTTGACCTCAAAACATTTTAATTTTTGGTATGATAATTGTCTTCCTCGAAGAAAAATAGCACTTTTTATCATAGTTACTTGATCCAATTCTTCTCATATATTTTTCTTTGGTCTTTTTATTGCACATAAGTGATAGATGTTTAACAATACGGAAAATTCGACTTTATTTTAGTGATAAAGTGTCACAAGGGATGATGTCCATAAATCTAGGATCATATTCCTCCTCTATATTTCTAAGCAGTTGCACATAAAAATGTGGTTATGTACACACACAAAAATCATGAGAATTGTTCGGAATTTAAAAGAAAATAAAGTTCGGAAATAAGCTCAAGAACCAACATTATTTGTTGCAAAACATATACAAAACTATATCATTTTTGAAAAATTAGCAAGAAATTATAAATCTATGATATGATAAATGCATGACAAACATTATGGGTCTATGTTGGTATGTGTAAAGGGAGATTTGGAAGATGGTTTGAGAATAAAAATCCACAAAACTCATCAAACCCATGCTTGACAACTATAGTTTTAACTCAGGTTACCAAACACAGCCCGCTTTAAGCACGCAATTTAAATTCATGTTTATGGGTTTCAGATGAGGGTTAAAGGATTAAACATATAAAATGACATTTATACCTCCATAAAATCCATATACCCCAAATAATGAAATATTAAAATCATAAAAACACAAGAAAATGTACGTATACAAACATGAGTTTAGACTAGATTGATTAAGTGACACAATAGTCATTTATATATAAATATATTATCAAATTAGAGATATAGTGGTGTGCATACCAAACATGAGTATAGAACGAATTAAATATTAAATTCTATCTTTATAAAAAAAATTTTAAATTTGAATAAAATAATCCAAACTCTACTCAAAAAACCAATCAAACAGCCCTATATGTTCACCTGGAAATTGATGATCACATAGGAAAATCTACAATCCAAACACCCTTTTTTTTTTCCCTGAGTAATCCAAATGCCTTTTCACATACAAAGATAGGAATGTGAAGCGACGCCAAAAATAGATATGGAGATAAAGTAGATGTAACCGCCCTTTCTCCCCAAAGAGGTGGGTCCGTCTTGATATCTTCTTCTTTCTGAGGAGGTGGAAACCGACACTAGGTCCCACTTTATATCCTTTTCCTCTTTTTTTTTTTTGCTAAAGACAACGTGTCACTCATAAACAGAATTTTCTGGTACCAAAATAAAATAAAAATTAATATAGTATCAATTCTAAAACTGTTAGAATCAATGCCAAGAACTTCAAAGAATTATAACTTGACCCCGCAAAAAAATTATAATTTAAATTTCAAAAATTATAACATGATCTCAAAAGTTATAATTGAATTCCAAATATTATAACAGGACACCAAAGTGTAATTAGTTAAACTCAAAAACTATAACATAACTCCAAAAGATTGTATTTTTTTTAAAAGATTTTTTTTTTTGGTAACGGGAAAATCTCATGACCTATTCTCAGCGAGTAGAGATGCATTTATATCGCCCAGACTCCTAACTCTGAGTAAAACTAAGGGCAAACTTGGGTATATGAGTCGGGTCCCTGAACTCATACACCAATTAAATCAGAACTTGGGTTTTTTCGAGGACTCAAAACTCACACAAAAAACTTAGATATAATTCGTCTAAGTAACTTAAAAAATCAATCCTAACTGTCTTTTATAATTATAACTAGACTAAAAAACTTGTAGTTTAGCCTATAAAAATTATAAACTCTGGCAAATGACTTGAGTAAGGTTTAGAAGCTCAAGCAATTTTCCATTTTTTTTTTTTGCTTTTTAAGCTGAAAAGGATTGGCATTCGCCACTTTCTTGTCTTTCATCCCAAAAGGGTATTTTAGTTTTCCCTTTTATAGCAAGGGTTCGATAATGACATTAAATAAATAAAAAATTAAGAAATATATAAATCCTTTCGATTTATTATTTTCTTCATTTCATTAATTAGTATCTCACGAATAAAATTACTATAAAAATTATTATATTTCACCCAAAAAAAAAACCAATGATTTTTTTTTTTTTGATCAACAAATCTGATGAAGATTATAGTTACAAAATTGAAACAATATTAAAAAAAAATACTTTTTTTTCTTTTAAAATAGAAAGACAACTAATACTTACCGGTTATAACCAAAGTATGCCAGTCCAATCCCAAAGGCCATTTCATTGGAGAGAGAGAGAGAGAGAACTAGTTCAGCATACACACACTGCTTTTTCTTACTCTTTAGAGCTCTGTAGCATAGTTAGCTGGCTACGTTATCCTCCTACAGTCCTACTCTCCCTCTGGCTCAGTGTTCTTTCCTTTTCTAAAAAGATAACTATTAACTCTGCTGTCACAAAACTGCGTTGTGGTCAGACCTTTTTAAGGGTTGTACACTACATACAGTACGTAGGGCTACAGTATGGGCAAAATCTTATCAGTTATATAGCCAATCAAAGCATTGCAATCAATTGTTTGGACCCTTTGGGGTTGTGGGTCCCATAGAATCAGAATATGGGGTCCACTTTCTTTTTTAGGTCCCCAATGCTGGTCATGGTGATTCCTTTTTCCTCTTTTGCGGGCAATTGGAATGATGACTCTCATTTCAGACCAGTTCACCCGAGCTCCGTCAATGAGCTAATTTGAAAGGAAAAAAAACAGGGCACTTCATTCATAATTGCTTTTGCGACACTCAGTTGATTAGCGTGTTTGGTAATATTTTTATTTTTATTTTTTAAAAACGAAAAATAAAAATAATTTTTTTTTATTTTTAAAAATCGTCATTCGTTTATAAAAAATGATAGAAAAAAAATTAATTATCAAATGAATTTTTTTTGTTTACTCTAAAACTTAAATTAAAAACGAAAAACTAAAAACAAAAACATTGTCAAACAAGACCTAACTTTCTTTAGAGGTGGTTCTAACTATCTTTGCTAGGATAAAATTATTTTGTTATAACTAATATGTTAAAGATTTAAGTCCAAAAAATAATCTTTGTGTGTTTAAAGATAAAATTATATGTATTTGATTTTTCTCATGCGATGAGTAATTAATTAATTATGATTTTTTTGTTAAGGTAACAAATGGGTGGATTTACAATGATAAAATTGAATCTAACATTTGAATAGAAAGTAAATTGGCTTCTTAGAATGTAAATAAACAGAGCTTAAAACGATAATTTAAATAAGACACTATTAAATTTTAAAATAAGATCAATAATATTTTATAGTTATTTAAATCTCAAATTTTATTTATTAAAAAATATATTATTGCTTTTCGAGATGCGAAAGTATTTATTAATTTTTTTGTACTCAAGTTTAGTTAATATATTTTTTTAATAGATAGTAGCTAATCCGAATAAAGTGTAATATATAAGAGAAAAATATAATTTTACTACATTTAATATTGGTACAAACAATGAAAAGAAAATAAATTCATAAATAATAATACCTAAGCTAAATATTATAGACTCAAATAGGATTTTATGTTGTCATTTACAATATAAATAAATTCTCAAAAAACTCAATTTAAATCTAAAAAACTCTAACTTATTAAAAGATTATTAGATTTCAGAAAAATCAGAATGAAATAATTTTCAAGTTATTCAAACTAGTTGACAATAGTATATTTTAAAGAAATTATATACTTTTGTTACATATGGTAGATTGTAAAACATTAATAGGATTATTATTAAAAAAACAGTATCACATTAATGATGGGATCCTAAAAATAAAATTAGGTTTAATGGAACATGTGTCTAAAAATTTTATTTGAAATACTAAAAATTGAAGTGAATTTAGTTAAATATTTATCCAAGTTTTTTTATGCCCTAATTAGATTTAATTGAATCACTTAAAAATGGGGCCTAAAAAAATTCAGAGACATGAGGCGACGACTTCAATGGCCTAGACGTCAGTGAATGTTTTTGTAGAGTGATGATATATATATATATATATATATATATATATTAAATCTGAAATGAGAAATTGACTATATATATATATATTTATATTTGTTACACAGTATTCAAGCTTGTGTTGACTATTCCCTCGATCTCAACGGTAGAGTGACAATGCTTAGTCAATTTCTCATTTCAGATTTAATACTTTGTTTGCTTTCTTTAAAATGATACAATTTTCTTTCCATACGTAGAAAAATTATGCAATGTTGTAACTTGAAAAATTCAAAGCTCGCTTCCTCAGGAACACTCGTATTTAAATGGTGATGTAGTTGCAAAAGAAATAAAAATACCCGTGATTAAGATGGTGAATTTGAAAATGATGTAATAACAGTTAAATGAAAATAGTCGGCCAATGCTTGAAAATTATCTTGTCACGAATAAGATTATTGATCCTCTTTTTTACTCACCTAAGTTCATACACAAATTTACTCGGCCGAAAAGTATTCAAAAAAGTCAAATATAAACTATATGCTACTTTGAAGAAACATAGTCAAATATCTAACAATAAACACGTAGATATAAACCTATACCCCAAGTATTAATCATGTTGAAAATTTAATCCTTCGGCGAATAATCAAAATATATAAATAAACACTAATTGTGAAAAGTACTTTATATCTTCCAAAAAACATACTTTGTGGTCAATACACATTGGAGAATCAACAATACTTATTCACAAACAAGAATCATCTCTCGGATCATGTCCAGACTTAGCTGAAAGCAAAATTCATAAATCTAAAATTGGTAATGAACAATCTAGTAAACTTGTGTAGAAACAACATGATTAATGAAAAATGCTTGCAATGATATTGCTCCACAAAACCAAGTTCAAATACAAACTAAGAGTTCACAAACCAAACTTAAAAGCAAAACTCAAAGTTGTCTTCTCCGTATGCTTAAAGCCTTCAACAATAAAAACTAAATATTTAAAGCAAATACTAAAGCTTAGTCAAAAACGCTAAACTTTGTAACCCTTCTATCTAAAAAAATGCAAAATGTATATATAGGCATGATAATTCCTTTTCATTGGTTCAGATGCACGACACAAATGATGAAAAAATTCTTGAAGAAGCTTCCTTCGACATTGCCAACCAATTTGGGCAGCTTCAGTGTAAGGTAGGAGGTGCCATCAACCAATAGGAAAGCCTCTTGGGGATTAGTAGTCGCCCGATGGGTGTATGTGTAAAAGTGCACTTTGCCAACCTCCGCGGATGAATCAGAATTCTGAAAAACTTTTCTGTAATAGATGACTTAAGTTCAACCAGTTGGAATAAGGGTTTCAACTGGTTGAAGTGTTCTGATAAATCGATTGAAGATTAATCCTCAACTGGTTGAAGTGCTTTACTTTTTGCATTTTTTGAAGTTTTTCTGATCAATCAATTGAAGATTGGTGTTCAATCGATTGAAATACTCTCAGTATCTTGGATTGTTCTAGTATCTCCAAAAACCTCTAATCAATCGGCTGAATGTAGTCTTCAACCAATTGAAGTATCATTTCTGCTATGATTAACTAGTTGGAGTTGAACCGGTTGAAGAAACCTTTCTTTAATTCTCTCTAATTCCTTTCCTATTGCATCCTCACTCCTTTTTAAACATAGTCCAAACAATTTTTCATGCATTTCTCAAACCTAAAATAAAAAATATACCTTAAATCACTTCACAGCCCGATGTTACGAGGGATAACCATGAAGTAACACATAAAATGAATGGATTAGGTTATGAAATGTGTAATTTTGAATGCTAAACAGACGATATATTTAATGATGCTTAAAGCATTTCTTGAATCTTTGTGTATTGCTAGTATTTTGTAGGAGTTGTCTAACAAATTAAGTGAAGAAAAACTAGGAATTCGGTGGTGGATTCCTTTTAATACATATATTTCCTTAGCTATTCCGACCATGTTTGTAAATTTGTTGAACCTTCGTAGAAATTGACGATATCTAAGGTAGCTATTCATTAAAAGAAGTTTCGCAATAGAATTAGGATTAATCTTGGCAGACATCTTTGTTCCTTCAAATTTCGTCAAATATACTTAATCTGCTTTTTAGGGATAAGAAACACAAATATTTCTAGAAAATGTAATATTTGGAAAAGTATCGGATAGTGACACTTCTTGGTCACGTAAAAAAGATTTGATATTCCATTTTCTATATCAATAAGTAATAAAAAGTTTTATTTTTGTTGAACAGTCTGCTGATTATGTGAATAAAGGAGAAAAAAACAAAGTCTAAGCTCCCATGTATTATTTTTTTCAATTGCATGAATTTCTTCATCAGTTGCTTTCGATTTTTTGTAGTCATCCAAAATAAACATGCACCAAACACTACTTAACTAAACCCAAAAAAATTATTTTACCATCACTCCCATGTTTATTCAATAACACATACTCCCATACTAGTGAAGATTATCTAGGCACTTCAGATTGTTTCGAATATGTTATGTACATTGAATTTGTACATCAAATGATTATCAAGAGTTGGATTAGCCGTTCATATAATCATCCACCTATTAACTATCCTTTAGCATACATGTTTGATACAAAAATTTAGTTCACATAATATTCATCACATTGTTTGGGCAAATATCTTCCACAAAGATGACCCACGAGTCACGAGACACAACTAAAGGTGGTAGTAAAAAGTTTTTGTTTGATATCACAGCACAATCTTACCTAAATGCCATGCAAATCATAGTTTTGCCGGTACTTTGACAGATTTTTTGTAAATATGTTTGTCTGCCAATACCTTTCTCCGTATACTGACACTGACATGCAGACCCCTTTGGCTTTCTTTTACTCCGAAACAGACAACAATTAATATCTAATAATACTAACCCTTGTTCATTGCAGACAAACCCATTGCGTAAACTTTAGAGCATTTACGAGGGAAGTTCCCAAAAATGGGCACTAAATATCATTTTATAATTTTAAATAGTATTTTAACATATTTAAAAACATAATCTATTCCAATGGTAGGTACTAAAATAAGGTGACATATTAATATTTTAATATTTTTAGTGTTTTCAATTTTAATTTTAATTTTAAGTTGTATTTTCAATACATAGTTTTTCATAAATAATAGTAATACAAAAAAAATTAATGGTGTAATATGACAATACAAAAATATTTAATAGTGTAATATGTAATATGACAAAAAATTGGGGTACAAAATATTATTTATCCTAAATTAAGTGGTTGTTTGGAATGATCAAAGGCTTCCCCTTCTCCTTCCCCTTCCCTTTCCCTTTTCCTGTGATTCAGACTCTACCCCATTCCCCTTCCCTTGCGATTCCGTTTCCCGACAAGCGATATCCAGGCATGCGATTTCGAAGCAAGCAGTAGGCACCAAAGATTTTCAGGCAAACCTCTTACCCGTTTCCTTCTCTCTGTATTTTCCAACCGTTTTTTGTAACTTTCATTTTCTCTCTCCAAAGTTTACAAATTTGCCATCCCAAACCCATAATTGGTATTTTGCCTCCCCAGATGCCACCCCCATTTGGAGTAATTTTTTTTTTGATTTTTGGGTGGTATTTTGGCGGTTAAGAGTTTGCCACCCCAGATAGCACTCCCCGTTGAAGTTGATCTTATAGAACTTATTTGTACGCTGCTAACCGAATAATCTCTTATTCTCAAGTCTATATCATGCCTAAATCTTGGCAAAATTACCAAGAATATAATACCTATGTTTTTTTTAAATCACTAGGGAGGGTTAATTAATAGGTAGTAATCTCTAAATGTTACCATAAGGGTCTTCATTATAAAATATTCGGTTTAAATTATATCTATCAACTCGGAACGGTAATGCTTCACCACAGCAACACCAAATTCAAGTAACAAATTAAACAACATTACTCGCGTAGATCAAACTCTACTTAATAAATACATGAAAATCATGAACAATCCTAAACAACTACGACTTACCTTTGTTAGAGCAACTTCAAGGAACTCCATAAAACACATTTTTTAGCTATTTTACATACCAAATTCTTAAATATTGGCTCCAAAGGACTAGTTATCACACTAACTATTTCCCATTACCACCATTCGGCTAGCTACTTCTAGCTAGCGCAAAGACGCTAGCTACTCTAATTTTTGTGCCAACAACACTCTAGATGGTGCGCACTTCACCAATCTCATCGCAAATATGATCGTTACAAATATAACAATTATTAATAAGACCGTTGAAAAATTCAGATTTTAAAATTTTGAATTTCATAACCGTTATAAATATGACCGTTATTAATAAAAATTAAAATTTTAAAATTTATGATGACATGGCGTAACACGTTAACTTGTGTTGTCATCAATATACTGATGACATGACATACTACATAGTATTTTGAATTTTAATAATTAATAGTTAGTTAAAATTAGTTGAAGTGGTTAGCTAAAATAGATAGCGTGGTTAGAGTGAGTTTGAAAAAATGATTAGCTAAAGTAGATAATGTAATAAAAAATTATATTTTTACTAACTAGTTTATAGCAGTCTTGGAGTTGCTCTTAGGCAATATTTTTTTCTTTGTTGTGCATGCGTTGTTTGGGAAATAGTACATCTGGTTGACGAGGTTCTACCACTGTAGGACCCAATCATACTCAAAGGAAGAGTTTAATCTTGACTTAGAAGGAATGCTAGTTATATATATTTCAGACATACAAATCAAACGCTATTTTTGGAGAACTAGACAGAAGGAAAAGAGGCTCCTAACTAAAGGTACCTCGCCAGCCGAAGAGGTGAGAATACAGTGAAGAACGGATGCATAACACATGAGAATCTGCCAAACAGTTCAGGCGAAATCCGAATAAAGATAAAAAGACATGACGACTTTTTATTCAATTGGACCTTTTCTTATGAGCTTGATAGGCATGATTAGTATTATCGGTGCTTTTTTTAATGAATTTTCTGAGATTCTCTTCTTGTTGGTGTCACTATGTAATGACAGTTCTTGAAAATGTGTACAAACAATTTAGCTTTCTCTAAATACACGACATTAATTTTGTATTAGTTAAAAGTATTTTTTTAAAGCGATATTCTAGTCACAAGTTAGGAACACGCGAATTTATGCCATGGGTTTGAATGTTAATTTGACTATGCTTTTTACCCAAAAAATTGTCTCCTAGTCAAACAACAAGAGAAAATGGGGTCATGTGTACTTAGATTGAATACAAGCACCCATGCTTGTGTGAACTTGTAAACAATGCTAGGCTTTTAGGCATGCTTGTTTTAGGAATGTTAGGCTTTGGCATGTTAGGTATATAATACTATTATGTGATAACATAGTCTTAGATAGTGACAAATATTTTGATCCTTAGTCTTAGTTTTAATATCCCAAGGCCAAATGCTCATGGCCTTTTTCAGAAGACACAATTTTTCTACATCGAAAAACAAGTAAAGTCCTCATTGTTGCCAATTCATAGGGCAAAAGAGCCTTGCTATTTTTTTTTTTTTTTTGACGAAAATAACAATGGATCTAGGGGAAGAATGAATATAACCACTATTTAACCAATTAGACTCGATCCCAAGTCATATTTGAAAGTGAAAACTATTATGTGAATAGAGAAAATGGATTATAGTTAATACCCAGTGGTTTATGAGCCTTGATCTCAGGTCATTTGTTCGCCAGAAGGGCTGGATGGAAATTCAACTTTGTGACTGTTGAGACTCTATCCCAAGTCGTGCTTGGGATGTATTAGTCATGAATCTCGAACAATCCCGTTTTCAAAAGATCTTTGACTAATTGAAACTCTTTGGCTAATGATTCATTGATTTGTATTTCTTGTCTAGCCCACTAAAGCAATGATATTTGGTAGGCCGAACTTCAGTTTAGCCCAAGCCTGTGAGCAACTCTGCATCCTTTCGTTCATGTCCACAATGTAAACTAAAGGCATGACATGGACAACATAGCATCTTTGGCAGAGCCAGCCCAAAAGGACAAGCATTTGAATGTTTTCCAACTGCCAAGGGCCTCAAATAAGAGGGCCCCCAAATTGTAGGTATTGTTCTTATGAAGATGGCCGAATCTAGCTCAAAAAAATGTGAAAATTAGAAGCCTGTGTAGAGGTGTAAATTGGGTCGGGCTGGCACAGCACAGCACTACAAGACACGACTTAAGATGGCGGGCCCAAGTGCTGGTACGGCCCATGGCCTGATCTGGGCCTGAGTTTGAGTCCACAGGCACGGGCACAACACGACTAATGATCAGTTTTTTGAAAATTTGGTCAAAATTTTTATTCTTACCCCACTCAACAATTATATAAGGGCTAGTTTGGTTTAAGACCTTACGAGATTATCACTTTTAAGTGGCAGTCTCAGTAAGTTTGTTTCGTTTCATTATCAAAAAAAAAAAAAACAATTATACAACGGCTAATTTAAGGGGTAAATTTATAATTTACACTTTTTTGCTTTTGTAGATCTTTTTTACCCATCATAACGGTCATCTAGTTTGAGGGGTAAATTTGGAATTCAATATTTTTAAATTCTTTGTGAACATCTTACCTCTTTTCTTTGTCACTAAATTACTCAATTTCTCTCTACAATCTCTCTTTCTCCCAGCACTTGTGTATACATTTTCATCTACAAGACGACAAAGTATAAGTTGTAATTTACAACTACATCAACATTTACGATTACAAATCTACATTTACATCTTCAATTATAGGTACGTATCTACCTATGCTATTACAAGTTCGCATCTACGTAAGAAATTGATGCCGTGCTCGAACGGTCAAACGAAACTAACAATATTGGCACTCAAGTTAGGTAAAAAAGGAGCTGCATCACTTTTGAAGTGTGGAACCATTTTAAAATTGATTTGGGCTGTAAAAGTAATAGTGGCACGGGTCATCTTGATTGACATTGGAGAAAATGCTTGGTAAAACATGGTGGAGGTAATGGCCCTAGAGAAACCCAACTTAATCAAACCGGAACTAGTTGAGGGAGTCAATTCATTTTATCGCTTCATCACTGTCTAGGCAACAAGTTTTTTTTTTTTCTATGTAGAACATATGGTCTAAAATCTAGAAAGTTTAAAACTGACATTAAAACTCATTGAAATTCTACATTTTCTTATGTTACAATCTTGTGAAGATTATCATCATGCAACTATAGATTTTATTAATGCAAAATATTATGATATGTATGCAACCTCACATGATTGGGAGTTGGCTTTGCTTTCTTAGAATTTTTTGACAGGTTTCTATAATGCTACAAATATTTGTTCAGGAGTTTATTGTCATACTTAATGTCTTGTTCTTAATCAATTGTATAACATTTCTAATAGTTTTAATACCTATAGAGAAAATAGATTTTTTGTTGACATTTGTTCCATAATTGAAGAACAATTTAAAAAATATTGGGAGTTCATGCCACTCATTTTTTATTTAGGTGTGGTAATGGATCCTAGAATAATTTTATTTGGTATCGTGGTGCTAATAAATGGAATTTTTTGAAAATTTAAACATGCCACTTCATGTTATTTTAGACGATATTAATAATTCATTGACTTCCATGTACAATTCATATCAATCTAAATATACAAATAATATAGGTACTACTTCTTTATTATTTTCTATGAGTAGAAGAGACCCATCTTGATCTATACTTACCAAGATTGGAAAACAAAGATCAATGTAGGGATGATGGAAATTACACAAAAGGAACTTTTCTGTTCTTTCCATCATGACACGTAATATACTTACCCCTCTGGTGTCCATAGTAGCATCGGAGTCTACTTTTAGTGCAGGTAATAGGGTATTAGACGAGAAGAAGATCATATTAACTCCAAAAATCTTGGAATGTCTTACGTATATGAACGAGCGAGAGAATGCAACACTCAGAGCTCAGAGTTGGAAAGATGACATGACTAAAAACTTTGCAAACTTAGATATAAGTAATTAATCAAATGAGTAGTGAAAAAATGTAATCTATTTATTTTATTTTTCATACTTGTTATGTATTTGTATTTCACATTGTATCTTATGCATTTCCTTATTTTAGTTTTTTTAATCTGTATTAGTTCTCTAATTTTCGGGTAAAGCTCACTATATCCCCCCTTTAGGCGTAATTTTTTATTTTATATTAATAAAATTTTTTCGCACAGTTCAAGGTTTGCCCAAAAATTTGTAAAAAAAATATTCATATTAATTAGTTGAGAATTGATATATAGGCACAAAACAAGCACGAGACATGAGACGACAGGAGCTTGATTTGGGCACGGTCACGAATTGGGCCCACTCCATGGACCGGGCTGGGATCAAGTTCAAACACACAAGGCATGTGCACGGTTTGAAACAGGTGTTGTCAGGCACGGTACGACACGAAGCACAATTAAACACAAATGTTAATAGACTAATTCGGCACAATATGACTGGTTTGACACCTCTAAGCATGCATATTCTATTATTATTTTTTTGCGAATAAGTACAAACATGTAATTTTTAAGTCATTAAGAACATGTGTGTGCAATATATGAGGTGTGTGGTCCATCTTTGTCAATTTTAATATTATTAATTACAAAAATATATCTTTTCTTTATTGCTTTAGTTATCTTTACTAATTTCATAGGTACTGCCTCAACTCACTTTGTAAAATAATCAATGACTACTAGTATGTAAGAATGTTGTTTTGATGAGCCAACGTGAATTTGACCAATCAAAGGATTTGACCAACCCCCGAATGGTTATGACTTTACAATTGAATGAAATTCAATAGTAGGGGCCCTCTAAATTGGACCATGTTTCTAACAAGCTTGACATCCCTTCGCAAATATGATGCGGTCATTTCTTATAGTTGGCTAATATTTTTCATACCTTTGAATTAATCACATTACTTGAGGAATAATTCTCTCTTTACTGGCCACAAAATTGATAGTCTTCTTGTTTTTATGCATAGTAACAAAAACCACATTAACATTTACTTCCTTAGAAAAATGATCTTTGTCTATTTTCATAGTTTTTTCCTCTTTTGTGGCATATTTAAGCATCCCCTTTTTGTTGTAAGTCTTGCACTAGATTTCTAAATGTAATGCAATTTTTAGTTGAGTGCCTAAATGAGTTATGTTATTTTTAATTTTTTTTTCCTTTCTTGGCCTTTTATGGTGGAATACTATGTCCTTAAGACAAGATTATGAACTTTTGGTTGATCATCTCATCAAAGAGAGCATTAGCCATCGATAGGTCAACTGAATATTGCCTAGAGGTCTAAGGTGCATCTTTTCTAAAGGGATGGTTAGATGACATGTCTATAGGGTATTTAATCTTTTTTAGGGTTTTACACATGATTGGTGATTTTTCAATAATCTGTGCCACATTTATTTTAATCTCTTCATCGAAGTCTTGGAAATAAGTTCCAAATGAACTGTTTTTTCTCCGTTGTTCTTCTCTAAGCCACATTTTATATCTAGTAACCTTGGTTGAGAGTTCAAATAGGTCCTTGAACACCATTCATTCAAATTTCTTCCTTAATTTTAAGTCTAATCCATTTTGGACCAATTTTACCCGTTCGACTTAAAGCTAATAAACATGACACTTGTTTTTAGCAATTTTGAACCTGTTGATGTATTGTTCTACAAATTTTTTTTGAAATCTCTAGTTCATTCCTAAAAAACTGAGAATGAAACTGCTCTCCCATCTCTTGCCATGTTTGAATTTGAATTAGCAGACAAGTTAATGAACCAAACAAAAGCATTCTCGTGAGTGATTGTAGGAACAATTTCATTTTTAAGTTCCCATCATGTCCAACTTCTCACCAGAGAAGAAGTGGAATTATGGGATTTTATAACCCATTGGGGACTCTTCGTAATCAACCCATGAAGGGTATGGTTTTTTGAACACAAGCCTCTTAGTTTTCCTTAGGCCAGTGCCATATAAATCCTGAATCATCTCCACCAATTTGTTTTTGTTGAAAACCATGTTCTGGTGGCCATTGATGTGTTCACCCTGGTCAAAGAGTTATCCTATGTTCTTCGGTTGAACTCATCTTCTATGGGTTCTAATGGAGGCATGACAAGCCTCTCACATCCTCTCCTAGGAATTTTAAGGACCATCATTGGTTCATTTATTCCCCTAGGATTACTTCCTGGTAAAAAGTTTGAGAGGATTTCCATAGGTTCTTCATCAAACATCATGTTAAAATGGTTTTGGTGTGGGATACATGGTCTTTCATTAGCTACCCTTGGTGGCGGTCTTTGATTTTCTTTAGGAAATACCACAGGACCAGTATTTCCTTCATCCACCACTTGGTTCCTAGTTCTGGTGTTTGATTTTTGATTGAATGGTCCTAACATTGGTGTTGGGACACTCAATAATTCATGTATGACATTAACTAATTTATGCCTAATGCCATAATTGGGATTGTGCAATGCTTATTTTCAAGCTCTGCACAAACACATGCATTTGCACACTTTCTTGGCCATTGGACTAATTATTCACTGGATTCGCAGATTCCGTAGAGATGGGTACTCAAACTTGTTTCATAATTGCCATTAATTGGCATCATTTCTACAGTTTCGTTGGTCCCAAACATAATATCAGCTTACTTCCTCGTTCATACCATATTTCTTTATCCAACTTAGTGATGTTGTCCCACCGGGTGTGACAAAAGATTGTTGCTCTAAAATCTGTTGTGATCGATAGAATGCCTCAATTGATAAACATTTGTCAAGCGATTGCTTGTGGATGGGTTCAATTGCCACATTTCAGGGTTTCCTTAAATGGAATTTTAATACGATGAACATGACAATTGATTGATTTTGTAACTTCCAAACAGTTATTCCTTCTTTTAAACCAAAATTATGGCGGATCATTTCTCGCATTTTCTTCAAATTTTAACACGTGTCAACCTTTTAATGACTTCAGGCTTGCCGACAACATACATCGAATATCTTTATAATTTTGTATTAATTTTATTTTTTAAGTCCAAATAATACTTTGAAAGCTGCTAATATTTTCCTAAAATATATCATTCCAGAGACTGCTTTAACTTCAGCCTACTCTCCTCAAGGTTTTTTGAGATTGTTTCTCACTTACTAGGCCTTTCCACTTCATGTGAGGTAAGAATTTCTACCAAAGCATAAGCTCACACACAGAGACACTCTATATCAAACCATTCAAAAGATTAAACAACATGCATTTATCATAAAATTGTAATGACATTACAACCAAACATTAATTCATCCAAATAAAAGAACAATCGAAAAGGTGGGAGCCAGAAACT
>CM042185.1:13424886-13442869 GCA_023539305.1 Ilex asprella | reverse complement strand
TATATATATATATATATATATCTTAGGTAGGATTGGGTCCAAAGTGTATGAAAGAAATGTCATAGTTGTTCCTACATATATATATTTTTTGCTTAATGGGAACGAGGAAATTGAAAAAGGAATTGAGATATTCCATGAAAATGTTTTCTCTTTTTGGTTCCACGCATAGCAAAACGCCCTTAGCTCTTTGATCTTCTCAGCATCGATCCTAGTATAGAAAAAGGGAAAAAAAATCATTTTTTACAATTTTGTTGATATGATCGAGTTTCATGTTCGACGGTGAACACCATTCACGATGATCCACATCTTAGAGTGTAATTTGTGTTTGGATGCTTGAGTTTTCCAAGAATTATACGGGATATCTAACTCAAGTTTAGCATGGGACCATATTGAAAAGGAAGCAAATTGTCATGTAGAATTCAATAGCTTTCATGGAAGAGCTCTTTCTTGTATACCTAGGTACAAGCATATGTTTTAGGGTGTCATTCCATTTAACATATGGCTCCATTGTTTAGTTGTTTTGATGAACTGTTACTGCCAAAACATGGTTTTGTGATCATGGTTGTACATGATATCAAGTTTTAGGCACAACTGCTATGTGCAATTTGATGTCACCGTCAGTGGTTAGTTTGTAAAAATCTTCTTTTCAACATATTCGTGGGCTTAACATTTTCCACATACCACTAATGTAAATGTGATACTACTGCTAATAGAATCTGTAGTATTATGCCACAGATCCTGGAGTACACCAATGTTCGATTAAACTGTTTGGTTATAATGTTCTGGTGATAGAGTGACTCTAATATGATCTTGTCACAGATTATTTCTAATTGGGCTCGATCGATATGGGAAGGGTGACTGGAGGAGCATTTCAAGAAATGTGGTCGTAACAAGAACACCAACCCAAGTAGCCAGCCATGCCCAAAAATACTACCTTCGAAAGACCTTGGTGAATAAGGAGAGGAAGAGGTCAAGCATCCATGACATGACCACCACTGCAGATAGCACTACTGTACCTCCCAGCAATTTCCATCATCAGGGACAAGGAGGGTCCTTGGGTTATCAGAACCCCAACTTTCCTACCCAAGGATGAGGAAGACAATTGCTCCACACGCTGTACATAGAACGATTACATGCAATTAGAAATCCAATTTGTAAAATTCTATTCTTTCTTAGCTAGCAGTTGATTAGGGGATCAGCAAATGAAACTTTTTTTTTATTAACTCGATTAGCAAGTGAATTTGAGAGAATGGGACGTGGTTTTCTCGAGTCCCTTTGTGAACTGAAGGAATATATATATGGAGGACATAGATGTCACATGGAGATTTTAGGTCTAAACATATTGTATTTTAGTAGAACTACGATGTGTTGAATGGTCCTTATGACTTGCCGTTGTAGATCTGAAAAGACGGTAGTGTTATGTTAATCTCCTTTGGTTCTCGCGTATTATTGATGAAAGATTACATATATGATAAAAGCGCCGAGTGTTGAGTGTTCAAATTCTTGTCTATGCCGTGTTGGAAATCTATCGGACTCGTGACTTTAATTTTATGAACTTGCTTTAGTTACCTTATATAGACCCATAAAAGGATTTTGTTAGTCACTTTCTTCGGGACATTAATCACCCATGAGCCTTGGAATCCAGAGGCTTTGCGATTGCCATTAGATGGCATAAACTGTATTCAATTTTCATGGAAGGTTGACATTACTTCTCAGAGAATGAAAATTAATAAACCACACAAACTCATTGGAAATCCTCAATATTGATTTATATGTTTCTGTAGCTCTTCAATTTTGATTGATTGTCTGTAAACAATTATTTACAAGCGTGCCTATAAAGAATTTAATCCCTACTTCACATTGTTTCAAATTAATCCTATGTTGAAGTGCCATTCATGGTAGTCACACTCACAAGAAGTATATAGATTTACCTAAATAATGGAAAAGGTTGCATTTCTTTCTTGTTTCTTGTATATAGATATTTCTTTCTTGTTTCTTGTATATAAATAGAGCAATGTTACATGGACTTAAAATGTTTACTTGATAATAATAATAACTATTAATCTTATTATGAGTCTCAGCATTCATTAAAATACACTATCTATTCAATAGTTATGATTAAAAAATACACATTTTAAGTCCATTTTTTAAGTTCAAATAGCATTTCCCATATAGATGGAGCTACATGCCATTGGCAGTTCAAAAATGTTGTCTAGTCCTCTCATCGTTTTGGCGCCTAGCATTGGTGTCTCTCCCACTCAAACGAAGATTAAAGGTTTTGTTAGTCTTAGCCATAAATTGAAGCTCCTCTTACATTTCACTTTCTTTCCAACAATATACAGTGAACATTTTTATGAGTCCAGGTTGACGGAGTGACATTAAGTATTAGAATGACAATGAGAAAGGATGGATCCTATTTTCACGAGGTGGCTGAATTTCTTGCAATGTTCAGAGTTTTGCAATAAAGGGTAAGCATTGCATGTCTGCAATATCTTGTTTTTCGTTGTCCCCATACATTTGTGTGTTTGTCTTGGTATTTGAGGGTAATCAATTTCAGTTTGGAAAGTGGATTTATTTTCTTTGAGGCAAACACTGCTTCAATAGGACGTGAAGAGTACCAATAAATGCTCATTACAATGATCATACCACATAATCATCGAGTTGTTCTTGTGATTATTAATATTAAACGTTTCATCCGCATGTTGATTAAGTATGACTGTTGTAACAAATATTTACTCATTTAGTTGAGTAGAATTGGTTATAATACTAACTGGTTTAGTCGATCCATATGAACATAGCAATATCAAACTAAAATCTCTCAAGTCAACAGCAAGGATAGCATAAGAAGTCAATTACGAGTACATCATTTCAGCACAAAATTTAGGATTGAACATGAAAGTCAATCTGCTTATTATTTATAACATTGAATCATTACAACCACGTTTTTTGGAATCTTGGTTGCTATCTAAACTTGATATGCACACAATCAGTCGTAAACTGCGTGCATCAAATTAACAGGTATCTCTTGTGAGAGTCGAACTTGGAACCTTGAGGATGAATGCTGATTTTATTCACGGCAACGAAAACCTAGAGATCAAAATAGCAAATTTGTAATGCTTTATTGGTTTGCAGGCCTTTCCAGCTCAGGCCTAGTGTGCAAGCCCAGCCTTGAGTTTTCGAATGGTGCGAACATCCGTTTTGAAAGACTTTGCCAAGATACCATCATATATGCTGGTATTGAAGACAGTTGTAGGAATTGACACAGTTCCAGCGCTTGCGCTGCCAAATGCCGAGACTGCAAAGGCTGGTTTCTGTGGATCTTGGTTGTACTGATAGTGAACAAGTCCCTTGGGAAACACAAACAAGTCGCCTGCTTGGAGGGTCTGAGTAAAGATCTTGTTAGTGGTGTCGACAAAGCCAACATCGAGGGAGCCGTCAAGGAGGAATAAGAGCTCGGATGCTCGAGGATGGGTGTGAAGCGGGTTGACGGAGCCAGCAGGGTACTCAAGGACCGCATAAGAAACACTCTGTCCGTTAAGAGCTGGGAATTCAGCCATGCTTGCTTTCAGTACCTTAAAAGTTGGTGGTGGCGGTGCTCCCACTAGCACTCGCATGCCAGTGAAGGTAAAGAATTTTGCATCCGCTGTGGCGTTTGGAGGGACTGTGAAATCGGAAAGGATGTCAGCATCCCCGGCCACTGCCATGCGCAAGCCGATAGCAAACACAAGGGTAAGTGCAAAAAGGAACTCTTGCTTTGGTGCTTGGATGGCCATTGTAAAACTTGAGGGAAGAAAGATTGCTCAAACTATGGTAGAAGATGGATGGTAAAGGGTATAATGGTGTGTGTAATCTGTAATGGGCATTGAGCAGGAAGATAACAATTTATAGAGTGGGATTGTAGTACAGAAGCAAAACATTGTATTGTATTGTACTCATAAGCAGGCGTTGAGGCAACAAAATCAATTGAAAACTACAACGCCATTGTTGCAGATTGTGTTTCTTGATGTTGTCGAGCATTGTTATATATGGAGAATATTTTATTTTGGTTGTCATATTTTGGTCAGCAACAAGCTTTTGTGTTTGTGTATATTCATCCTTCTTTTGGCTAGTTTTGCTTGGCGTCTCTTTGGTGGATAATGACAAGTAGGGGCCGGCTGAACACACTGGATAAGTAGGGCATTGTTTAGGGCCCCGTTTCAAGAGGGAAGCTATAGTGAGAGAACTATATATATATATATGTAGGTTTTGGAGCTGTTTGGGGATGAGTTTAGAATTGTTCATCTCACTTAACACCAATTAAATAGGTTGTCCGTGTTTCACAACTAAAGTGTGATAAATAAGTTTAAAATTAATAAATAAATCTAAAAGAACGGTAATTGGATACAATTACGCACTCTACCAGGCCTTTTGCAACCCATTGTCCTTGGAATTATCTAAAAACAGATTGTTTTTGGACAGAGCCAACAGTCCAAAAGATTCAAAATGCCAGAATATTCCAAATATTTTTTTCTTGTCTATGACGTAAATTTGTTGTTTAATTGGAAGCTCTTTTTAGTAGTTTCTCAGAATTATTTACTTATATTAAGAATATCCAATTCACATGTTCACCGACCTTAACCAGACTGTTGTTTCTTTTACTTTTCTTAGATGTCTAAAATTGTGATCTAGCAACTCCCGTCATCATAATTAACATCTTTTAATGTTGAAAGATTTTAGAAATTTATTTATTTATATTGTTTGGATAGAACTACAATAAGGGCCGGCTTGAGATGATTGGAGGGGTAAACTAACAAATTTGAGTGATGTATTTTATATTTTTGGGTTAATTATAATTTTTTCTCTCCAACTATGTTTCTTATTGCAATCAACTCCCTTCAAATGCTACAACTTGTCCCTTCAAGTTTTAAGCGGACTAAATTGACTTGCAACATGAAAGTGTCATTATACTCTCTATCTTGTACATTATTTTTCATATTTTTTTTCTTGAAATATTAATTTTATCCTTAGAAAATAAGAAAATTAAAAAAAATACATATGTGCAACCCAACACCAACACACTACATAATACCATATTCGCATCCACCTCCACCTAACACCAACACAAGCGCACACACACGCATGCACACACACACACATTTTTTAGGGATAATTGTGTCTTTTTAACAAAATAAAAATCACGTGATTTTCTTATGTCTAACTTATATCATTTTTTATAGTCTAAATTAACTGTTGGAATTAATTGCAAAATATTCAAACTTAAAGTGGGCCTATTTATTTAAATTAAAACATGAATGAATGAATGACAAACTATTCAAAGTTAAAGAGAATATAATTTGTTGAGTGAAGTTTTTTCATTTTTCAGAGTACAAAATTACAAATCAAATATTTTTATTAAATTAATGATAACATATTATTTTTAGTTAATGGTATGATTAATTTACTTAATCTTTTTTATAACACTAAATTTGAGGCAAGATTTTATCAATTTTAATCTTCAAAAATTTCTTTTTGCAGAAGTAATTGTTATTTGACTAATATATTGCAAGCAAAACATTAACTTAAAAAGAAGGCAACTTTAATATCAAATTTAGTACCTCAATTAAAAAATTTGAGTACTTAAAACAGAAAGAGAAAGTAATAAATTGGTGATTACATCTAATTTTATTGGTTTAACCGACAAAAAACATATTGGTACTTAAAAAAATGATATAGTACTTTGATCTAATGATATAGCATGTATTATTATCTGAATAAAAAAGTAGAACAATGATAATTATGAAAATATGATCTAATCAGATTATTCGATCAATTTTTTAGGTTCAATAGTATTGCACTTTGAAAAAAATAGATCATAATGGCTTAATTTTGTTAAATCAAATGTGTCTATTAATTGATCATTTCAGTTTGGTCTTATATATATTTTTTTCGTAAACATACAGTTCGGACTTATGTCCATTTTGAAAACCTTGTGTTAGACATTCCTATAAATTGTCACCATGTATATTACAAGACTCCTATCTGTTAGTAATCAAGCTTACGTTTATTTTAAATAGGCGGATTTTTGAACTTCAACCCCTTTGACACTAAACTGAGAAAACAAAGAACTTGACCCAGTTGTAAAATGGTCTCATTCTCATGACAGGTTTGCACCAAAAACAAAAATAAGGAAAATTCAAGGGCTTGGTTTTACTACTTAGTGTATCCCTAAGAAAGAAAACTCGCTTTATTTCATTGGGAAGTATACAAAAAGATTGAGAAATAGCCACTTTCTAAAACATATTGTAAGAGTAATACTATTGGAAGTAAAAAAAATAATTTAATTTGTTGACCTAATGATGTGTAGTAATGTGGTACAATAATATTTTTATAACTATGAATCTTAGACTTCTTCATTAGGATTTTATCACGTTATGTGAATAAATTAGGTCAATTTTTTATGTGTCAATAGTATTACTATTATTGTAATGTACCTATGTATGAGAGAGAGAGAAATTTCACACCTCACAGGAACTCTCAGCAGCATTGTTGTGTACTTTGCTGTTCACTGCTCCTACATATTTGCTTGTGGACACTTTAGTTCATGCCAAGGAGAAGATAACAAAAAACAAACACCGGGAATTACAATACCAGCAAGACGAAAAAGATTGAACAATAAAAAAAAAACTCTATAAATGCATGGCTAGGCAATCTTATCCCCACAAACCATAGTACTATACAGAAAAGAAGCATCACTTTTAGCTTTCAGTTCGTCAGAGCTCTTCATCTCCCAGCTTATCAACCATGGCCCTGAACTCTACTACATCCATTCTCCTCCTCCTCCTAGCCTTGGCTATGGCGGCCACGCCCCGGACTGCAGTAGCAGGAGATCCCGACATCATTTCAGATTTCATTGTCCCAGCAAATTATACCCCCGTAGATGGGAAATTATTCACTTACACCGGGCTGCGTGGGGTTTTCGACTCCACTCCCCCAACCTTTCAGGTGACAAAAGCTAGCATGGCCGAGTTCCCAGCTCTTAATGGGGAAAGTGTATCCTATGCTGTGCTTCAATTCCCAGCAGGGGGTGTTAATCCGCCTCACACCCACCCTCGCGCCGCTGAGCTGCTGTTCCTCGTCGATGGAGTTCTCGAAGTCGGGTTTGTCGACACCAAAAATGTTTTGTATACCCAAAAACTCGAAGTTGGGGACATGTTTGTGTTTCCAAAGGGACTTGTTCACTTCCAATTCAACCACAACCATAAACGGCCAGCGATCGCAATTTCTGCATTCGGAAGTGCAAGTGCTGGAACTGTTTCGGCTCCTGTGTCAGTTTTCGCCACTGGAATTGATGATATCATACTTGCTAAATCATTTAAGACTGACGTTGATACTATTAAGAAGATCAAGGCAGGAATTACCAAGCCCTGAAATGGAAATTGGCTTGCTCTAGTTATTTTCTCAATCCTGTTCCCATCAGGATTTCCCTTTTTTCGTTTTCCACTGTTGATGTATTCTCCAATCCATATTTACTGTTTTTTCTTCCACAAGGTGTATTTTGTTTGATTAATGATTTGTGTATTTTGTTTGATTAATGGATGATTTGTCGGAATGGGAAAACTTGTATGTCATGTATACCTTGCCTTTGTTATATTTTATCCAATTTAGTATCTGATCAAGCTTAAATTTAATCTGACTGTTTCTTGATAAGGCTTTCAATGATGAAACTCGAAACAGCTCCTACTCAAGAAAGGCAGTGAGAATTTGTTTTTGCTTTTTGAAGCAGGTCTATATGCTCCTCAAGGCATCCAAGGTTAACCATCGTCATTAGGAGCAGTCCCCTGGCAGCTTTTCAACCCCCAAGAGGTATTCGCCAGGGTGACCATGCTCAGAGTCATCGTCATTCGACCACTCGTCAGCGAATCGGATGATGCTGTCTCCGCAATATGCTTTGAACCACTCGTCACATTCAGTTACTTCTATGTCGCATTTTGTGCTTCTCAATCTATTCTGTGATGCCATGACCAAAGCTGATGTTGCAACCTCCAACTTTTCTATATATGTCTCTGTTCATGTATGAATTGCACTCCATCCAAATTCTTGAAACTAGTAATTGCCGAATCAAGAGTGGAATTCGATTAGACATATTCTAAACTTCACTCACAAACTATGACAGTTTCGATTGGAAAAGCTACTCCTTGAAACTGTTATATTATCGCAGTCTCCCGGATTCTTGATAACTTCGTGGGAGGTCCCCTACACAAAATGGCATGATAACCACATCACAGGGGTTGTGACGGTCCCAAAATTTGAGTACCGTGATAGACAATAAAATAAGGCACTCACCCAAAAAGACAAAGGAGATTTAAGTAGTTCGGCAAAATAAACTTTATCGACTTTTACGAAGCGTGATATAATCTACTATGAGAGAAATTAAGTATATCAGTACAAGCTAACCATTTAGATTTGTATCCCAAAACTCAAGCCTTTAAACCTTTGTACGCTCCTCTCAAGTCACGCTATCAAACAAGCTCTGAAGCTAAAACAAGAAACTCGGTACGTCCATAGCCTATTCATATGACGATGCACAGTACCCAAAATCAGAAATCCTCAAATTCCAGTGCACTTTCAGCGGACTAATTGAGCCTCCAAAATTAGGTGCGCTTTCAGTGCATTGGTTTAAAGCCACCAAATCCTAGCTAACAAATCTCCACCTTTGTGAGAAATAAGTAGATGCACATCCCTACGCCTTGGGATGATTCATCAATCTTCAATGTGAAAGATGGATCAACTCCAAGAAATGCTTGAACTTAACCGTTGTAATGCACTTCATCATCATATCTACTGGATTCTCTACAATAGTACTTTTCTTCGTTGCAATAGCGTCCTCAGAAATAACATCTGAAATGAAATGAATCTTGACATCAATATGCTTGGTCCTTTCATGGAAAATTTGATTCTTAGTCGGATATATGACACTTTGGCTGTCACAGTACATAGTAGTTAACTTTTGTTCTAGACCAAGATCAGCAACCAAACTTTTCAACCATAGGACTTCCTTCACTACCTTTATATCTGTCATGTACTTAGCCTCAGTTGTAGACAAGGCAATTGTGGACTGCAATGTTGCCTTCCAAGTTCCAAGTTACAGCACAACCACAAAAAGTAAATATATAACCTCTTAGTGATCTCCTTCGATCAAGATCCCCATCATAAGCTGAATCGACATATCTAATAACACTACCAGAAATGCCATTGTCCTTGTCATACATCAGCCCAACATCTACGGTACCTTGTAGATGTCGAAGTATCCATTTCACAACCTACTAATGGACCTCTCCTGGTCGATCCATGTATTAACTAACCACACTTACAACATGTGAAATATCTTGCCAAGAACAAACCATAGCATACATGATGCTTTCAACTGCACTAGCATAAGGAGAGCATATCATGTGCTCTACTCCACCTCCTCTTTAGTTTGTAGTGACGAAGCAGCTGAGAGTTTGAAATGAGCAACAAGAAGAGTACTCATAAGCTTCAACCCTTGAACTCCAAAGCATTCTAGCACTTCTCAAAATACCCTTTTTGTGAAAGGTACAATTTGTCCGTTTCTTTGTCCCTACGAGTCTCCATCCCTAATATTTTCTCTACAACTCCTAAATCCTTCATCTCAAACTCACCATTAAGTTGGGTCTTCAATTTTCTGATGTCTGACATGTTCTTTGCAGCTATCAACATGGCATTGCCATACAATGACAAATATACAAGTGAACTATCTGGGAGGTTCACAATTATCGATCGTACTCACTTCTGCAACTACCATTTGTAATCATAAATGTGTCAAACCATTTCTACCACTGTCTTGGTGAATGCTTCAGATCATAAAAAGATTTCTTTAACGAGCAAATAAGGTCCTCCTTTCCTTCGACTATGAACCCCTTTAGTTGATGCATGTAAATCTCTTCCTCCATCCCGCCATGTAGAAATGTTGTCTTAACATCAAATTGCTCAAGCTCCAAGTCTGATAAAGCAACCATGGCCAATAGCCCTATGATCAAGCTATGCTTCAAGAGATGATAGTGCACTTCATTAAAGTCAACACCCTTTGTGTACCCCCTTGGCCACTAAGCAATCTTCGAAACCAGCATTTTCCAAGTTCTTTCTTTCCTTTTGAAAACCCATTTGTAACCAACGATCTTTTGGCCTTTTGATGGTTTCGCCAACTTCCATGTATGATTCCTATGGAGAGATTCAATCTCTTCACTCATGGCTACGGCCCATTATGTTAAATTTCATTAGTGATGGCTTTATGGTAAGAGACTGGCTCATGAGTCTCAACACTTTTTGCCGCACTAAGCGCACAGACAACAAAATCCTCGTAATCATATATTTTAACTCCTTTTTTTGTCCCTAGCAAGCATGTATCCTTGATACTGCAGAGCTGCACTAGAGTTTTGTTACTCTTTTGTATATGGCTTGATTGGGGTATCATCTTGAAAAACTTATTCCAAGTTCTCATAAGCTTCCACTTCAAGCTCCACCATGGTCTGTTCTAGCATCAAGAGACTCATCCTCCTTGGACTTAAGCAAAACAGGCTCATTAAAGGTCATGTCTTTATTGATGATACATTTGGCTGGTTTAGCTCATCACACCATAGTCGACAACCTTTCACCCTATTTGCATACCCTAAAAATATGCATTTTTCTTGTCCTTGGCTCAAGTTACCATCACTCATGAGCATAAGTAGGACAACTAAACACTCTTAAACCAGTATAATTTATAGGAGATCCAGACTAAACCTATTTAGGAATCTTATGCTCGATGGATGTCAATGGAGATCTATTAACAAGATAACAAGTTGTATTGACAGTTTTAATCCAAAACTTCTTGTATAGCCCAACATTTGAGAGCATACTTCGTGCCCTCTCCAAGAGAGTTCTATTCATTTGTTTTGTAATCCCGTTCAACTATGGTGTTTTTCTCAATTTGCAATGTCTCACAATTTGTTCTTTCGTGTAAAACTCATTGAAAGCACCTCTACAAAATTCCATGCCATTTGTCAGTTCTCAAGCGCTTGATCTACTTACCAGTCTATTTCTAGGTCATAGTATCCATTGTTTGAATTATACAAAGGCGTCATATTTTTGCTTTAGGATAAATAAGACTTTTCGGGAAAAATCATCAATGAAGGTCAGCATATACCTTCCACCACTAAGAGAGAAAATGTGCGAGGGTCCCCACAAGCCAAAATGGATATAATCCAAGGTACCCTTAGTCCAATGAACAACTGTATTGAAATTCACCCTACACTGCTTTCCAAATACGCAACGCTTATTGAAGTCTAGCTTTCTTATCTTCTAGCTACAAAGCAAACCCGGTTTGCTTAGCACATCTAGTTTTCTTTCACTCCTATGCTCTAATCACATTTGCCAAACTTGGTAGTGTCTGAGCTTGAATCTAAAGATGAAGATATGGTAATGGCAACTGTCACTATGTTGCCTTGTAGCAAATACATGTCATTCTACTTTTATCATTTCATCACAACCAAAGAACCTTTAAAAATACTCATAACTTGTTGAAATCAAGTGTACCCAAGGAAATAAAAATTTTCCTCAAATCTAGAACATGTTTGTTATCTGTAAGAGTCCTCAAAATACCATCATACATTTTGATTCATATTGTGTCTATCCCAACAAATTTATAAGCTATAATTTTTTCCATTGGGACCTTACTACCATTAATTGACTGATAGATAGCAAAGCTAAATCAACAATTCACTCATTACTTGAGCTAGCTACAAATCAGCATAAGGAGAACTATCTTCTACAACACCAACAATGTTACTAGAATTTGAATTCTATTTTTGCTTTGCCTTTATGCTTCGGATAATTTTTTCTAACATGCCCCTACATGTGATAATGAAAGTATTTAATCTTTCTAGATTTAGATTGACCTGTATTACGTGAGCCCTTCTTCGTTAATCACCCTCTTGTAACCAAACTTTTGCATGAGCTTCCATCTTTATTTCCAGACACTTTTTTCTTTAACTCTTTCAAGTTCAAGGAAGCCTTAATGTCCTCCATGGAAAGAGACTTTCTACCCTACATCATGGTATAAAGTCTTTTGTAGATTTACTAAACGATCAACCAACCTCCAAATTTTAACCACTATGTCATTGATATAGACTTTCATAGTATCTGCTAACACGATCTAAAACATCTTTGTTTCCAGTCTATGGTACGTTGCTCCCGCATTCTTGAGTCCAAACCCTATAACAATATATCCCCTCTAAGGTTATGAACGAGGTCTTTTCTTGGTCAGGCTTAAACAACAGAATATGGTGATATCCCCTATAAGCATTGAGGAAGTTGAACCGCTCCTGTCCAGAATTGGCATCGACCAGCTGATCAATATTCATCAATGGAAACCTATCTTTTGAATATGCTTTATTGAGATCGGTAAAATCAACACAAACTGTCCACTTTCCTGTCTTCTTTTTTACTACTAGTGTATTAGATAGGCAGGTCAGGTATTGTACTTCCTCGATCGATCTTACTTCTAATAATTTCTCTACCTCTTCTTTAACGTCTTCTACATGGTGCAGTGCCGACCTTCATTGCCGACCTCATTGCTTTACTTTATTGGTATAAAAGTTGGGTCCACATTCAAGTGGTGACACATGATTTAAGGGGGAATTCTTGGCATTTCATAAGGTGTCCAAGCAAAAACATCGACATTTCTCCTAAGGAGATTTCCAACTCCTCATGTTCCTGTAACATCAACAAGGAGTCGACCAGGAAAAACCTTTTGGTGCTTCCTTCTAAATACATTGTTTTTAAGTCTTCTACCGCACTCTTTGTAGGCCTAGTTAACAGTTCTTCTAAGGTCGGCCTCTCATTCTTTAATTGTTATTTCTTGGCTAATTTGAATGACTTACCCTTGTCTTACTCGTCTCTGCATCCTTTGCCATTTATTGAGGTGAGTAGGCAAGTTCTTGAGCTCACTTGGTTCCCCCCCTCCCGAATGTCGAATATCCCACCTTAATTAGTAATCTTAGGATTTAATGGTATGTCGAAGGGACAACCTTCATCTTATGGAGCCAAGTCTACCACATAATGACATTATTTGTCGAACCTGCCTCTACCACAAGGAATTCAGTCAACATACCCATTGGTCCAACTCATATTGGGAGTGTAATCCTTCCATTGGGTAAGATCATCTTTCCACTGAATCCAACTAACGGGGTATTTGCTGGCTTTAAATCCTCTTCTTTCAATTCGAGCTTATTGAAGAGCCCCAAATACATGATCTCTGAGGAACTTCCTTGATTGATCAATACTCATCTCACATCGAATTTTGCAATTAGTAGAGTGAGGACTAGTGCATCATTATGTGGGTGTTGGGCCCTAGCTAGATCTCGGTCAGAAAAATTGATCATCTCCTCTAGTCGTTTAGTTTTCTATTTCTTGTAATTGTTCTCGGGTGACGTTTTGACTGCGTAAACTTCTCTTATCTGCGCGTCATTTTTTATATATGTTTGTGTTGGTTTATTTATGGCCATGTTTGGGTTGGTAATCACATGTATCATATCAATTACCCTTGTTGGGCTTGACCGCTCTCGGGGTGCATCCATCTTGTTGCTTTTGTCAAGTTTTCCCTTCTCTCTTTCTATAAACTGGGAAAGATGTCTGACTTGGACAAGCTCTTCGAGGTGTTGTTTGAGGGAACGATAGTTCTTGGTCATGTGCCTCACTTCACGATGGTCAGAGCATCCCAAACTCAAGTTTCTTTTTGTCTGATCTCCTTCTAACTTGTTCAGCCAGTTGAAAAATTACTTCCCTTTGATTTCAGACAAGATTCTATAGACCGGCCCCTTCAACACCGTGTAGACCCTGACATACTAGGATTTAGAGGCAAAACCCTCCTTGTCTTTACCCTTTGATTTGAACCAAGATGGGGTGCTCAACTTTTCTTTACCCGGTTGCTTTTTTCTAGCTTGATCTCGATAAGTTTCTTACCAAGGTCATCATTGACATTTGCATTTTTTAACTCTAGCCATAAGGTTTTCCATATCCAGCGTTGTCTGCCTAGTTAGTGACTGGAGTAATGGATTTTCCTTTGGCAAGCCGATCTTGAAAGACACTATTATAATCTAGAGGTTGCAAGTTTCAATCTCGTTCATTGTTTTCTAATATTGATGAACATACTCCGGTAGTGTTTCTCCATTTCTATTCTTCAGTAAGACCAGTGCCCCAACATCTTCAGGTTGCTGACTGCTAGTAATGAACCATGTCGTGAACTGGTCAACCAATTGTCCCAAGTTGTCAACACAGTCCTTAGGCAAGCTATCAAACCATTTTATTGCCGACTCACCCAGGCTGCTAGAGAATATATTACATAATAGAGCCTTATTTTTCCTATGAATTTTCATCAATTGTCTGTAATGTCGAATATGGGTAGTTGGGTCTATTTTACCATAATATAATCTAAAATTTGCGACAATGAATTTACTCAGGATCCTCTCTTGTTCAATCCACCTTGTGAAAGGTGATACCTCCACCCCTCCAATGTACTCCCTATATGTTCTTCTTGTTAACTCCCTCATGGATTTTTGTTTAGGTCGCTTCAATTTGTTATTGAGTTCCTCTTTAATAAAGCATTTTTAAGCATCTTCTTGGCTCTCTATGCGATGGGACTTTCTCTTATCATTAATTACTTGGGAATCCTCTCTTCATCTAGGCTTATATATTTTTGGGGCTTACTGAGAATATTCTCTTTGTCTGCACGGGTTTCTTTCCTTTCTGGGACATCTCTTTCCCTAGACCTCCTCAAATCTTCCATCAATGTTTTATTTTCTTGCCTTAGCGCTTTTTCTCTATTGTACGACATTTTGAACATGGTGTCATGCATATCCAGCCAGTCTTGGGATTAGTTTGATGAGAACGAGAATTTCCCACTCGGCACAGAGGGACCCATCCTAGCGGAAGTCTTCCTAATCGTTTTTGTCCTCGAGCTTATAGCTAGTCGAGGATAGGTTATCATCATCAAGACTTTTTTCCTAGCTTTCAAATGCGCCATCTTGGATATCACTATCTGAGGGAAAGGCACTTTGTAATTTTGATCGATATTTTGATCAGCATCATGGCTCACCAGATATCTGATAGTGCTTCTTAACCTTGACATTGTTTTCTTAGCTTCCCACAGACGATGCCAAATGTAAGAGGTAAAAAAAATTTACCTCTTGCAAAAAATAATTTGGTTGTGGATGACTTGATGGTATAGTGTTCAATTCCCCCTATAAAACGAACAAATCGCCAAAGATAGAAGTGAATCAGTCGAAGGCACTTCGATGCTTAAGTTAGTAAAGATTTGAGACAAAGACAAATGTAGGGGGTTTTGTGCGTACCTTTTCCTAAGCTATTCTGGTTCCTTTTATAGGATGCCTTGGTCTTCATCATTTTAGATTTTTCCTTGTTTGCAAGGCGAGATGGTACATCCCTCTTGCATCGGATTTAGGGTCATTTCAACTGAAATTTGTACAACGTTCTCAAATCAGCTACTTCTTCAAAACTATAAGCCCCAACTAACTATTAGTGATATTAAATTATCATCTGCTTTGTTGATGTAGGATGAATTAAGTATGAATAAACTATGTAAGTAGTAATCATAGAATAGTGTGGATATATTGAGAATATTGAGGTTTCGGGATAGTCACTCTTAGTAGTACTAAATTTAGTTAAGTTCTAAAATATATTTAGAGGGAAATAACATAAGTCAAAAAAATCTTGGCAGAGATTATTTGAGGTGTATTATAAGTGAAAAAGTATTCCATAATTAAAACTTATTTTGGAAAGGATATGGGTAGAAAAAAATTTGATACTACCTTAGTATTTAGATTATAAATTTTATTCCAATATCTGATTGACTTAAAATTTTTACAGTAGAAACTATATTTCAAGGGCTGCAAAAGTGTATTTCATGAAAATTTCGTGAATCAACTTCTAATTAGATCAAAATTGAACTAGAAGTCAGGGACAGAGTGTTACTCGCGCCCCACATGAGAATTCTCTATTTTTCAGCCTATAAATACCCTAGGGCCACTATCTAAAGAGTTTTTACCTATCTTTTCAACCCCAAGAAACTTAGGAAAGTATTAGGAGAAGAAAAGGAAGAATCACAAGTTGAATCTTAAAAGATTAACATGCAATAATTGTAACAAAAGGCTTTAGAATCAGGATCTCAAGAATCAAGGTAGGAGTTATTTCTTAGATTCATTCATTGAAGTTTTGGTTTATATTATATATTTTTTTCATCCTCATTATGATATAAATAATTGATCTACAATGCTTGTACATTCGTTTGAATTCATAATTCATATATTGAACAAAATACATGATTTGCTTCCAAGATCTATCCATTCTTGATTTCAAATCTAGTTCTTTGACTCCTATTCTATATATGGGATAGATCTACAAAGTTTTTATTTTTTAATATATTCTTAAATTCTTGAATAAATGGATTATTTTATACAAATAAATATTTTACATCTAAAAATCATACGTTTTTTTATTGAAGAACCCAGGTACGATGATCGAGACTGAGGGTTAGTATACTAACTATTCTTGGAAAATATTCATCACTGTCGATGTGTTGGTATACGCGCTTCCTAAAATTTTATGGCTCTACAAGGATTAATTTGATGGTTTGTGATTGTGGTGTAGTATGGTGTGGACCAGATATTTTCGTGTTGTATTTTTATGCTAGTCGATTTGCATACATGAGATATAATATTTGTGAACAACTGCGAGAATGTGTTTTATTTCTATAAACTTTACCATTTGGTACCGTAAACTTGAGATCTCATTAAATGTCATTGTTTTACTTCAAAACTATATATATTATTTTGCAAATTGTGACTTACCTATTTTAATGACTTTTAAACTTTGTTTAGGTTTGAGAATGTTTTCCTATTGGCTTTATTGCTCACCCTGTTATAACATTTTCAGATTTTAGTGTTGAGAAGAATATAAATTTAGATGAGCTGGTAGATTGGGATGTTGAGGGGATCATGACGTAGATCCAGCTGCGAAAGTTTGAGGATTAATTTTAGTTTCTGGAGTTTATATTTGATGGTTTATTTATGTTAGAAATTTATTTATGTTTTCTTTGGGGATTTATATAATCAAATGTTGAATTATGAATGATTTTATTTATATAATCGTATTTTAGTATGATCTCATGGTTGGATATTATAGAGATAGTTAATATCGTCCGGGGGTGGATTTTGGGACATTACAAAAACTATTGACGTTGTCTAACATATTTTCAGTAATTTACATACATTATTCGTGAATAATAGGTAATTGAACCAATTACTTAACTCGATTCGAGCTGTTTTCACGTTCTTAAGGAAACTCAGTCTGATTATCTAAGTACCCTACCAAATTATTTTAGTCTTAACCCAATCTAAATTAGTTTGGTTTGGCCTTGGCATTGCTCTAAACTATTCGCATTCTGGATGCGCAAATGACTTTATCATGTGCATGCATCATTAAACTGAGACATATGCCAAAATTTCATGCCCTTTAACTTTGTTCTTTTATTTATATTTTGTCAATTTTGTGATGGAGTGGGGTGCAGAAGAGATGGCAGGGGATCTATCTACATGAAGTGAGGATCTAAAGACGATTAGATAGGAGAGATGGAGAGATTAAAAAAGAGTGAAAGAGTTGATTGCATGGGAATTCGAGTTTTGTCATTCTGATTTTAGCATGGTTTTAGGTTCATTACGTGGGGCGAACAATAATTTCTTAAATTTGAGGGAATAAAATGTACTTTTTCTTAACCTAGGGATATATTGATATAAATTTTTTTATAGAATTATATTTCAGAAATATAATTCTATAAAAAAAATAAAAATTCAATAAATAAATTTAAAATTATTATATTTTGAGAAAAAAATCAAAAAAAAAATGATAGACGAATAAAAAAGTCGGGATATTG
>CM042185.1:13355695-13391782 GCA_023539305.1 Ilex asprella | reverse complement strand
TCCGACTCACTGCTTTAGAGAAAACCATCATGAGGAAGCCCTGGCGCCAGTCGCTAATCGTGAAGGTCCTGGGGAAGCGAGTAGGATTTGCGACTCTTAACCGTAGGCTACAACAGCTTTGGAGTTATACTGGCAAAATTCAGATAGTTGATTTGGTAAATGATTTCTTTCTTGTCCGGTTTGAGAATAAGGTAGATTATGAGCATGCTTTATATGAAGGTCCATGGACAATATCAGAGCATTATCTCACGGTTTGTGAATGACACCCTAATTTTGATCCAATTAATGCTACTATTGATAAGGTGGTGGTTTGGGTTAGGATTCCAGGCTTACCAGTGGAATATTATAATAATCTCTTTTTATGGAGGCTAGGGGATCGCATTGGGTGCACTGTTAAGGTTGATGAACTGACGTTGAGTGCGGCAAGGGGTAAGTTTGCGAGGATTTGCGTAGAGGTGGACCTCACTAGGCCACTCCTGTCAAAGTATCGACTAAGGAGGCATATTAAGCCTATTGAATATGAGGAAATCCATCTGGTCTGTTTCAAATGTGGCCTTTACGGCCACCGCCAGGAGCAATGCGGTTTGAACCGAGAGGATGGAGATCTAGAGGGACATCAGACTAATAACCCAAGAGAAGGGGTGGCGAAACCTGATCAACAACCGATGGAGGAGGAGGCTAATGTAGCTCGCAAGGAAGTAGTGGATAATTATGGTCCCTAGATGCTGGTTCAAAAACCGGTCAGGGGTCGCCGACGGACGCAAGCTGTTAGAGAAGACCGAGCTGGAAAGGAAACTAGTTTAGATAAGGGAATGGGCCAAAAAATTGGGGGATCTCGTTACTCAATTCTCGAGAAAGTCGGGGATGGGTATGGAGGGGATCCTGAAATTGAGGAAAATAATCTGCTACTTGATTCCTGCTCACCTAATATGGAAGGGAACAGAACTGGACGTGATGGGTGGCGTGTGGAGAAAGGTAAGGATAAATTAACAAATAGAAAACAAGGAGAGGGCCAGAGAGTAGATACTCTTGGTACTGGGCTAGTCCGAGCTGGGCCGGGTCAGGATAGCACTAAACATAAAGAGCAAAGGCCCATAAGGAATGCCCATCAAACCCGGGTTGATATACTACATACATTACAACCTCTATTGCCAGAACAGATGATCCCTAAATTGAGGAGTGGCGCTGCCTCTATGGGGATGACAAGCGATGCAAATGCAACCACTGTTGAGAGAGATTCGGGGGGGGGGGAGTCATGCATTAGCAAACAGCCGAAACCCCCCGATGGGGTCTTGCTGTGTATTGAGTCTCAACCGAACGATCTCCTGCCTAGTCCAAGCAGTACGGTAATACCTGAGACAAGTGTTAGGCTCTATGGAGCAGGGATTTGCCCAGAAGTTGGAACTTTGATGGATTACTCCTCATGATGAGGTACCGATTTTTCTTGTTGTTAATGTTTGTTTTTGTTTGGAATTGTCAAGGAGCAAAAAGTTCCAAGTTCAGGGTGACTTTCAAGAATTTTTGTCAAGTGTATTGGCCGGATTTGGTAGTACTTGTTGAACCAAAAGTGAGTGGTAAAATTGCTGATAAAGTGACTAGTAGACTTGGTTTTCAATTTTCTACTAGAGTGGAAGCTAGGGGCATGGCAGGTGGAATATGGGTCCTTTGGAGGGACGTAAATTTGGTAGTTGATGTCTTACAGAAGCATGACCAGTTTATCCATCTTCGAGTTACGAAAGGTAATGCTGAGCCGTGGCTTTTTACTGCTGTCTATGCAGCCCGAGGGAATCTGAAAGAAATTTGCTGTGGGAAGGTTTAAATAGGATTGGGTCTACGGTGGTAGAACCTTTGTTGGTTTCTAGGGACTTCAATGATTTTCTCCATGCTTCGGATAAACATGGCGGTGCTCCATTTAGGGGCTCTAAATGTGTCAAGTTTCGAAGTTGGATCCAAAATTATTGTATGCTAGATTTGGGTTTTCAGGGGCCCCCGTTTACTTGGGAAAGAGGACGGGTTAAAGAACGTATTGATTGGGCTTTGTCGAATTCTCCTTGGCGCATGCGGTTTTCGGAAGCTGTCGTCATCCATGCTGCTAGAATTAAATCTGATCATTGGCCCCTTATCATCCGTTGTGATCAAGGTCCGGTAGTGGGTACCAATCGGCCTTTTCGGTGTCAGGCGGCTTGGTTTTTACATGATGGGTTCAAGGATTTTGTGCAAGAAACTTGAAAACAGGAGGTTAGCTTACCTGAGGCTGTTGATGATTTTGTGCTTAAAGCAAAGATTTGGAACAAAAATGTGTTTGGTAACATTTTTCAAAAAAAGAAGCAGCTGGAAGCTCGTATTCGGGGTGCCCAACGGGTTTTGGAGGTTAGAGAGTCGGGGTTTTTGAGAAGGTTAGAGAGGGAACTGGTGTTGGAATTGGAAAACGTAATGCACCAAGAGGAAGCCCTTTGGATGCAAAAGTCTCGTTGCCAAAGAATCAAGTTGGGTGATCGTAATACTTCTTACTTTCATCGAAGTACCATCGTCCGGCGGCGGAGAAATAAAATAGAAATGTTGCAGAACGAAGGAGGAGACTGGGTCACAGATCAAAATACTTTAAAGCAAATAGCCCGTAACTTTTTTGTGCATTTGTATACGTGTGAGAATGAAGTAGTTCCACTCTTTCCAATAAGAGGAAAATTTCCTAAAGCCTTGAGGAATATAGATGACTTAGAGCTTCCTATTAGCAAGGAGGAGGTCCGGTTTGCTGTTTTTGGTATGGGGGCTTATAAAGCGCCGGGTTGAGATGGTGTGCATGCAGGTTTCTATCAGAAAAATTGGGAATTGGTGGGTGAATCTCTTTTTCGTTTTATTTGTGATGCTTGGAATGGTGTTCAGAATTTGCAAGCTGTAAATTCTACCTTGATTACTCTCATTCCTAAGGTACCAGCGCCAGTTTCTATTGCACAGTTCAGGCCAATCAGTCTGTGCAACGTGACTTATAAAGTCGTAACGAAGGTTGTTGTGAATAGGCTAAAGCACTTCCTTCCAGATTGGATTCGGCCAAATCAAAGCAGCTTTGTGCCAGGTCATAATATCTATAATAATATCATCATTGCTCAGGAGGTTATTCACTCTATGAGACTAAGAAAGGGTAAAAAAGGTCTGATGGCGATTAAAATCGATTTGGAGAAGGCTTATATTCAGCTCCGGTGGGATTTCATTCAGGATACATTGGTTGATATTGGTGAGCCGGACCGCCTTGTCCACTTGATAATGGGTTGTGTTACATCTTGTGATATGAGTGTGCTATGGAATGGGGACATGACAGATACCTTTCGGCCGTCTAGAGGTATCCGTCAAGGTGATCCCCTCTCCTCGTATCTCTTTGTCCTTTGTGTGGAAAGATTGGGCCACTTGATTGAAGCAAAAATTCGGGAAAAAGATTTGGAAACCAGCAGTGCTTGTGAAGAATGGGCCTCCGTTGTCTCATCTTTTTTTTTTGCGGATGATATAGTACTTTTTTCGGAAGCAACATTGGAGCAAGCTCGGGTGATCAAGCATTGCCTTTCCACCTTTTGTTCGTCTTCAGGCCAGAAGGTGAGTTCTGCTAAAACTAAGTTGTTTGTGTCTAAGAATGTCTCAAGAAGACTAGCTAGAGCTATCAGTAATGAGTTTCATTTTGATCTTACTGCAAACTTGGGGAAATATCTTGGTGTTCCATTAATTCATGCGAGGGTGACTAAAGCTACTTACGAAGAAATGGTGGATAGAGTTCACTCCAAGCTTGCAACATGGAAGGCTGATACGTTGTCCCTGGCGGGGAGAAGAACACTGGTTCAAGCGGTGGTCACGGCTATGCCTAATTATGCCATGTAAACCGTTAAACTTCCCTTATCAATTTGCTCAGAAATTGATAAGTGTAGTAGAGGGTTCCTTTGGGGGTCGTCAGCAAACAAAAGAAAAATCTCACTAGTTTCTTGGGACCATGTTTGTCAGCCTAAAATAAATGGAGGATTGGCAATTAGGAGAATGGAAACTTTTAATGAGGCCTTCCTGATGAAATTAGTTTGGGCTATGTTGACGGCTTCCTCGGAGTTATGGGTGCAGGTATTGCTATATAAATATTGTAGGAACATTAATGTTTTGTTGGAGGTACCAAGAACCGGTAACTGCTCACATCTATGGAAGGGTGTTTGTAGTGTTTGGAGTAGAGTGCTTGAAGGGGTGAGGTGGTGTTTGGGGGATGGCCAGACTACCAGGTTTTGGAATGATTGGTGGGTGTCGGATATAGGCCCTCTTAAGCATCACAAACTGTCCAACTTGGCTAGTGACATCGTTGGCATGAAGGTGACAGATTTAGTGGGTGAAGATGGCTTGTGGGATTGGCATTATATTGAAGGCTTTCTACCGCCAGAGGTGTGCTCTCGGATCGCTGCTATTCCCCCACCAGTTCCTGGTCTTGGTCTTGATCGGATTGTGTGGGGGGAGAGTTCTGATGGTAGGTTCTCGGTTCGGTCAGCATACGAGTCTCAAGCGTCTTCTTACTTTCAACCAAAAGACGACAGTTGGCGGTTAGTGTGGAAGTGGCAAGGTCCGGAGAGAGTGAGATTGTTTCTATGGCTAGCTTTGCATGGCAAGTTAATGACTAACGAAGAAAGGGTGAGACGCCATTTAAGTGGGTCAGCTAGGTGCTACCATTGCATAGATGTGACGGAGAATATAACGCATGTTATTCGGGATTGTGTTGCGGCCCGTAAGGTTTGGTGCTTGCTTGTTCCCGTAGGTTTGAAGCAAATTTTCTTTAGTAGTTCGGTATATGTATGGCTTAAAAGTAACCTGAGTTCAAAACAGGTGATAAATAATCGGCCTTGGGCTACAGTTTTTGGCATATGTTGTTGGATGTTATGGCAGTGGAGAAATCGTTCCACTTTTGAGAACGATTTTGTAAGGCCAGCTCGGCCTGAGATGGAGGTATGGGGTAGAGTTGATGCAATCCAGAGGGCTTACGATTTGGGGTTGCACAATAATGAAGAAGATAGAGGGAAGATTTGGGCACAAGTCGGATGGACTCCCCCGAAGAAAGATTGAGTTAAATTGAATACTAATGGTTCTTTCTGGAGGCATACGGGTAAAGCAGGGGCTGGTGGACTCATTAGAGATACTACAGGCAAATGGCTTGGTGGATTTTCTCGGAATATTGGAGCGTGCTCTATGGTGTCTGCGGAATTATGGGCTGTTTTGGATGGCTTAAAGATGGAATGGGAGTTGGGGTTTAAGCATATTGAGTTGGAGGTTGATTCCAAAACAGTGGTTGCTATTTTGCACAATGAGGGAGAAAATGATCATCGTTCTTTGGTCTCACAAATTCGAGCATTATTACGGCTTGATTGGCATGTTCAAATTCAACATGTTTATCGGGAAGCACACGCCTGTGCGGATTGGTTAGCCAACCTGGCTCATCAGTTGGCTTTGGGGAACACAGTTTTCCAGAGGCCTCCTATAGGGATTCTTTCCCTGATTGACTCAGATGCGTATGGTGTCTGATTTTATAGATTAATTGCTAGCTAGTTTGAGTTTCGGCTCTCCCTTTTAACCAAAAAAAAATAAAATTATGAGGCATTCTAAAAATTTAAGACCTAAAACCCATATTTTTTTTTTCATTCTGTTGGGCCGCCCTGGTTCAAAAAAGGAGGAATAGAAGGAACCCAATTGAAACTAATCTATCAAGGCTTAAAAAAAGCTGTTGCTTGGATTCAAAATGAACCCATTTCAATTTTGTGGTCTGTTCTCTCTCTCTCTTGATCGCTTATAGATATGGTTTTAGCTACCTATTTCTTCACTGTAAGATTACTGCTACTCATTTTGATTTGGCTACAACTAGAGAGAAAAGTTTTGTTTATATATTCTCTCTCTATATACATATCCATACGTGTGAGGAAACGAACTAGGGAAGGAGGAGGACGAGGAGGAAGAAGGGATAAATTGTCATTTTTTTCTATTTGTTTACTGTATTATATTTTTCACTTTGGTCCTAAATCTCCAGGGGGTTATGAGTATAATATGGAACGTTTAGGGTGGTAAAGAGCAAACCTTCCAAACCACAGGTGCCAAAAGATAATTAAACCCTTTTCATTTAAATCTCTTTATCCCGTCGTCCAAACACCACCTCAGACAAACAGACTTTAATCTTAGCCTCGACTCCTCCGTCGCTGTTTTGCCTCCACTAGTTCAGCCTAGTCGTCCCCGCGAAGCCAACTTCACATTCCATTCTTAGGTTCTCTACCTGCTCCTTCTCTCCCTAGACGCGCACACATACATCTCTCTGTCTCTCTCTCTCTTTGTGCTTATTGATCTGTTCCGATTGAGGATATTCTCTCACTGCTAAAAGTTCTGGTAATTTTGTTTATGTCTGCCTGTTTTACGTAATTTCTGATGAGATCGATGATTGAATTTAATGTTTAGGATTTGTTTTCTTAATCATTTGTAAATCTACGTCCTCCTGTGAGTTTCTACTTAGAATTTATGGTTTGTGATTTTTAATTTCATTTCACGTTGATCAAAGATTTTTGTTCGAAAGTTACCGTTTAATTCTTGTAGTATTATGCAATTGGAATTAGTAGCATGAGTTGCTGTTCGTAATTTGGTGGAATTTGTGATTTGTGTGTTGTTGGACCTGGTTTCGTGGTGTTTATTGCCACGAAACACACTTCTTAGGGTTTTTATTTCTGTTTTCTTTTGATCATCATGATTGGATGAAAACTAATGTGCCATCTGCACACGTTTGATTATCTGACATAATCTTTTCTGTTAACTGGGCACAAAGAAATCATCTAATTTTAACACCCACAGTCACACACATACGGAAAAGGACAAAAAACCTCGCACACGTATATATATTTGGCAAGTCAGTATACAATTTGGTCCTCACTACTCATTTAAACTAATTATGTCAAATTTTTTGGTGGTTTGTATATCAGCGGAAATTCATACTGGGTTTTGATGATTGGATGCATTTTCTATATTTATTAATATCCAGCATGTTTATCTGAGGTTTGATTTAATTTTGGTAGGTTATTCTGGCATTAACAGACTGGTGGGTTAGCATTAAGGGGTTCTTGACCTTATTGTTGTGGTGAAGAGATGAGTCAGAAAGGTTTGATTTATAGCTTTGTTGCGAAAGGAACTGTTGTTTTAGCGGAGCATACATCTTACTCTGGGAACTTCAGTACCATTGCTGTCCAATGCTTACACAAGCTGCCTTCTAACAGCAGCAAGTACACCTACTCGTGTGATGGACACACCTTTAACTTCCTCATTGACATCGGATTTGGTATTGATTATTCTTTATTCATGTTGAAAATAATTTTTTGGCAGCGAATATTTCCTTAACGACTATTTTCATTTTCTTTGGCCATGCAGTTTTTCTTGTTGTCGCGGATGAATCAATGGGGAGGAGTGTACCGTTTGTTTTTCTTGAGAGAGTAAAAGATGACTTTAAACAGCGTTATGGTGCAAGTATTAGGAGTGGTGGCCCACACCCCCTTGCTGATGACGAGGACAGTGATGATGAGTTATTTGAAGACCGATTCAGCATTGCATACAATCTTGACAGGGAATTCGGGTCTATATATTACTTCTTTTCTTTGGCATCTGCTTAATGATTTTGTCTCCAATGATTGCCATATTATTTTTCCATCTGCGTATAATGTCGTGCTTTATTTACTAGGCCAAGGCTTAAGGACCACATGGAATATTGTATGAACCATCCAGATGAAATGAGTAAGCTATCCAAACTGAAGGCACAAATTACAGAGGTCAAAGGGATAATGATGGACAATATTGAGAAGGTAAATATTTCTTTCCTATTACAGTTATATAGGTGACAAAATATTGTATGCTTGGTTGTTTAAATAATATAAATTGCAGTGTTGAGGTTTGGAACGAATGAATTGAAGCGGAAAAATCTTAGTATTCAGTTATTTTTGATTGTAGCTAGGCATGGACATGTCCCTTTCCACTTATTTCTCTTTTCCTTTTTGTTTCTGTGATGGATGGGGTAGTTTTCTTTTGTTACATTTTATATGTGGTAACTGTACTTTCTAGTCATAGCAGAAAAGAAATGATATAGGCAGTAATTTACAATGAATAAGGGGGGAGGTGGTATATGAAAGGAAAGGTCATATTGCCATTATGCATTGTGGGTATGACAAGTTGTTTATCCTCATAAAAATTTCAGAACTCTGTCTGGACAGAGTTTTTTCTTTTTGAAGACAATCTGGGAAGATTTTAAATATCTAAAATAGAAAAACGATGGAAATTTCTTATTTAAATGTTGATTGTTGTGATTATTTGAAAAATTTGTGGCGTGCATATATAATATCCCGGGTCGGTGTATGGCATTCTTCAATGTATTGGCTAACAGAACATCAACTTTATTCTTGTTAGCTGAGCCTAAATGCTGTTGTCATATTATCTCTTGCCATTATATCGTGTGTTTGCTTTAGATTTTTGCCTGGAGTCCATCATGCTATAGCCTCTATCATTACCTTTAAATTTACCATTAGGTTGATGACTCTCTCTCTAATTATGTGAAAATGGTTGTCATCCACTCTGGTAGTATCCATGTCATATAGAATAAGAAAAATCGGTGGCTTTAGATGCAGGGATAGCTTGTCTTTGAGCATATGGGGCACTATTTTGTTCGCAGTAGATTGCCTTAGATGGAAGTATGCCAATCCATTTTACCTTCTTTGGTCATATAAGGTATTGTTAGTAGCTTGAGTATCCATTTTTTATCTGGTGGGGAATCCCAGGATATTTAAAATTCCTATAGTGATTCTCACAAGACCAAGGCATCATTTTTGTCTTTTGTCCCAATGGGAAGGCAAAAAATGCGATGGTGTTTTTTTCACCCAGCTAGGAGCTTAATTTTTTTTCCTTCTAGTTGGTTATGATTGCTCATAAAATAGCAATGCTTAGCTAATCATCAAAATCACAATGTCCACAAAATAACTCTCTTAAGCTTGTCACAAAATTTCACAAGTTTGTCCACTCTTCTTATATTAACATACTCATATTAACTTCCAGGGTAATGTCCTTTCCAAAATTGTTGCTTCTTGTCTTGGTAGTGAATGAGGGTCAAAAAGATATGTTCAATAGTTATGGCCTTCTTTTTGGAGAGGCTTATGTTTTCGGGAGATGTGTTGACTTGTTTGGTTATAGAGCCATTAGAATGATCAAAAAACAAGAAAATCCTGCCTAATCACTGATAGCTGAAAATGCCAGAAGAATTAAAAGGAGAAGAAAGGCGATAATTTACGTGGGGGAACTTGTTTTATGATTAGTTCCCCAAGCTTTGGTGTTCTTTATCTCAAGTTCAATTAATTCATTGGAAACTGAGAAGGGAATCCTCGTTTGCTACTTGTCAGATCTTCCCTTTACCTGGATTTTGTGTTGCTTGCAAAATCTAGAGTTTGAGTTTGAGTCTGCTTGGATCTCTTTGTTTGAAGTGAAAGAACAGTGCCCTTTTTATGTGTTTTACTAGTTTTTTTTTTTTTGCTTTAATTTATTAATATTCTTGTTCTAAAATGCTAAGACTAATCCATAGAAAGTAGACTGTTACAATAGTCTAACTTCCCTTTGTAGTAACTCATAGAATGTGCATAGATATGGATGAGATACGTATACATTGAGCACACTCCAAGATTTATTTATTGAAAGTGTGGGGCTCCAGGTAACTTGTTGCCGACCAACAGCCCATTATAAATAAGGCATAGAGGAAAGGTGATGTTGGGGAATCCTAGGCACAAGTGCTGATTGGCCCCCAACTAGGAGAGCCTGGCCGACCAGTAGCCCACCAAGGGGGACCCAGCTGGCCAGCAGGTAGCTAACTAGAACCGGAGACGTACCTAGCTACCACCTTCTGCTTTCCCACCTCCACCAAACGAGTCCTATGCAAATATGGTTCTACCTAGGAACAAGAGTCCTAATCTAATACTACTCTGAACTTTGAGCACCCGATGATGAGTTTGATCCTATCACCACCTAGAGTTCGAGTTACTTTGGGACACAACTTCCTATCACTATAAATAAAAGTCTCTGGATACCAGGTAAGGAAATTCAATCGTAGTCTATTCACTGCATACAATCTTCGACTCACTTTCTAACTTCAACGTCCAAGTTCCTTTACTTGTCTCTAGCTATCAGTTCACTTAGATGTTCTCCTGTCTTGTAAGTTACTCAGAACTTTCCTACTGTTATCCCCATCTGCACGTGGTGGTGACTCTTTGTGTGAAATTTTTCCAGCACAATTGGTGTTGTCTGTGGGAAATGACTAAGTTTTTCGGCATCCTAAAAACTATGAACCATGTCCGGTGAGAGAACCATCGATCCAGGAACTGCCGCACAACAGTTTCATTACCCCCAATCCTTGAATACTCATTGAACAATGACCTCCAATTGTCTGAGGGAGCACTACTTCATCATGGACAGGAGCTCTTAAAATAGCAACCTCCTTCCTGTCACAACCTACTAGCCCTCGTTTTAGAAGATGGATTAGCTATCGAGGTAGAGTACCAGGAAGCAATAAAGAAGAAAATGGAGGAGTTAAGAGTCTCTTAACAAGGCCTCCTACTTTAGAGTGGCAAGAAACTCGCCATTGAGGTTAAACGTTCAATCCATTAGTTTGGCCATCAGGATGATCGTAAGAAAGAGGCTCATTCTTCTTGACACAAGAGCCATTCTCCAACAAAAAGCTATTCGATTCATAATCAGAGTCGAAGGAAGCACTCACCACGGTGAAGCATTACTGCATGTTTAGAGACCCTTCTTCGAGGGAGAAGTGTCTTCATCATGGGGTAGAAGGTGGTGAAACACGTAGAGAATGTGGCTCCGGGGAGCATGGGGATTGACATGGGAGTTCAACCTACTACCATAGGCGAGAGCGCTTGGACAACGACTATAGAAGAATGAAGCGTAGGCAATTTGAGCTAGCCCGTGAAGTGGTTTACCTAGTTGCAACACAAATTCGCTCAAGATGACCTAATATATTCAGCAAAAGGAGAGGGCAAGACAAACCTTTGTAAAAATGACAATTATTCCTTTTGTTTGGTCCATACGAGAAGTCGAGCCTCTACGTAAGTTCACTCCTCCGTCCTTCAAGTTGTATGATGGTAGGTCTGATCTTGTGCTCCACATAAAGGCCTTTACTAATAAGATGACCTTTTGGATGAGCAATGAGGCGTTGATATGTAAGATGTTCTCCACTAGCTTGGGGAGATCAACTCTTATGGCATTACGTTAAAATCGTGGAGAGACCCTCCGTGAGTATGCCGTGAGGTACTTGGAAACCTGGACCGACATCGAAGAGTGTAATGAGAAGATCATCGCTGTCTCTTTCCATTTGGTCCTCCCTAAGGTTCCGTTTGTTTAGTGGGGGAATGATAGAAAATGTAAGAAAAATAATTTTTTTAAAATTTTTATGTGTTTGATTAGCATGAAAAGGAAAATGATAGAAAAAATAATTTTCTTTCATGCTTGAAATTTCTCACAAATAACCAATTTTTTTTTCTTGTAAAAAACACAAGGAAATGCAAGAAAATTGTAATCTATAACTAACTTTCTATTTTACCCTTATTTTTTCAAATATTTTATTGGTTGTTAACTTTAAAAAATTTTGGTATGGATTTGATTAATTATATAATTTGGTCCAAAAATCTTTTATGTTGGTGATTGTCTTAAAATTAGGTTTCAAGCATTTTTTAATTTTTTTTTAACTTTTAATTATAATTACATATATTTTTTTTATTTTTTAGACCTATTTTATATAATTAAGGGTAATTTAGATAATTATATAAAATTTCTTATAATATTACTTTCTTTCAAACAGTAGAATGAAATTTCTTTAAAATTTTCTTGTAAATTTTTTATTATAACCAAATACATGCATGAAAATATATTTTTTATCATTTTCTTTTTTTTCACTTAACTTTCTATCATTTATTTATTCCTAGCCAAATAGAGCCCAAGGAAAACGAATTGAGGAAGCATCTCACCATGTGGTTACCTCAAAGTATATCACACTTGTTAGAGACCAGTCGACCGACTTCCATCTTCTCCAAACACAAACCAGATGGAGGAAGACAACACTTCCAACCCATCAAGGAGAGATGGGTCATCCAAGGGAATGAGAGACTTCTTCTAAGGAGCCAATATTGTCTTAAGGAGTCTTTCTATCAAGCCCCGAATCAAATCAAAGACAAGGAGTATTTTAGGTGGCCACCTAAGATGATAGGAGATTTATCAAAGTGGGACCAAACCCTACATTATTCTTATCATAAGGACAAAGGCCACCGGACGGAGAATTGCTCGGCACTCAAGTGCCACCTAGAAGAAATGATCAAGCAAGGCCGCTTCTCTCTATATATTAACAAGAAAAATACTACCAAGGAGCAAGAAGAACAACAAATCCAACTAGATGACTAAGTTTTACTTTTAGCTTAGTTGACAATGTTTTATTATTTCAGTAAGCCTTCAAAGACATTTGTTTCTCCTTCTCATTGATTAGTAAAGAGAAGTTGTTTTTCACAAGTCTAAGTGTTCTATTTTTTATTATTGCAGCCTTTGTGCTTGCCTATCAGGGTTTTTTAGTCTCTAGCCAACCTCCACGGTTGCACCTCCAGCTAACCTTCATGGTTGCACCTCAAGGCTCTCTCGCCTCAAGCCAACCTTTGTGGTTGCATCTTAAGACTCTTTCGTCTCTTGTGAATCTCTACGGTTGCTCCTCTAGGCTCTACTTGGCTTCCATGCAACCTTCACGGTTGCCCTTCAGGCTACTTGGCTTTCATGCAACCTCCACGATCGACTTTCAGTCAACTTTGTCTTCATGCAACCTCTAAGGTTGTCCTCCAAGTTAATCAACCTTCGACGAACGACCAACTTCTATGATTGCTCAGCAGATTACTTAGTCTTACTTATTTTTCACCTCTCCGAGCATCAGATGCCTAAACTTGTGGGGACACTGCCCCTTTAGTCAGAACGGGGGGCACAACTATTAAAATAATCAAACCACCACAATCAAGAAACTTCTCTATGATCTTAGGAATCAGGAAGTCACTCTTAAGCCATGGAACGTCCTCCCAAGCTAGATATAACCCATTAATTCGACTGCCTTGAGAGCTCCTCCCCAACCATCTCCGGAGGACTTGTTCTTTTCTTTTGCATATCTTTTCTATTTCTTCTTGACTTTCTTCAGGATCTCGAGTAATGATCGCATACAATATTCTTCACTTGCTCTTGTATCTCAGTAACAAGTTCCTCTTGAAGCTCGCCAAGTCAAGTCTTTACCTCAGTAACCTTTTTTTTCAATAAGGCATTCTAGCATGCTGCCTTGACCCTATTAGACTCAACTTGACTCTTGAATAACTCTTATCGCTCGACTGGCTCATGAGCAAAGTAAGTCAATCCCCTGTACAGACAAAAATGAATGCTTCTCTCTCTCTATCAGCCAAGCTCCAACCTATGAACCAAGTGAAGGAACACAAAGGGAAGTAAGTAAAGATGAGAAGAGAGAGAAGAAACTTACGACATTAATCCTTTAGGTAATGATGGCCCATTAACAAAGAAATTGGCTAAAAAAACTCACGTTCTTCAGAAAAAAACATACCTCAATTAATTTAGTCCATTAAATGAAGTATGGGAGGAAATGTGGGGGTTCCAAGTAACATGATGCCGACTGGTAGCCCACTATAGATGACGCATAGTGGAAAGGTGATGTTGGGGGATCCTAGGCACAAGTACCGACTGGCACAGCAAGGAGAGCCGGACCGACCGATAGCCTACCAAGGAGGACCTAGCCAGCCGGCAGGTAGCTAATCCAAACTCGGGAGGTACCTAGCTACCACCATTTGCTTGCCCGCCTCCACTATATGAGTCCTACGTAGGGGTGTCCATGAGCCTGGTCGGGTGATGTAAACCGGGAAGGACTAGAAATCAGAGAATAAAATGAGAAGAAGAAAGAATAAAGAGTGGAAGAGGTTTACCTCATCCTAGCAAGAAATTGGTGAAGAAACACATAAATTTTATAAATTTTTTATTATATCACTCTCTCTAATTAAAAATAGTTGGAATTGCACCATTATTTATAGGCCAAGTTCTCTACTAAAATAAAACTATTTTCTTACTAAAATACTAAAAGAGTTTTAAAATCAAACTCTCAAATCCTTGTCCTACTAAAACTCTATAATAATTTCATAGTTAAACTCTAATTAATACTCCTAGTCAAACAAATACTTACAAATCAAATAATAATAATGAAATTACCAATTACATTTTCCTTTGGGCCAAAATTTTTTAGTCTTTTGCCTAGGCTTCCAAAGTCAATTGTATTGGTCCAACCAATCAATGGCTGCGCCATCAACTCCCCTGTTGAAATGAACTCGACTCCGGTGAGTAAGGAGGAGGGCCAAGAATACCATGTGATGAAGAAGCTCTTTGAATCAATAATGAACTCTTTTTCAATTGTCGTGTATGTGCATCAGTAGCACAAATAAGAGTATATTTCTTTCTTCCAATTGCAAAAGAATATGTTTTAGCTCGCCCCGCATGTTGTGCATCACAATCCTATATCCAAGTACGCTTTAAAAATATATGACGAAGCTTGAGAGGCAATACATCACACATGACGGTCTTCTTAAGACTTCCAATGGTGAATGTAACTGGACATCGTTTATCAACTTTCAGCTTGGTATTAGTAATCCATGCTATATGATATGGTTCCGGATGTGGTTCAACTTTCAAATTTAATTTCTTCACGACCTCTTCTAATATCACATTTGTACAACTTCCCGTGTCAATCACTAATGAACATATCGGTCATTCACAACAAACTCTTGTCTGAAAACTTTTTCCTCGGTGAATAAACTCAAAATTAACAACTTCTTTATTAGCAATAAGTAAAGGACGGATAACACCCAAAAAATGATCATTACCCAAATCATCAAAATTAACCTCACCTACATTAAGAGGTTATGCAATCTCTGTTTCAAATTCTGGTTCATCAGAATCATTATGCACTTTTGAATTTTTCCTTTCAATCACAACAATAGATTTTGAAGGGCATTGAAAAGAGAGATGACCAAAACCATGACAATTAAAACACCTGGTCTTAGAATTAGTACTTTCTTGGGAAGAAGAATTAGGACTAGTTTGAGATAATTTATTTGGAGTAAAAGTATTCTCTTGGGGTTTATTGGTGGACTTACCTTGATTTGCATCTATGACAGTTCTCTCAATCCTAGTTATAGGTGCCCTAGAAGATCTTATACAAGATCTCTTTTTCAACTCATATTCCATCTAATAGGCAACTTGAACTGCATTTACTATGGTGTAAAATCTACTTGCAGCTAAACCTGTAGAAATCTGAGAATTAAGTCCTTGCCTGTACTTGACAATCATCACATCCTCAATCCATGGGAACTCTGATCGGGTGGCCAAGGTATAAAACTTTTCTGTGTACTCCTTGACAAACATACTCCCTTGATTCAATTGTGTAAACTGTAAATGAGCTCGTTGTTTATAATTAGCAGGCTCAAAGTAGTGAGTTATAGCAGTCTTCATATCATCCCATGATTTATTAAAGTGAAATTGTTGGTACTTTTTCCACCAAAGTCTTGTTATACCCTTCAATTTTGATTCTGCAAAGAATACCCTCCTCTCATCGATCAAACGATGCCATTTGTAAAAGGTTTCAACACAATGTAACCAATCAAGGAATATCTCGGGATTATTATCTTCACAAAAATCTCCAACTTCTAGCTTAGCTCCCCTAGCAATATCAACCAATCTCGGTTCTGCTTGAACTTGAGCTTGTAGTGGAGGAGTTTGTAGAAGTATCTATGGAAGATTGAGGACTGAAGATGATGGACTATTATCGGCGTTTTTCTCAACTCATTTGCTCTTCTTATCTAAGTGATAAGCTTCCATGATCTCCTTTAGGGGTGTTCACCCTACCCTACAGGTAGAAAATATACTCTTTCTTCTTCGTATCCGATATTTTGTGGAAGAATTTTTTCTTCGCCTACCCTACTCGATCAGGTGTGGTATTCCTACCCGACTTCCTATCCGATTAATCGGGTAGGAAGTCGGGTAAACACTTTTATAACTATTTTTTTTTAAGAAAACATTAAGAAAATTTTATTTATTTATAAAACAGAGGAATTACAAGATAAAAATTCAGTTTCATTTTCACTACATATCAAGACATCAATTTAAATCCAGCACCCATTTATAGAAGATGACTTCCAACCAACTCAAAATAATCTTTGAGAAATTGCAAGAGCCGATCATATCACCAAGTGTCAAACCAAATTTCTAACATGTTAACAAAGAGGCATAACGTTTTCGTGACAGGGTATGTTTTGTCTAGATTAAAAAAGGGAGGCTCCTGCCATTGAGGTCGGGGGAGAGTTTTGTCCAGATTTTGCCATTCAAAACAAATTATTCATTACCCTTCATAACTTGTCTCTATCCAGAGTTCTATTCATGGCAAACAAATGACCATTACCCAAAAAGAAAAGCTTTTACACTTGAACAAGTACTCTTTTATAAGGCCAGCACAAAGTGATTTATATTCATACCACAAAATTGAGGGCTTCCCCTTACTAAGGCCATCGTGATCTGCAACATAGGATAAAAACCCATTGATCTGGAACTCAGACCAAGGATCTGCAACAGATTTGTTGCAACCCATTGATTTGCAACTCAGACCAGACAACCCATTGTGATCTGCAACTCAGATCAGACAGCCCATTGATCTACAACTCAGACAACCCATTGATCTGCAACAAATTTGTTACTGTAGATGAAGGTTTGCGATTAGACCTTCCAAGCCAGACCACACCAGATCGCGCAGAGAGAGAGAGAGAGTACCTGGGGGCTGGGAATTGGGACTGAACGGTGAAGATGAAGGAGGAGCAGTGGGGATTGAGGTGTGATTTGTGAGGCGCAACTCAGTAGACGATTATGGTTTTTTTAGTTTATATATATATATATACACATTAATTAATTAATGCGGGTAGGGTAGAGTAGGAATGCAAAAATAGATGGTTATTCTGCATTCCTACCTGATTTAATTGGAAGACCAAAAACTCTTCCGCATTCCTACCTAATTTTTTCGGCTAGTCGTTCAGTAGGGTAGGATAGGGTAAAAAATTGCGGCTAGTCGAAAATTTGAACACCTCAAATCTCCTTGAGTGATGTTATAGACGCCTCTAGTGAATCCATCCTCTCATTCATGGTCTTTTGTGAATCAATTTGTGCTTGAGATAAAACCTCCACTTTAGCATTTATTTCGGCGTTGGAAACCATCTTAATGGAAGAGGTTTTAGGGATTTTTAAAAATTTTGAGGTTAAATTATAATTTTAGAAAGTTTTTAAGCTGAAATGAAATTTTAGAAACTGTAGGAGTAAAAATTGTAATTTTAGAAAAATTTGGGGTGAAAGTATAATTTCAGAAACTCTACGGGTCAGATATGTAATTTTGGAAATGTTTAGGGATGTTTGTGTAATTTGGTGGGGGTTGCATTCTGGGTTTTTGTGTTAGGAGGGCAATGGGTAATTTTTTTTTTTTTATGTTGGACTTGGTTTGAGCTATATATATTTTTTTGGCCTGGACAGTGTTTAGGTTTTGGGTATTATGCGGGCTAGTAGGAAATTCTTTTGAATGAAAAAGTGGTTGGGTCAAGGGGCAAAAGACTAAGCAGTGTATTGTCTTCTTCCTCCACAACCTTAGGTTAGAACAACATCAATCGTAATGAACAACATTCCAAACAACAACGATGCTCAACGTTATGCGCTACGACAAAGAGTTTGGCTGTGTTTGAAGATGATGAAAGACGACGATATGAGTAGTAACAATTTTGGCAAAGATCAGGTTTGATAGTAAACTGATTTTATGCCGAAGTTGGATGCGGCAGTCGAAGAAGGTGACAAGTACCGGGCAAAGACAAAACTGCAATTTTGTGGCAAGATCCAACTATGAATTGCAGCATTAGAGACGAAAAAGAGTAGCAAGAGATGATAAATCGGAGTTTTGCTCTGATACCAAACTGATGCAAGCCGGGAAGGACTAGAAATTAGAGAATAGAAAGAGAAGAAAAAAGAATAAATAGTGGAAGAGATTTACCTTATCCTCGTAAGACATCGGTGAAGAAACACACAAATTTTATAATTTTTTGATTATATCACTCTCTAATTAAAAATAGTTGGGATTGCACAATTATTTGTAGGCCAAGTCCCCTTCTAAAATAAAATTATTTTCTTACTAAAATACTAAAAGAGTTTCAAAATCAAACTCACAAATCCCTATCCTACTAAAACTCTATAATAATTTTTTAGTTAAACTCTAATTAATACTCCTAGTCAAACAAATATTCATAAATCAAATAATAATAATAAAACTACCAATTACACTTTTCTTTGGACTAAAAATTTATAGTCTTTTGTCTGGGCTTCCAAAGTCGATTGTATTGGTCCAACCAACCAATGGCTGCGCTGCGCCAGCACTGGGCTAGGCCTGTGAAATTTATTTTGGTCTGGACTTGGGTAGTGTAGGCCCAAACTCTTACCCGAGTGAGTTATCAGGCGGGCCGGACTTTGGGGGTAGGGGTAGGGTACCCGGAGTTCAACCTGTAAGCCTATTGGGCAGGCCTTCTTGCGGATTTTTTTAAATACAACTTTATTTAAAAATAATGAATATTTTTGTAACTGAATATTTGTATAAATTATATTTTTGAATCGAAAGTAGAGTCAAAATGGATAAAAATAAAATAATGAATAATTTTATTTTTGATTAGAGGATGAACTACATCCAATAGAATGAATACATTGTAACTAGGTTGACATTTACTTATCTATTATTTACATTATTTTACCCTTTAAAATGTGTTTGTTTAATACGTGGAAAATAAAATAATACATTATTTATAGTATTTAAATTTTTAAAACTTCAAATTTTGATATTGAGAGATTTATTTCAAAGTTTCAAATTTAATGGTCTAAAAGTATAACTTTTTTTCAAAGGAAAGGTGGAGGAGCTGGGCTTGGTGCGTAGATTTCGGACGGGCCAACTATTAGATTTCGGGCCTATTTTTCGGGGCTGAGTAATGGGACCCGAGGGTAGTCCAGCCCTTGGACACTCTAGTCCTACGTAAATACGGTTCAACCTAAGAACAAGAGTCCTAGTCTAACACTGCTATGAATTTTGAGGACCTTGTGATTAGGTTGATTCTTTTACCACTTAGGGCTTGTTTGGATGAATTTTGGGGTTGAGTTTGGATTCGTTTTTCCAAATCTTTTCAAATTTAAACCCCTCTTTACAAAGATGTGATTTTATATTCAATCCATTTCATACCCATATTTGGTATGCAACATATACACATGTAGTACCCATGAATATATTATAATTATTAACAATTATTTGTCCTGTAAATGACTATTTTACCATTGATCAGTCCAATTCATACCCATATTAAGGGATATAATTGTCTTTTACATTCTTAACCCCTTAATCTATCTTCCCAAACCCACCCCCTCCTAAAGTTTTGTTAAATCCATGATCATGGGTTTAATCTTCGGGCCAGTTACGGACCGAGTTTGAGAACTCGAGATTGAATTTTCAATCCAAACATGTGATTTGGGAATCTTTTGGACTATTTTCTCAAACCCATCTTGTCAAGCCCTCCCATATCCCATTACCAAACAACCCCATAGAGTTTGAGTTCCTTTCGGACATGACTTTCTATCACGATAAATAAAGGCTTCCGGGTATCGGGTAAGGGGATTCAATCCTATTCTATTCACTATATACTATCTTCGACTCGCTTTTTGACTTAAGCATCGAAGTTCTTTTGGCTGTCTCTGGTCATTGGTTCACTTAGGTGGTCTCTTGTCTTATAGTTACATAGAATTTCCCTACTGTCATCCCTGTCCGTATGATGTGGTGACTCTGTGCGAAATTCTCCCCACACAGAAAGAACGTTATGTTTATATGTATAAAAATTAGAAGAATTGCAAAGAACTACTCAAGATTCTATGAAGTAGAAATTGTATGCAACAACACATAATTTCAAACAAATTCCCTAAAAGACTAAGGATTACCTTGCATGGAGATGGAATCAGGACAAAGTTTAACATTTCGGTAACACTGGGGCTGGTGTACCAGGAGGGAGATGTTTCTATATTATAGCAGTAATCGGAAATGATTTTTTATGAATTGATGAGCAATTTAACAAGGGGAAAGTTCTTCCTTTTTGCTGGATGTGGGCAAGGAGGGAGAGAAGGTGATACTTATAAGGTACGTAAGGATATTTGATGTGTTGGCAATGTAGGACAACCACTTTAAAGAAGTTCTTGCTTGCCCATGAATAGTGGTATTTGTCTCTATTTTCAGGCTGTCGAATCCTATGACATTTTAATAGATTTCTGCGAACTAACTTGATGAACTCTTTTCTCTGGGCCACAGGTTTTGGATCGTGGTGAGAAGATTGAACTACTTGTGGACAAAACAGAAAATCTTCAGTTCCAGGTATGTGCTATTTTATACAGCAGTATGCGCCTGAAAGGGAATGTGGTAATCTCTGGTTAATCTGCTTGAGGGAATGTGTTCAGGCTGACAGCTTCCAGAGGCAGGGAAGGCAACTACGTCGTAAGATGTGGCTGCAGAGCCTTCGAATGAAAGTGATGGTTGGAGGAGCGTTACTTGCTGTAATTGTCATATTGTGGCTTATTGCTTGCAGAGGTTTCAAATGTTGACTGGACATAACTAGATTTAGTATTACCAGGAATTCATCGTTGTCTGTTTTTGGTGTACAAAAATAAGATACCTTCTTGTATATGAAGATTGTTGCTGGAACATTTAGTCTCTGCAACATAATATAATCACTGTACTACCCTATTGTTCTATTTATTTCTTTTCTCATTTTGGACATGCGGGAAGCATGTTTCTTATGATGACAATTTTCTAGTGAATTTTGTTGATTCCTGACACCCTGACCTGCAGTTTAGCAATTCGGATATCATACCCTTCCCGTCTTGGTGCATGTGTGTGATGCAAGGAAGTTGTACCCGGTTTCCTCATTTTCTGGGAAAGAAAAAGAACAATCTATAGTTTCGAATTTTGCCTTCATAAGGACTTCTAGTGCTGTGCTATTATAGTTTCACTTTATTGAAGACTTTTAGCTCAATGTAATGTAGTTTGTGTTGTTAAAGGTCGACAAACTCAACTGTTTGAAGCTGGTGGGTTTTTTGTGGTCCCTTTATTCTTCAGGAGGCGTCATCTAAACCACCTCAGGCAGCTACTATAGTTTCAGACGACTGCTTTATTTCTCTAAATCAGTCATTTTTAAATTTATTTTTCAAACCCAATTACTTTTTGAAAATTTTAGTTGAAATGGTGCTTTCATGGTGAAAAATGTCATTTGGAATGACGACTTTAACTTTGACAAAATTAAAACAAATTCTAATATGCTAATTCATCAACTCAACATTTCAAGTGACGTTTTAAAAGATGTAATTTAGAATGGCGTCTCATGGTCTTATTTAAACGGTTTTCAGACGGTGTTATGTATAACAAAAAAATGTCACCTTCAATGACGCCTTTGAAGACATAATTTCAAATGACGTTTTACACGAAGAAATTCTCTTCATAATAAAATTCATCATATCTTCACTTTTCGCGTTAAGTAAAAAAAGTTGTGGATTTTGAAATAATGCCATTAGTTTATCGAACAATATCATTTGTCCCTCAAAATTTTATAAACCATGTGCATATATCCATTAATAATAATTCAATGGAAAAAATGCTACTTATGCATTAAAAAAGGTAAATTCATTGCATGACATTACATGAAATACAATCTGTCAATAATATGATTGGTTTTCGTAACAACATAAAGGTTTATTAAATACATATAAACTTGATGGAATAAAGTTTTCAGACTTATCTTCATTTGAATCTTAAAAATCAGAAAATTCAAGATCAGAAACAAGTAACAAATTCTCTAAAATTTCAATAATAACATAGTCATGATCGAAATGCTCAATTTTTGCATACCCGATTGCATGAAGACGATCAAACCAATATTGCATTTGATTATTTTCACATTCACGTTCACGTTCAAGCCTTACTATGTTCTCGTCATGGTTTTTTGAGTTCCATGAATGGAATATATCAGTCGAATGTACCTTTGGTATTGATAGTCCATGCCAATGACAATATATTTCAAGCTCACAATATTTGTCATATAACTCATGTCACTTTAGTGTGAGTTCGATATGAGTACCCAGAGGTTGATTGTAGGATGCAGACATAATAATTATGTTGCAAACGACCCTTAATGGGTTATGAGTGTTGATGGATTCATTGCGAAACTCATGCTTTTGTCCATATCACATTATACCACCATAATCTGTATATAATCCAAGTGAAAGAACTATGTTCCACAATGTTGGTAGGTCAATCAAGCGTTGACATTGATTGGTTGAAGATGAACTATGTTGTTCATTGCTTGATAAAGAACCTTTGTTGGTTTTGTTGGAATGCCTATTTGATGTGCGCTAGACATTTTTTTCTATGTTTTACACATGTATGATTGATGGTTTATATAGGCACGGTTGAGCTTTTGAAAATTACAATAATATTATAAAGAATTTTGAAATAACTTCACACTATCAAGATGTAACATAACTAGACATTGGTAAAGTAATGACATGACTTGATATTGTTAAAGTTATGATATGACAAGACATTGATAAAATAGTGCCATGACTTGATATTGTCAAAGTTGTGATATGACACTGTTTACACTAATAAACCTATGAGATTACTTCACACTGATTATCACTTAAAGGATGTGAGATATACACTACCATTTTGATACTTATTACAATCGTTAATCTTTATCAAACATATAATCCTCTGATAGATATTGTTCATCAGACAAAATAGTAACAATTGTCAAGTCTTCTCCATAGGTAGTTCCTACAATGTCTGATGCTAGTTACAACATATAATATAGAGACCTACACACCATTATCCTATTATTTTCTTTTCGGACATGTTTAAGTTTAACTACTAATTCATAGTCTTCTCTATTCATTCGTTTCATCATTAGTGAATGCCTATGTGACACTGGTATACCAAGTTTGCTTAGTTGTGTGCATAATTCATCTGATTCATTAGCACGACATGCTTACTCTCATCGTACTCTTGCATAAAATTCTTTTGGATCAGAAAATCTCATACTCTTGTAATAATTGTTTTGTTCTTTTAGAGCAGAATATTAACAATTTGTAGTCACTTCATGTTTATGATGCATATGTCCTCGTCACATCAGTTTTCATAAAAAATAAGGGTTTTATCACTTCAGCACATGGTATATTAAAAAACTCACTAGTCTATATTCACTCAGTGTTGAGGTCAAATACCAGTATGCAGTCATGTCACGCTATAATGTTGAGTCATTTGAAACAGTAACGTGCTAGAGTGATTTAGAAGGCCATTTCAGCACATGGTTTGAAAGAATAAGGGCTTTGGTACTTTATCATCAATTTCATTGAATCAGGGTTTAGTTACTTCATCATGTGACTTGTTGAAAATCCATGCAACTGCAAAAGCACAAACAATTTCATTGTGACTATTTATTCAACGTTTGTAAGCACTTTATCTCGAACTATGAATTATCATCTGTGAATGTTGTTTGAAAGTTTGAGTCATCATTGGATGTTAGAGGATAAGTTATTCTATCCATTGAATTCTCGTTTACGTTATTCACTTAGGGCCATAAGCACAATGATGGTCAAATGACAATATTGTTTAAGGGAAAGGAAAAATCTAAGTGAAGATTTGCGCACTTCCAATAGACGAAGACCTCAACAAATTGTCATTAATATTCCAATCACCATTCTCAAGAATTGGAGCAAGCATTGTTTTGTTTTTGAGCTCTGCAAGTGTAGACGATGGTGTCACTAGAATTGCTGGTGTCATGGCTACTAACACCACTGGTGGCGATGCAAAATGCGATAGTGGTGGAAAAACATCAACATCTGCCATAAGTTGTCCGGATGTAGAAGCAACATCAACATGTGCAGGTGTAGATGGAGGTACATGTGCAGCTGGTAGTGTAAGTGGTGGTGTAGGTGTCCGAGCAGGTGAAGCTATAGGTGGTGCGAACGAAGATGTAAAAACAATATCAATATGTGCAGGTGGCGGCGAACTAATCACAATCATATCCATCATCTCTTTACCTATAGTAGCATTATGGTGTATTTAAGATGAGCATTCAACATAAGTGCAGGGCCAAATTCTGTTTGTGCATGTCTATATCAATTGTACTTTTTATGCACTGTATAACCACTAGGTGCAATAGTCATCCGTCATGCTAAAATGATAACACCAAATGACAATGATAATATAATGTATTGTTTTAGATTGAATATTTTCCCTTTTAACTATTGAATTTTTTTTCTTTGGGGTTAATTATTTTTTACTATTATTTGGTTGGGAAGATTTACACTTTATCTCCCTAATGTTCCATATTATACTCATAAGCCCTTGTGATTTTGGACTCAAGTGAATCCGTTAGATTTATCATCCAAAGTGACAGAAGTTGTGCTTCACTCACTAAAACAGTGTTATGGGCTTTATTTTCTATGGTTTTCCTCCAAACTTTCACATTTCATAAAGAAAATAACCATCGAATAATATTTCTTCCTCAATTGGGTTTGTTTCCTTGGCTGCTAAATGGGGTCATCTTACCCTTTTGCAAAAAAATTAATTCATCTATCGTCAACCACCCATTTTTAGAAAACCAAGGAGGAAGGTCATAGCTAGGGCCGTCAAAATGTAACATTGCCTCTTTAACATGACACAAACATAACACAAAATTAGAGAGTTTGAATTTGCCTTTAACCATTCATTTCGTAAATGAGTATTTTAGACACGACAAGATTAATAAAATAATTGGGTATGGGTGAAGCCAAGCCAATTAAAAGAAATACACCACACAACTTATTTATATATCGATTATATACAATTCATATATAATATGACACGATTCGTTAGACACAAATTAATAAACGAATCAGATATAAGTAGAGTTTTTTTTGACACAAATCCACTTTACCCCACACGAACTGTCTCACTTGATATGATTGATAGGCCTAGTCATAGCCATTGGTAGCGACGAGGTCTTTGGCGAAGCTCAAAGGCCGTGAATTTTGTTGGAAATAATAATTTTTAAATAAATATTTTGAGTAACTTAAGGTTTAAATTAAAGTGGGACTCATAACTCGAAATTAGTGAGACCAAGTTTAATACGTTCTCCACCACGAGTAGATGAACGTGATATATTTATTTGTTTAAAACCATTAAGTATTGAATAAGAAATTGTTAAAGTATTTTCAGAATAAAAACTTTTTTAGGAGGTTATTTTTGAAAAAACTCTATGTGATTTTTGGGAGACTTTTGATTAAAGACACCAATTCAAATGTTTAATTCCTTTGATAAGCCACCATTAACACTTTTTGGTAAAAAACACCATTATAAATAGTCACAATTTTTCATAAAAGTCACATTTGATATATTTTGGTTAAAAGACACCATTTCAAATAGTTGTACCTTTTCATAAAGTCACCATTGATATCCTTTGAACCAAAAGACACCATTACATATGGTTGCACTCTTTATAAATAGGTGATGCATTACACTCCCAAAATATATCATTGAACAATTCTTACTTCTTACTAAAATTGCTCTTTCATTCTACTTCTCTCTATTATCCCAATTTTGAATTCTATATTTCTTCCATCTCTGTGCATATTGTTGCATTGTTCTTTCTGTTCATTTTAAGTGAAAAATATAAAGTTGTATTCGTTGGAATCTTGAAGATTGAAGTGCTGCATTTTTAAGAACGAAATCCATTATATCTTGTGAGACAATTGTTTATCAACCTTAATTACCGAGAATGAGCAAATATGTCTTAAGAAAACTGTGATTACACAGAACTCGAATTATTATTATTGTTTTTGAATTTATGAATTCGTGTTATTATTGAAGTTTTGCATCACTGTAAGTTTTTTCTAGTTTCTGCTTTTTACATTCTGTTTTTTAATTAAATCGTTTGCATATAACAGTACATAGTAGATTTAGATTTTGCTATAGTAATTTTGATTATATATATATATATATATATATATATTTCTTGGATAACAATCTTAAGACATATTTTCGTTTAATTATATAATTAGATTAATTATTTTTATAATCTAAATCTAAATTTTTTATTTTGTTATATTACTAGATTACTTTATTAAAATCAGAGTGTTATTTGCTTTTGTTTGTGTAACAGAAATGTCTACAACAAATTCTTTTTATACTATTGTGAGCACGTCTCATGGAGAGAATCCCAAAAAATTTAATAGCTTGGACTTTAAATATTGGAAACAAAAGATGTTTTTCTATCTCTCCGCACTGAATTTTACCAAGTTTCTAAGTGGGGATGTCCCTGCACTTAATGAAAATGAAACTAATAAGGAGAAGTTATTGTTGTGGATGCTTGGAAGCATTCAGATTTCTTTTGTAGAAATTATATCTATAGATTAGATCATGCATTATAAATTATGTATAGTGGTGTCAATTATACAAAAGAATTTTGGGAGTCATTAGACAAAAAATACAAGACCAATGATGCTGGCATGTAGAAATTCATTATTGGTAAATTCTTGGATTATGAAATGATGGATTCGAAGACCATCATAACCTAAATTAAAGAACTTCAAGTTATCCTTTGTGACATCCATGCTGAGGGTGTGTATCTTAGTGAGTCATTTCAAGTAGTTGCGTTCATGAAAAAATTACCACCACTTTGGAAGGATATCAAGAACTATCTCAAGTATAAACGCAAAGAGATAAAACTTAAAGAATTAATTGTTTGTTTGAGGATTGAAGAAGACAACCGCAAATCGGAGAAGAAAAATGGAGTTTTTTATTTCATGGAATCTAAGGCCAACATTGTGGAAGGTGGGGACAAAGACTAACAAGAAGGGGAAGCATAATGGCGAAGGTCCAAATCAAGGATTTAAGAAGTTCAAGGGTAAGTGCTACAACTGTAGCAAACTTGGACATCTCTCTAAGGATCGTTGAAAACCAAGGGAACTTCAAGAAGTCAAATGCTTGGACAAACGTCACTAAAACGAACAAGTTTTCATTGGAAGTCTCTGACATGAACTTCTCAACAGTTGTATTGTGACTTGGTGGGAAACCCCAATGAGTTGTGGGTTGACACCGGCGTCACTCGACACACTTGCTCCAACAAGTGGACGTTCTCTACTTATAAGAAGTTAGAGAATGATGAACAACTATACATAGGGAACTCCTCTACCTCCAAGGTTGAAGGATGTGTCAAGGTGATACTCAAGATGACGTCTGACAAAGAATTAACCTTGGATGAAGTGTTTCATATCCCTGACATTCACAAGAACTTGGTGTCATGCTCTTTGTTTAGCAAAAATGATTTTAAGTTAATTTTTGTATCCTACAAATTTGTGCTCACCAAGAGTGAAATGTTTGTAGGAAAATAATACTTGAATGATGGGTTCTGTAAGCTCAACATAATGACTATTGTACCATAGTCTATAATAAGAATGAGATGAATTTTTCTTAATTACTTGAATCTTCAAATACATGACATGTTAGACTAGGACATGCGAATTGTGACACAATTAGAAGATTAATTAATTTGAATGATTTGCGTAAATGTTATATTAATATAAATCATAAGTGTGAGACTTGTGTGAAATTAAAATTGATAAGAACATCTTTTAAATCAGTTGAAAGAAGTATCAGTTGAAAGAAGTATCGAATCTTTAGAATTAATTCATAGTGATATCTGTAACTTAAAATTTGTACGAACTAGAGGTGGTAAAAAGTATTTTATTACTTTCATTGATGATTGCACTAGATACTTTTATGTTTACTTAATTAGAAGTATAGATGAGACAACTGATATGTTCAAGTATTATAAAAATGAAGTTGAGAATTAATCTAACAAAAAAATTAAGGCATTGAGAAGTGATAGGGGTGAATATGAGTCTCCTTTTGTGGAGTTTGGTCTAACACATGAAATTATGCATCAAACGATTGCCCCTAATTCACCACAATCAAATAGTGTAGCTGAAGGCAAAAACTGAATATTGAAAGAAATGATGAATGCTATGCTATCAAGTTCGGGTGTATCCCAAAACTTGTGGGGGAAGCCTTACTATCTGCTAATTATATTCCTAACAAAATGCTTCATAAGAAAAAAAAGAGATATGAGTGAAAAGGGATACAAACTTAGTGTAGAGCTCCCGTATATATAGTCAAACAATAAATGTACAATAAAGATAAAAAGGTAAAAAGAAGGCAAAAAGGAAAACCCTAATAAACTAAGCTATAATTCCAACACTCACTCTCAAGTTAGGCACAAAAATATCAACTAAGTCAAGCTTGACAATTGAGTCCTGAAGAATGGATAAAGTGACAGGTTCGGTGAAAACATCCACGGCCTGATCACTGGTCCCCACAAACAATGAAGTGACAATACCACAGTTAACCTTCTCCTGAAGAAAGTGAATATCGATCTCTATATGCTTCGTCCTTTTGTGTAGTACAGAGTCATGAGCAAGCTGAATAGCAGATTGATTATCATAATATAATTTGGATGGAGAAATCACTGGAAATCCCAACTCGTCAAGAATTGATCATAGCAAGATAATCTCACACGTGCTAAGTGCTAGTGCCCGATACTCTGTATTTGCTGACGAGTGGGAGACAACTGTCTTTTTCTTGCTTTTTCAAGAGATAAGATAAGTCCCTTGAAAAGCACAGAAGCCCGTAGTAGATCGACCATCACACGCTCCTCCATAATATGAATTTGAATAACAGGCTAGAGAACTAGTCTGATATCTTGATGCATAGAACAACGTAAGTCCAAAACAAGACTTGAGGTACCGAAGAATATGATAATCTGCATCAAGATGAGGCTGATACGACTTGTGCATGAACTTACTAACTCGCTTAACAACGAATAAAATGTCTAGCATAGTGTTGGCTCGGTAGATAAGTCTACCTACCAACCTCTAATAGCCAGTCGGATATCTCAAATCCTTACCTTCTACAGTAAGCTTCAAGTTTGAAATCATGGGTGATGATGCCAATTTGCACCCCATCATCCCAGTGTCTGAGAGAAGATCCATAACATACTTTCTCTGAGAATGAACAATATACCTGCTACTACGAGCTACCTCAATCCCAAGAAAGTATTGTAAAAATTCAAGATCCTTCACGTCAAAGGCCTTCCTAAGGTTAGTTTTGACCTGTACAATTCCATAAATATCATCCCAGTAATAATAATATCATCCACATATACCAAAAGGATGACACATTGCCTAGAAGTATTCCATCGAATAAAACATGTATGATCAGAATGACATTTGGTAAACCCTAAACATACAACTACACCACTGAACTGAGAGAACTAGGCTCGTGGTGACTATTTCAGTCTATAAAGAGACTTACTCAGTCGACACACTTTCCCATCATACTCCCTCTCACCACGAAACCCTAGTGGTGTATGTATATAAATAATCTCATTCAGATCACTGTGAAGAAATACATTCTTTACATCTAATTGATGAAGAGGTCAAGTGTACTCCGCAGTCAGAGACATAATCAACTGAACAATAGTTAATTTTTTCATAGGGGCAAAGGTAGCATCAAAATCACAACCTGGTATCTATTTGAGTAAAGCCTTTCGCCACAAGCGTAGCCTTGTGACGATTAAGAGTACCATCCGCAAGAAATTTCAGGGTATAAATACAACGATAGCCAATAAGCTTCACCCTTGAATGTAAAAAAATAAGATTCTACGTATGATTACGTTGAAGAGCGTTCATCTCCATTTGCATAGAAAGAACCTACTGGGGCTCTCGCATAGCCTCTAAAACATAATGAGGAACTGACATATCTGATAAGGTTATGCTATAAGCTCGAAATGTAGGAGACAGATTACCATAAAAAATATAAGTAGAGATTGGATATAAAGTCCTGACAATCCAACCATAACGAACAACTGGACGGTGATAATGCTGCAGATAACAATGCCCTAAATCAGTGTCCTACACTAACAATGCTTCATCAGGGAAAGTAACTGACTTAGTACATGCAATCTCATCAGTACTAACAACATGTGCATCAATATACTCAAAGAACTAAGAAGTATTACCTACATCGGCTGAGGGAGAGGGGACATCAGCATGGGATAAGAGCGAGAACAACAAACATAAATTTGTAAAGGAAGAGAGACTGGTGATTGTGTACGACAGAGTTAAGTGACTCTGGGGAAGGAGAGATTGATGACTATGTAGTGATAATGACTAATGACTATGGCTCCAGTGATAATGAAAAATCAAAGGGAGTATCATTAGTTGGAGGGGAAGACACAGGATTGGAAGAAAAATAAGGAATATGCTCAAGAAAGGTAACATCTAGATTATGATACATACGGCGCCTAATAGGATCATAACACCGATACCCCTTCAACTGATGACAATAGCCCACAAAGACATAACAAATCACTTTATCATCAAGCTTATGGCGAGTAAGAGACTAATCCTGAAAAAAATATGTGGATCAAAAACATGAAGAGGGACCAAAAAAAGTGTCTGCTCAGGAAATAAGACCTATAAAGGAGCCCTATGTTGAAGAACACAACTCGGTATGTGATTGCACAAAAAGGTAGAAGTCAAAATAACAAAATGTCAATAAGATTTTGGTACCTCAATACCTCTAAGCATACAACGTACCATCCCTATCAGACTCCTATTTTTTCTTTTAGTAACTCCATTTTGCTCAGGAGTATATGGACAAGTGAGTTGCTGAATGATACCCTGAGGAGAAAGGTGAGACACTAAGGCATCAGACACATATTCTTTAGCATTATCCGAACGAAGAGCATGAACAATAACATTGAATTGTGTCTTCATCATCTGGAGAAACTGAGTGATGCCAGGGAGTACATCAGACTTCCTATGAAAAAGATAGACTCAAGTACAATGGGTATGGTCATCTATAAATGTTACATAGTATCGAGCACATAACAGAGCAGTAACAAGATAGGGTCCTCAAATATCAGAGTGTATTAGGTCAAATAATTTGGGTTACTGGTGCATACGAGGAATATAACTGGTCCGAACATATTTTGATAGAGAACATATAACACAGTTAAGTTTACTACCAACACAAGCATTGCTCAAAGTAGAAAAAAACATACATAAATATTTAAAATTTGTATGTCCAAAGAAGTCATGTCACAATTAAATAGTTTGTGATGAAAAATTATAACGACAAGTACTAGATAAAATACTAGCATGCATGTTAAGAACAGATAAAGACAAAAACATGTGCAAGTGATGAAGGTGAAGGAACTGGTGAAACTAGAGGTGGATCACCTAGATAATATAGTCCATATCTCTCATAACCCCTGATAATAATCCTCCTAGTACTCAGGTCCTGCAAATAACAAGAATTAGATAAAAACGCAAGTGCACAATGAAAATTTCTAGCTAATTGATGTATAAATAATAGATTCATGGTCAACTTTGGCGCATGCAAAATAAAACGTAATGTAAATCTATCTAGTAGGCGGACTATACCCCTACCAACAATAAGGGCATGTGTCCCATTTGCTAGCTGAACCTGTGTATGTAACTGCTCATAAAAAATGGTAAAGTGATGTGCCTCACTTGTCATATGACCATTCGCACCCAAGTCCAGCATTCAAAGGGGAGACAGACTGACACAAGCATGAAAAGTATGAGGTATACCTGTAGTGGTAGCAGTAGTAGTAATCAGACCATGAGAAGTCAGGGCGGGCATAAATATATCAAATCGGGAAGTGATAACATCCATATCACTCTGCCAAGGAGGAGCAGTAACAGGAATAATGGCAGTAGATGGTGGTACCTCAGCAATAGCAGTAGTACGACTATGAGGAGGCGACTTAAGCTCTGGATAGAACTTCTAGCAAGCAGCCCTAAGATGTTCTGGTCGGCCACAATAATCACACTGACGAGAATCCCCCTGTCTACGTTGATTTGGGGCACCCAGACGGCACTGGTCTGAGCGCTGTCCATCTCTGACTGAGGATCCTAAACGAGATCATGTAGTAGCTGCAAGGGTCATTTGGTTAGCCGGAGGAGTCAAGGTCGCAACTGAAAGTGAGGGAATACGGACACGATGCTCATGTTGATCAATCATCGCATACACCTCATAAAGAGAAGGAAGCTTCAACATCGACAAGATCTGGGAACGAAGACCCTCAAACTCATCACGGAGTCCCATAAGAAACTTGTGAATCCTATCCTCGTGCTCTGAAGTATGTAGGAATGCAGCTCTCTCGGACTCTATTCTTGAAATAGCAGCAAGAGGACGGAGAGTCTCATACTCAAGCCAACACTGAGTTAAATAGCCATAATAATCCTGAACTGTCATATCTCCCTGCTGAGCATATGAGAGCTCCTGAGAAATCTCATAAACACGAACTCCCCGTCCTGACTAGGAGTACGTCTCTGATAATGCACTCCACAGCTTCGAAACAGAGTTATAAAATTGGTGAATCTTGCAAACAGATGGCTCCATCGAGCCAAATAATTATCCAAAAATGGCGCAGTTCTCAAAAAACCACACAGAATATCTAGGTTCATCATCAGCTAGTTTAGGATGAGATCTCGTCAGCCCACTATGCTTCCCTACGCGACCTACGAAAAGCTGGAATGAACGAGACTATTCAGCGAAGTTGCGACCATTCAACAACTGTGTCGTAACTTTCTGAGTGATCATGCTCGACATTGTTGGTAATGCAACTGTGCCAATAGGTACTGTATACTGGTCAAACATAAAAGTGGAAGTACTAATAGTAGATGTCTCAACGATAGAGGTCTTAATAGTAGGGGTCTCAAGTTCCTCAATAGTAGTCATATTAACAATAATACTAGGGCACCCATGATAAAAATAACTCTAAGATAAATAGAGGGATAAAATAAGAGAGAACAATAGTGACATATAATGAATTTTCAGAAAGCTCTCAAATAATCAGGTCACGGTGCCTACAAATCTAAGAAATATATCCAAGAAATATATAAGTGATCTACTGCATCAAAAGAAGATCAATGGAGAAGAAGATCTGATCCCTTCTGAAAAGTCTTAGTTATTGCAACCGTAGGAAAAAAGAAAGGTGACTCGAAAAGATGACGACACTGTGATGAAGAGTGCAAAACATAAAGCTACAACGAAAAACGCGATGGCTGGGTAGTGACCCAATAGTAGGCTATGGGTGGGTTGGGTTCGTTGGGTGTATTGGGTCGGTGGAGTGACTGGTATGTGGGGGTTGTCGGTCTTGGTTGTTTCGATGGAAAGCTGAGGTTGTTTCGATGGAAGGTTGGTACGTGGGTTTGTGTTTGTTTGTTGGTGGAGTGGGTTGGTTGCTGAAGGTGTTGGACAGTGGAATGGCTGTTAGTGCTTTGTCGGTGTTTTGTTGGTGGACTAGTATGGGTTTGTCGTTGGTTGGAGGTTGGTTGCTGGTGATTGACGATGGGTGATGGGTGACTATCGCTACTGGTAGTGGGTTGTTTGTTGGTGACTGGTGATGGTTTTGCTGGTGGGCAGTGGTGTTGCTGGTTTTGGTTGCTGATGATGTCATTGGTGGTCTGTTGTCGATGAAGTTGGTGATGGCAGTGGTATTGGTGGGTATGGGTGGAGTGATTTGCGACATGGAGGAGGGGCAAGAGTTAGGGTTAGGGTTGGTGGCTTTGATACGAACTTGAGATAAATGTGAGTGAAAATGGATACAAACTAAGTGTAGAACCCTCGTATACATAGTCAAACAATAAATGTACAATAAGGATAAAAATGTAAAAATAAGGTAAAAAAGAAAACCTCAATAAACTAGGCTATAACTCTAACAGAAAAAAAATAAGTCATTTTATAAATTTTGTACAAGTCAAAGACCTTGCTATAAAAGCTTAAAAGTGTGGGGGTGTCTAGCAAATGTGACAGTTCTTGAACTTAAAAGGATTAAGATAGGATTAAAAGGATTAAAATAATTGATTATGTATTCATTGGCTATACCCATAGTAGTAGTGCATATCGATTTATTGTTTATGAATCTGAGATTTCTGACGTACATATTAATACAATTATTGAATCAGTGAATGTTTCATTCTTTGAAAATACTTTTTTATTTAATATGTCACATGAATCAAGCTTATTAAAGAGACTATTTGATGCTATGACTAGTAGCGCAAAAATTCGACATAGACAAGGAGTTCATACAAGACTACCCTAGGCGTTACAAGAGGACAAAGACTTCAACATTGTTTGGTTCGGATTTTCTAACTTATCTATTAAAGAATGATCTTCCAATCTTCAATGAAGCTATTTTCTCCCTCAAAGCTCTTTATTGGAAGGAAACAACCAATTCTGAAATTGAATCCATTATGAGAAATCATATGCGGGAATTGATGGATCTTCCACCAGGTAATAAACCTCTAGGCTATAAATGGATATTTAAAAAGAAGATGAAAGTCGAAGGATCCATTGATAAATACAAAGCTAACATTGTAGCCAAGGGATATAAACAATGGAAAACATTAGATTATTTTGACACTTATTCACCAGTTACTGGAATAACATACATAAAAATGTTGATTGCTATAGCTGCTTTGAATGGTATTGAGATACATTACATGGATGTACAAACAACATTCTTAAATGGTGAATTAGATGAAGAAATATACATGAAACAACCTAAAGGGTTCATTGTTATTGGATAAGAAAGGAAAGTATGTAAGCTAGTTAAATCTCTTTATGGTTTAAAACAAGCACCAAAATAGTGTTATGAGAAATTTGACAAGGCAATGTTGTCAAATGGATTTAAAATAAATGAGTCTGACATATATTTATGTCAAGAGCACTCATAATGGATACATTATCGTATGTATTTATATAGATGATATGCTAATTTTAGGCAGCAATAATGAAATCATTAAAGCTACCAAACGGATGTTGACCAATAGGTTTGAAATGAAAGACCTAGGTGTTGCTGACGTTATATTATGAATTAAAATTTGTAGAACGTATGATAGACTCATGTTATCTCAATCTCACTATATTGATAAAGTACTTGATAAGTTCAACAAGCATGAGGTAAAACTTTTGAAAACACCTGTCAATGTTAATATCTATCTCTCTAAAAATATTGGTGAAAATAGAATATGCATGTACAATTGGTAGTTTAATGTACATCATGAATTTTACTAGTCTAGATATAACATACTCTGTGAGTAAGCTAAGTCAATATACAAGTAATCCTTAAAAAAACCAATAGAAATCAATAATTAGGATATTGGGATACTTACAATATATCCAAACCTATGGTTTTTATTTCACAAAATACTCAGCTGTACTCGAAGGATATACCGATGCTAATTGGATATCCAATACTTATGATTCAAAATCCATGAGTGGATATGTATTTACATTGGGTAGTGCAACCATGTGTTGAAAAGCCTCAAATCAAACATATATTGCTAGATCTACAATGAAATTTGAATTCATTGCCTTAGATAAAGTTAGGAAAAAAGTAGAGTGGTTTCGTAACTTCTTAGAGGATATTTCAAATTAGCCAAAGTCTGTGCTAACAATATGTGTGCATATCCACAATTTTTTTGAACAAGTACATATCCACAATTGGAAGGGCAAAAAATTGCATGTATAACAGTAAGTCTTGACACATACGTTGTAGACATAATACTGTTAGGTAGTTGCTCTCGAATGATATTATATCCATTGATTATGTGAAGTTAAACGTTAATATCACAGATCCGCTTACAAAAGGTTTGACTAGAGAGCAAGTAGAAAGTTCATCAAAGGGAATAGACTTAAAGCCTAATACTTGTAACACCCCAAAATACACCCTGGACGGCATTACATTCAATAACCATTCATAC
>CM042185.1:13322190-13350575 GCA_023539305.1 Ilex asprella | reverse complement strand
CTTCAAAAGAAGCTGTTGCATTTTGTGGTCTTCTCTCTCTCTCTCTCCCCCCCCCCCTCTCTCCAACGCTTATAGATATGGTTTTAGTTACCTATTTCTTCACTGGATGATTGCTGCTACTCATATTGATTTGGCTAGTTTATAAAGGATACAGCTAGATAGAGAAGTTTTGTTTAAGAACCACTTTGGAGGGAAGTGGATTTCATTTATATGTTCTCTCCATATATACATATCCATACATGTGAGGAAACAAACTGGGGAAGGAGGAGGAAGGAGGGGTAAATTGTCATTTTCTTCTACTTGTTACGGTGTTACATATTTCTCTTTGGTCCAAAATCTGAAGGGGGTTATGATTATAATATGGAAAGTTAGAGAGGCAAAACGCAAATCTTCCAAACCATCAGTGGCCAAAAGATAATAAACCCTTTTTCTTCCGTCCAAACACCAACTCAGCTAAATAGACTTAAATCTTAACGTCGACTCCGTAGCTGTTTAGCTTCTACCAGTCAGACTATTTGTCCCCGCGAAGCTGACTTCACATTCCATTCTTAGGTTCTCTCTCTGCTCCCGCTCTCCCTACACGCACACACATACATCTCTCTCTCTCTGTGCTTATTGATCTGTTCCGATTGAGGATATTCTCTCACTGCTAAAAAATCAGGTAATTTTGTCTGTCTGCATGTTGTACGTAATTTCTGATGAGATCGATGATTGAATTTAATATTTAGGATTAATTGTCTGCATCATTTGTAAATCTACGTCCTCCTGTGAGTTTCTACTTAGAAATTATGGTTTGTGATTTTTAATTTCATTTCACGTTGATCAAAGATTTTTGTTCGAAAGTTACAGTTTAATTCTTGTAGTATTGTGCAATTGGCACTAGTAGAATGAGTTGAGGGTCGTAATTTTGTGGAATTTGTGTGTTTTTTGACCTGGTTTCGAGGTCTTTATTGTCACGAAACACACTTCTTACGGTTTTTATTTCTGTTTTCTTTTGATGATCATGATTGGATGAAAACTAATGTGCCATCTACACACGTTTGATTATCTGACATAATCTTTAAAGTTAACTGGGCAAAAAGAAATCATCTAGTTTTAACACCCACAGTCACACACATACGGAAAGGGACAAACAACCTCCCACACTTATATATGTGTGGCAAGTCAGTTTGATTTTTTTGGTTGTTTGTATATCAGAAGAAATTCATATTGGGTTTTGATGATTGGATGCAATTTCTATATTTATTAATATCCAGCACGTTTATCTGAGGTTTGATTTAATTTTGGTAGGTTATTCTGGCATTAACAGACTGGTGGGTTAGCTTTAAGGGGTTCTTGACTTTATTATTGTGGTGAAGAGATGAGTCAGAAAGGTTTGATTTATAGCTTTGTTGCGAAAGGAACTGTTGTTTTAGCGGAGCATACATCTTACTCTGGGAACTTCAGTACCATAGCTGTCCAATGCTTACAGAAGCTGCCTTCTAATAGCAGCAAGTACACCTACTCGTGTGATGGGCACACCTTTAACTTCCTCATTGACATCGGATTTGGTATTGATTTTTGTTTATTCATGTTGAAAATAATTTTTTGGCAGCGAATATTTCCTTGGTGACTACTTTCATTTTCTTTGGCCATGCAGTTTTTCTTGTTGTCGCGGATGAATCAATGGGGAGGAGTGTACCGTTTGTTTTTCTTGAGAGAGTAAAAGATGACTTTAAGCAGCGTTATGGTGCAAGTATTAGGAGTGATGGCCCACACCCCCTTGCTGATGACGAGGACAGTGATGATGAGTTATTTGAAGACCGATTCAGCATCGCATACCATCTTGACAGAGAATTCGGGTTTATATATTGCTTTTTTTCTTTGGCATCTGCTCAATGATTTTGTGTCCAATGTTTGCCATATATTTTTCATCTGCGTATAATGTCGTGCTTTGTTTACTAGGCCAAGGCTTAAGGACCACATGGAATATTGTATGAACCATCCAGATGAAATAAGTAAGCTATCCAAACTGAAGGCACAAATTACGGAGGTCAAAGGGATAATGATGGACAATATTGAGAAGGTAAATATTTTTTTCACAACAATGAGAGCCTAGCCGACCGGCAACCCACCAAGGGGGACCCAGTTGGCCGACAAGCAACTAACCCGAACCCAGGAGGTACCTAGCTACCACCCCTCTACTTGCCCAGCTCCACTAGACGGGTCCTACGCAAATACGGTTCAACCTAGGAACAAGAGTCCTAGTTTAACCATTACTCCGAACTTTGATGACCTAGGGATGAAGTTGATTCTATCACCACCTAGAGTTTGAGTTTATTTGGGACACAATTTCCTATAATTATAAATAAAGACCTCAGGGTACCAGGTAAAGGGATTCAGTCCTAACCTATTCACCACATACTATCTTCGACTTATTTCTGACTTAAGTATTGGAGTTCCTTTGACCATCTCTGGTCATCAGTTCCCATAGGTGTTCTCTCATCTTGCAAGTTATTCAGAGTTTTCTTACTGTCATCCCTGTCCGTACGAGGTGGTGGCTCTTTGTGCGAAATTCTCCCCACACAGAAAGAAAGTTACGTCGATATGTATAAAAATTAGAAGTGGTTGTTTGTCACAATACAAACGTGGATTCATCATTGCAATGAACTGCACAAGATTCTATGAAGTTGAAATTGTATGCAAAGACACATAATTTCAAACAAATTCGCTAAAGCCTAAGGATTACCTTGCATGGACATGGAATTAGGACAAAGTTTAACATTCCTGTAACACTAGGTGTGATGTACCAGGTGGTAGGTGTTTCTATATTACAGTAGTAATTGGGAATGATTTTTTATGAATTGATGAGCGAGTTAACAAGGGGATAGTTCTTCCTTTTTGGCTGGATGTGGGCAAGGAGGGAGAGAAGGTGATACTTATAAAGTGGGTAAGGATATTTGATGTGTTAGCGATGTAGGGCAACCACTTTAAAGAAGTTCTTGCTTGCCCAGGAATAGTGGTAGTTGTCTGTATTTTCAGGCTGCCGAATCCTATAACATTTTAATAGATTTCTGTGAACTAACTCAATGAACTCTTTTCTCTGGGTTGCAGGTTTTGGATCGCGGTGAGAAGATTGAACTACTTGTGGACAAAACAGAAAATCTTCAGTTCCAGGTATATGCTATTTTATATGGTAGTATGCACCTGAAAGGGAATGTGGTAATCTGTGGTTAATCTGCTTGAGGGAATGTGTTCAGGCTGACAGCTTCCAGAGGCAGGGAAGGCAACTACGTCGTAAGATGTGGCTGCAGAACCTTCAAATGAAAGTGATGGTTGGAGGAGCGTTACTTGCTGTAATTGTCGTAGTGTGGCTTATTGCTTGCAGAGGTTTCAAATGTTGACTGGACAAAATTAGATTTAGTATTAGCACGAGTTCATCGTTGTCTGTTTTTGGTGTACAAAAATAAGATATCTTCTTGTATATGAAGATTGTTGCCGGAACATTTAGTCTCTGCAACATAATATAATCACTGTACTACCCTATTGTTCTATTTATTTCTTTTCTCATTTTGGACATGCGGGAAGCATGTTTCTGATGATGTCAATTTTCTAGTGAATTTTGTTTATTGATGTCACCCTGACCTGCAGTCTAGCAATTCGGATATCATACCCTTCCCGTCTTAGTGCATGTGTGTGATGCAAGGAAGTTGTACCCAGTTTCCTCATTTCCTGGGAAAGAAAACGAACAATCTATAGTTTCGACTTTTGCCTTCATAAGGATATCTAGTGCTGTGCTATTATAGTTTCACTTTATTGAAGACTTTTAGCTCAATGTAATGTAGTTTGCGGTGTTAAAGGTGGACAAACTCTACTGTTTGAAGCTGGTGGTTTTTTTTGTGGTCCCTTTATTCTGCAGGAGGCATCATATAAACAAGCTCAGGCAGCTGCTATATTCTCAGACGACTGACCCAATACTCTTCTCCATTCTCATTTCAAGATTTCTCAAAGTTATGCTCTGCTGTACTCAGTTATATGTTGTATTCAACACTCTCTTTCGTGCTCTGATAAACATTTCAGTAATCTTTTGTCAATTAATTGGTTTTTTGGGAAAGTACTGCAGACTCAACGGATCTAAGATCGTCAACTGTAAAGATACTGGTGTTTGAAGCTTACTCATATCGATTCAAATTATTAGATTAAGTGATTATTTCATAAATTTTATTGAAATTTAGATAATTGAACAAATTGAGTTATTTAAATTGAATCAAAATTACGGAACAAATTCTAGTTTTTTAATGGATTCAGACTCGAGTTGTGAAAATGAAATCCATCTAATAATTAGACTAGCTTTTGAAATGACGCTTTCATGGTGAAAAATGTCATTTGGAATGATGTCTTTAATCTTAATAAATTTGAACAAATCTTGATATGTTTAACTCATCAATTCGACATTTCAAGTGACGTTTTTAAAGATGTTATTTTGAATGATGTCTCAACGCCTTGTTTAAACGGTTTCTTGGCGGTGTTATGTTTAGCATAAAAACGTCACCTTAGAAGGCATAATTCCAAATGATGTTTTATACAAATAAATTTTCTCTCTAATAAAATTTGTCATGTCTTCAATTTTTGTGCTAACTAAAAACAATTGCGTATTCCAAAATAATTGCACCAATTCATCAAATAATGCTATTTGTCCCCCAAAATTTTGCAAATCATGCGCATTTATCAATTAATAATAATTCAATGAAAAAATGCTACTTATGCATTAAAAAAAAAGTAAATTTATTGCATGATACTGTATAAAATACAATCTGTCAATAATATGATTAATGTTCATAATAACATAGATGTTTACCACATACACATAAATTTGATGGAATAAAATTTTTAAACTCACCTTCACTTGAATTTGAAAAATTGGAACGTTCAGGATCAGAAACAAGTAAAAGATCCTCAAAAATTTCAATAATGACATAGCCAAGATCGTAATGCTCAATTTTTGCATACTTGATTACATAGAAACGATCAAACCGACATTACATCTGATCATTTTCACGTTCAAATCTTATTATGATCTCGTCATGATTGTTTGGGTTCCATGGATGGTATACATTAGTCAAACGTGCTTTTGGTATTGATAGTCCATGCCAATAATAATATACTTCAAGTTCACGACGTTTATCATATAATTCTTGCCATCTTAGTGTGAGTTCAACATGAGCATTCGGAGACAGATTGTATGTACATGCCCAATAATTGCGTGGCCAATGTGCCCTAATGTGTCATGAGTGTTGACGGGCTAATTGGGGAACTCATGCTTTCGTCCATACTACGTTACACCACCGTAATCTGTATATGATCTCAGTGAAAGAATTATGTTCCCCGGTGACGGTGTTGGTAGGTCAATTGAGCGTTGAAGATGATTGGTTGAAGATGAACTATGTTGTTCATTACTTGATGAAGAACCTTCGTTGGTTTTGTTGGAATGCCTATTTGATGTGCGCTTAGACATTTTTTTCTATGTTTTACACATGTATGACCAATGGTGTATATAGGTGCGGTTGAGCATTTGAAGATTACAATAATATTATAAAGAATTTTAAATTAACTTCACACTGTCAAGATGTGACATAATTTGATACTCATAAAACAATGACATGACTTGATATTGTTAAAGTTGCTATATGATAAGAAACTAATAAAATAATGACATGACTTGACACTGCCAAAGTTGTGATTACATTGGTATAGCTATGATATTACTTCACACTGGTTACCACTTAAAAGATATGAGATAGACACTACCATTTTGACATTTATTACAATTGTTAAACTTCATTAGACATGTAATCCTCTGATAGATATTTTTCATTAGACAAGATAGTATTTCACTCAATAGGTGTCAACTCTCTACCATATGCAGTTCTCACAATGTCTGTTGTTAGTTACAACATATAATATTGACACCTTCACTCTATTATCCTATTATTCTCTTTTCAGACATGTTTAACTACTGAGTTGCAGTTTTTTCTATTGTTTTTGGGAGGGAGAGGGAGAAGTTGGCTTGAACCCTTGACCTCAAGAAGGCAAAACCTTTACAATATAAGGAGTACCATTTGACCAAATGTCCGTCTGTGCAGTCTTTTCTATTCCTTTGTTGCATCGTTAGTGAACGCTATGTGGCATTGATATCCCAAGTTTGCTTAGTTGTGTGCATAATTCGTTTGATTCATTAGCATGACATGCTCGCTCTCATCGTACTCTTACATAATACTCTTTTGGATTGAAATCTCTCACTCTTGTAATCATCGTTTCGTTCTTTTGGATCAGAATATCAATAGTGTGTAATCACTTCATAATTGTGATGCATATGTTCTTGTTGCATTAGTTTTCATCAAAAATCAAGGTTTTGTCACTTCAACACATGGTTTGGTGAAAAGCTCACAATTTATATTCACCTAGTGTTAAGGTCAATCACCAGTGTGTAGTCATGTCGCGCCATAATGTTGAGTCAGTTGAAACAGTAAGGTGCTAGAGTGATTCAAAAGGCCACTTCAGTAGTTGGTTTGAAAGAATCAGGAATTTGTCACTTCATCATCAATTTTATTGAGTCAGTGCTTAGTCACTTCATCACGTGGTTTGCTAAAAAGCCATGCAACTACAAAAATACAAACAGTTTCATTGTGACTCTTTATTCAATGTGTGTAAACGCTTCATTGTACACACTTCATCTTGAACCATGAATTATCATATGCGAATATTGTTTGAAAGTTTGGGTCATCATTGGGAGTTAGAGGATAAGTTCTTTTATCCATTGAATTCTCGTTTATGTTATTCACGTAAGGTCATAAGCATAGTGATGGTCGAATGACAATATCGTTTGAGAAAAAAGAAAAATCTAAGTGAAGATTTGCACATTTGAAATATACAAAGACCTTGACAAATAGTCATTAATATTTCAATCAACACTCCACAAGAATTGGAGTGAACATTGTTTCATTTTTGAGTTGAGAACAATTACATGAAAATTCGTTTAAATCAGTACAACCTCCATCTCATTACACGAAACCGTGTTGAAGAAGGGTTGATAGAACAAGCACTTTCAAGTTTCCGCTTGAGTGGAGAAACTAGATGTATTTTTTATGTCAAGATATTTGACGAAGATGTAAACCCATGAACAATGAATAAGTGTTATGTTACTATTATGTTGGAATATTTGGACAATATTGTCATTGTTTTGTTTACATATGTTGGTTTATAATGTTTTTTATTAAATGTGTTGTTACAAGGTTAGTGTATTTGTTTTTATTAAATAAATTTTGTTGAAGGCGGTTTACATGTGCTACAGACAATATTGATTTTCTATATGACAATATGATGAAATATAAAAATTGAAATTCATATAATGGTTATATAAAATCATTAAAAAATGGAACGTCTATATAGTATAACCACCAAAATGTGGATGATGTCCAAAATATGACCAAAAAAAACTAAGTGCCACATGGAGGTGGTCGTCTATGTTACTTCGGCTGTCGCTGATACTCACAATCAATCTCATGTGGTCCTTCTTGTGTCACCTGTGATATAGCAACATCATCGCCATTATGTGGATGATGTCCACGACCCGTGCCTCGGGCTCGTCATCTATCACAAACTCTTGGTTAATTTTCATTTTTTCGTATTAAAATTTGACAAAGTTCATAATAAGGTTAAAAGATGGACAAACATGTGTTTATTTTATGCAAGGAGGATTCAGCTAATTGCAATCCTTAGTACTATCCACATATATTGGTCTGCCCATCTTTGCGTTCGTAGACAAATTGTAGAGAAGATTGAGCAGATTATGCGTGCATTTCTTTGGAGTGGCACAAACATGAAACCAATTGGATCCAAAGTTGCCTGAAATGATGTATGTAAACCTAAAAATGAAGGTGGCTTGGGGATTATGGGAGGTTAAAGCTCGTCAGTCAAGCTCATGGAATTGGTCCAAGCATCACAAGCTTAGGGGGTTGATTAGACCTCAATTACTTCATATTGTGGGAAATGGAAACAATACTGACCTGTGGAATGATAATTGGCATCCTAGAGGTCCATTGCATATGTCATGGAGTGATGGAATCATCCATCATTGAAGGCTTCCAAAGGATTCAATTCTGAACAGAATAATTATTAGCAGCCTATCACAACTCGGCATTACCAACAATTGTGAGAGTCAATGGAGAAATAAGGATACACGAGATTCTTGGAGAAAAAAGGGTGAATACTCACACAATCTAGCCTCAATTAGTGGAGACAAGTTGAATGATCTTGGAGCTTTAACAACAACATGTCCAGACCATGATGACAATCCAATTGAGCCTATAAATTTGAAAAGTTCAAATTTGCATTTAAATCTACATGGTAGTTCAACAAACTCCAAATAAAGAGGGATTCTCTATTGTCAAATTCCCTGCTATCAAGTTGTCAATGTAACAACTTCCCCTGTTATCAAGCTGTAATCACAACAAATGGAGGGCACACCAGACCACAACCAAATTTCATGGGATTTCTCTTTTATTTGATTTACAACTGAATCATTGTAATTTTATTTAAATTCCTCACTTGTATTGCCTCAGTGTTCACATTGTCATTGAATAAAATTTGAGTTTCATTTTCTTTTAGAACAAATACTCAATTGACTTAGTTTTTTTTATGGTATCAGAGCCATTGTGAACACTAGGCGCAACTTATCACTGCTCCTGCCTTTTTTTCCTCTTCAACTTCCATCTTACCTTCCGCTCAATTCTTTCACCATGACTACCTTGTCACTCAATGTTGGCAACTTTATCACCCTCTAACTCACCCCAAACAATTAACCCTTGTGGTGTGAGCAAGCATTGGCTCTTGCCGAGAGTCAAGAAATGGTTGAGCATCTCACAAATGAAGATCCCACTCCAACCAAATACACAAATGCAGAAAACTCAACACCACAATTAACAGATGCTTTTATAGCATGGCGAAAGTCAGATTGTTTCGTTCTAGGGTGGATCATTGGAACACTCTCTGAGGAAACTTTCGGACACATTGTTGGTCTCGACACAACACATGCTGTTTGAGAGGCTCTCAAAAATGCATATGCACAACACTCACAAGAACGTGAGTTCACACTGTGACAAAAAGTGACCTATCTTCGAAATGAAGATAATACAACAATCACATAACATATTTGCACCTTCAAAGGTCTCTGTGACAATTTATCAGCCATTGGAAAGCCCGTACCTGACCAAGAAAAAGTCTTCTACCTTCTCACTAGCCTTGGTCCTCATTATGAAACATTCACAACAACCATGTTGAAGCTCCTCAGGCCACCATCCTCTGAGTTGGTCACTTAACTCCAAAACTTTGATCAAAGGCGCAACTAGTTCTCTAACCACATAGACATCCCAGCTTCTTCCCTCACTCATCAAATGGCTTTTATGTACAGCAGCAGCAACGCCCATAGCCAAACTCTTCAGGCTATCGTGGACCTTCACAAAAATTCACCTCCAATGGTCGTGGATTCTAGGCTCAACAACAAAGGGACTCTTCTTCAGCAAACTCACAATGTCAACCTACACCACTTGGTGAGTGTCGCATGACACCTGTAGAGAGGGACAAATAGCGTGAACAAAAATGCCAATATTGTGGGATGATGGGCCATGTTGTTAAGATATGCTAGTGGGTGCCAAAGAAACCCGCTCAACAAGATAAGATTCCACAAGCATTTACAGCACTCACTTTGGACACCACCATTGCTAGCACCGAATGGACAATGAACATTGGGGCTTCCAACTATATGACAGGTAAGCCAGGTATGTTAACTATCCTTCGTAAATACTCTGGTGCTGCTCTGTACTAATCAGAGATCGGTTTTTCATGTCAATTCTTGCAATTGGTGATTCTTGTATAAAACAATAGGCGTTTGTCTTACCTCTCAATGATGTTCTATTGGTTCCAAATTTAACAAAAAAAATTACTATCGGTAAGCCAGTTAACTAAATAATTTCTTGTCAATTGTAAATTTTCTAATGTTGATTTTTGTGTTAAGGAACAGGAAACAAGACAGACAATGATAATAGGGAAACAGGGTGATCTCTATGTCCTACCCACTTCACCAGAATTGTATTTCTCCCATCGGTTCAAATCAGGCATTGCAGAAGTTTGGCATCAATGCCTAGGCCACCCACAGTCTTTAACTTTACAAATGCAAAAAAATAAGGGACTTATTGATGTCGTAGGGACAATAAAATTTCAAGGAAAACTTTGTCGTTTACCTTTTTCTTGTTCAGAACATTCAAGTACTAGTGTCTTTGAAAAAATTCATTGTGATTTGTAGGGACCTGCCCCCGTTTTATCAAATGAAAAATTTAAATATTATGCTTGTTTGGTTGATGATTTTTCTAAGTATACGTGAATTATTCCCTTAAGCAACAAATCTGATTTTTTTTAATGCATACTTAGCTTTTGAGAAATATGTTGCAAGATAGTTTAACAAGCAAATTAAAAAATTTCATTCAGACAGAGGTGGTGAGTTCATCAATTTAAAACTGTCGATTCATTTTCTTTTTACAGGCATTGTTTATCAGGTATCATCCCCATATACCCCTGAGCAAACTGATATAGTTGAGAGGCGCCATAGGACTATAAGAAAATTAGGGATGACTATGTTATTTCACTGTGGTGCACCCTTATTCTTGTGGATAGAGGCCTTCACCATAATTGTGTATCTTACGAATCGCCTACCATCATCTGCTCTCAACTTTGAAACACCATATTTTGCACTTCATGGGACACATCCAGATTATTCCTCACTCTGAGCATTTAGGTCTATGTGTTTTCCCTACACTTGGGATATACGAAAACACAAATTTGATTCGAAAACACTTCTGTGCATTTTTGTAGGCTATAGTGAAAAACATAAGGCTTATCAGTGTTATCATCCATCAAGTAAAAAGTTTTTCATCTCTCGTCATATTGTCTTTGATGAGTTAATTTATTCATATAAGCCTATCAACAAATCCTGCATGACAACAAATCAGCCACAGGTAATTAGTACTTTTGATTCTTGGTTACCATATACTAACATTTCTTCTTCTACATGTACAATTTCGGACTCTCCCTCACCCCCATGTCAAAGTCCCTTGTTGCCAATTGACACTTGTACTCCACTAACTTTTTCTCTTCACAATACTAGTTCACCCGAAACAATTCTATCACAAGAATCTCAAGAGTCTCATAGGTCTGCCCAAGAAAAAGATCCACAGATTGTAAGTGAAACACACGAGTCCTCCCATCATAGTCCTGGCCCTTCAGCACCATTGGTCCACTCCATGGTAACTCGATCTAAACTAGGTGTGGTAAAACCAAATCCTAAGTATGTCTTAACCACCATCACCTCAGCTAATATACCTCGTGAGCCTCACAATATTAAGATTGCATTGGCACATCCTAGTTGGAAAACAAACAATGAAGGGTCAACCAGACTACAAAAGAAACCATATTTAAGAAGAAATGCGCTCAAACAATCAAACCAAGCACGTGGTGCTTGTTTTAGGCCATAAAGAGCTCTTTGTAGTTTGCAAACATGTGTTGGATATTGAGAGTCTGCCATTCCTGGTGGTTGTTGCATGTATAGATCTTCAGAAATTAAACCATGCAAGAAAGCATTTTTTACATCCAGTTGACGAATGGACCACTTTTGCACAAGCATTTTTTACATTCATTAATTTTTCTTCTTTATGCAAATGACATGTTGCTCACATGATCAACTCCAACACTTATTTCAAATTTTATTACGTTGCTAAGCAATGAGTTCGCAATGAAAGACTTAGGACCTATTCACCACTTTCTTGGGATGGAAATAACGTCAACAACCAGTGGCCTTCATGTATCCCAGTCACATTATGCATTGACGATACTTGAACGCTCTAATATGGTTGACTGTAAGCCAATGAGTACACCTCGTGATTGTTCGGTGTTTGATTGTCATACTAATGGGAGAGAAGACTCTTTCCGAGAAGGCAAGAAAAAAAATCCAGAATTTCTTTATATATTATACTCGAAATTCCCCCAAGAAATTGAAAAACTTGGAGTTGAGAAGGTTCTCCTTTTAAAAGTGACTTCAAAATTTTGTCTACTAACATCTCACGTGTTATGCAAGTTAAGCGAGACAATTAACTATTTCATATGGCAGAGTGCAATTGCTAAACAATTTCAAGGGACCAAGTGTAACTAGTAATCAATATTAGGGGTAAAGGGTTATTGTGATATCTTCACAACGATGTCTAGCTGTTAGGGAACATTGTTGTTTTTCGAAAATTAAAGGGCCCATGTGAGACTTTTTATCTTTAAACGGACAAATTGCAGCTTTTAAATTTTTTAGGGGATAAACTGTGATTAGTCCAATTTATCAAAATCAATGATCATTTAAACTATTTTGTGGAAAAGGCAATAAAATTTAGGAGTTGGCTATGGTACAACGAACGAGCTTTTCGATACCATACCGAAAAACTGCTGATTGCAGAAGACTGCAACGGGCTATCACAATGATGCAAACTGGGCTACGTGCAAAAGCAAAAAGAAGGCAACCAGCTTTTCCGGCTGCTTCTTTACATTGTCCAAATACCATTTTTGTTGTATTATAATCTCAAATACTAATAAACATCAATAATTGAGAGCAAAATTATAACAAAAATGGAAAATTTATAACAGTAGTGGACAAAATTATAAAATTAATGATATATTTACAATGAAAAATTTACAACAGTTATAGGCAAAATTACAAAACTAATGGTATATTTACAACAATATTGGACAAAATTACAAAGCTAACAGTATATTTTAAAAAAAAGGTGGGCAAATTTACAATAACAATAGTGAGTTTAAGATTTTGAATTTACAATTGTTGTTGTACCAATTATAACATTTGGGTTTGCATACCACTATTGACGACATTTGTTATCAGAATTGTGCACAAAGTTAGAAGTTTTGAAGGTAATTACGACTACTTTGATTAATTACAACAACAGTGAAAAAATTACGAAATAAATGGTGACTTTACAATAGCATTTGGTTAAGTTAAAAATATTATGGTCAAATTTACATCAATTGAGAAAAAGTTGCAACACTTATGTGTAAATATACTATACTTTAGGGTAAACATACCGCAGTTCTAAACGAAGTTACTAGTTAATAGGTAATTTTTTTTAATATTTGGGTCACTATTACAACATCTATGAGTAGTTTTATGAACTGAAAGGAAAATGTACAACAACAACTAAGTATGAGGATATCTATTTTGATTTGACCAGGTAAAAAATAGGATATCACATTTGATCGAATGAATATTAAATTTGATAGAACAAACATTACAGTTTTTAAACATAATGAATTTGATCGATCACTTGTACTACTGATCAATCAAATTGTTACGGTTTTATTATTTGAAGTAGCAAAACTCTGTCTAGTGGACTTCTTATCGATAACATCACATTATGTTCGATCAATATCTCTTGAATTTACTTAAATGCCCTCAAATAGTGTTGTGTAGTGCTTTTGTTTGTGGGGGTATTATAGTAAATTTGGATAAGTGGTTCCTCAAATAAACCCTAAATCGCGCCTTTTTCAATAGCTATTCAAAATCACCCAATTCAATTAAACCTTAAATTGCCCAAGACCCCAAATCTCCTTCGTCCCTTCGAGTTAGTCAACCATCTCAAAGCTTTGAATCGATTATTTGCGAAGAAAAGGATCTCCCATCGTGTACGAAGAAAATCATCCAGTATTAGCAAATGAAGAAGATGCAAATGCGTTGTTGAGTTCGCTGATGCAATCTTCCATTGTGTTGTTTTAGCTTTGTTGATGGTTGGTGCAGAGACAAAGAAAATGAAGAAGGTGGATAACATAGAGAGTTCCTGCAATGTGAAAATCTTCGTGGACAAACATGCTAGAAAGACATATGATAAATTCAATGTTAAACGTCCTACGTTACTTGAGTGTGGTGTTTGCGTCAACAAATTAGTAGGTAGAGTGGATTGCCCTAAAATACTTTTTCCTTTGTTTGAAGTAAATATGGAAGAAAAAACATATACTATATTGTTAAGTTATTTTGTTCAAATATTCATGACTACAAATTAAGGAGAATGATCTCACCTTTAAATCATGGGTTAGGAAGAAATCCTTCACTAATTTCCCCTAATCTTATTGTAAAAATATCAAAAATTCCTAGACCCAACATTCTTGAGAATTCCATTGTAATTCCATATGAAACTAAGGAGCAGTTCCCCTCCATGGTGACGATTACTAAAGGCATTTTCACTTTGATTGTCCCTTGGGAGAATGATAAAAGCAAAATTTGTCACAAAGACTTGCACCGGTGGATAGGATCTTAAATCGCATTGTTGATAGTCTTGTACTTGTTTAGTACATAGGGGTCATGACTTTGTTGGATATGATTAGTTTCATACAGCCATAGTTTGAAATAAGAAAGTTACATGGGATGAAAAATAATATTTAAGAGTTGAAAATAGTCTCACCCAGTAGACAAAGATCATCTACTTTTTTTGCAATTGACTTTATTAGGAAATCAAACATCGAAGTTATTAGTAATCCCATTAGGCAAAACTTGATTAGATCAGAATATGAGGGCAGAACTTTTTATTTTAAAGTGAAAGTATAAAATTTGGGAGATACCATGAATTGATGACAATCATTTAATGATTGTGGCAATGAAAAAAATTTGGGAAAAGAGGATAAAGAAATGATAATTGCACCCTTAAGACTCAGGTTAATAGTGAGGTGAAAGGATGTCGATGCATTAATGACTTCTGCATTGATAAAAAACTTGGTAAGAGGGGACAAAGAAGTAATAATCACATCATTAAGACATCCAGTAGCAAGATATCATGATATAAAAGGAGGTTGGGGACTTGGTGGTCCTCTTGTGGTTGATAAATAGAGGTAGAACAGAAGTAGAGGAACCAAATTCAAAGCCATAAGCATGGACAAGAAATTTTTTGGGCTCGTGCTTCTGCTCTTTCTTCTCTTTGCTTCTTGTAACTCTCCCACTCTCTTTGTCTCTAAATTTACATTCATCTCCTTTCTTATTGTTGTAAGGCAATATTATGTTATATGATTCCACTGAAGTGGATGCCACTAGTTTTTCATGCTTTATATTCTTCCATAATATTGAATTAAGAAATCAAAGTTTGTTCCGATTGATTATTATTTTTTACTATTTCTCATTCAATGCAATAAAATATATCTGTTAATCGAAAATTTTCATATTCCTCAACCCGTACTTTTTTTTTGTATTAACAGCAAACATAACATATGTGAGAAAGAGTTTTTTTCTCAGTTTTAGTTTCAGATTGTCATCAATTGATAGCTATAATGTTTTTAAGTGCTAATTAGATTTTCTCCCTAGCTCTGCCTAAAATTTTGAAGTATTAGGTACCATTTGGTAACGCTTTGTCAAAGGACTTTATTTTTTTTTTTCTTTAAGGATTTTTGTTATTTTTTCTTATTGGAACTTTCTTCTTCTAACAAAAATCACATATATTATAAAATGCAATACATTGTATAGGGAGTATAATATATTTGTTGATTTTTTTTTTTTTGCTACATATGTTTGAGGTGCTAATGTTAGATGTGCACCCCCGTATAGATTTATTTACTTTTGTTGCCTTTTTTGCTACACATCAATAGAATTTTTTTTCCCCCCGATAATCTATGTATTAAAATACATCTAGATCATTCTTCAAATTGTAATTAAACATACTTTTACTTTTTTGACAAAATTATTTTTTTGCATTAAAAAGTTGCTTAAAAAAAGAATTACCAAACATTTCCTGAATTTGTCATCAAAGTACGTGACCCCATCTTCTTTATTGGTTTTACATATCCAATACATTAAATAATTTTCTGTATGTATAAGGACTAACCCATTTCTTTTGCTAATATGAGACAGCAATGAAGATTGAAGCAAAGACTTGCAAGTCAGTTAGCAAACTGTACATAGGCCCATGCATAATGCAGCAAAACTGTGACGCTACCTGCAAGCAGGAAGGTTTTGAAGATGGCGACTGCGACACGACCACAGCTAAGTGCGTCTGTAGCAAGGATTGTGTAACGACATCTCCCCCAGGACCAGGACATGAGACTCCTCCTAGTCCTTAATTCAATCCATGTTGTTGTCTCTCAGTAAAACATGAACTCAACAAAATTAAATGAGACTTCCATTTCTGGGGGGCTTTTAGAATTTCACAAACTTATTGGTCCTCAGTTACAATTCTAATAATTTGCTTTAATTGTTGAGATGGGTTGACATTGAGCGTACTTTTTTCTTTTAATAATTAGAATGACGCCAAAACTTCCTGCTCTGATAAAAAAAAATTATCTACTCTAAAAACATAAGTTGTTAAAAATTGTGTAACTTAAGTATTTATACTTTAACGTAGAGAATGAAATAACTAGATCTTAGTAACAATGAGAAGCAAAAAGATAGTTCTAATTTTATTATGGAATGTTGAGTAAGTACGTTAATATTACCCATAAATATGAATATGACACAACTAATTCACAAAAATAATAAGTGGGTTGGGTTAGTTTTAGACACTAGTAACATTGTTTAGATAGCATTGCTAAACAAGGGCAGAGGCAGCCCTATTCTGGGTGGGCAATTGACCCCCTCAATTTTTTTATTACGTATGTACGTTTATTATATATTTGTATAATATATTATTTGTGCTCACCTAAAATTAAAGATAAAATATTAATGTACACTTATATCAAATGAATAATTTTAATTATGTCCTCCCTATTTTTTGGCACATCAATTAGTGTATATTTATATCAAATGAATATATTTTTTTGACACATTTTGGCCTAATTATGTACCTATCTGGATAAATTTTGAATATGCTAGAATTATTTTATATTTTTGAAGACTAAAAAAGACATAATATTCATATTCGCTAGTTTATTTGTGATTTTGGCATTTGTTTTGGCTAAATATGATAAAAATTATAGAGTGCACATTAAACTACATAATCGATCAAATGATTTATAAATACCAAAGTGATAAGATGATTATGTATTTAAAAAATAATAAAGTTGTTATGCAACGGTTTAAAAGTACAATAATTCACCGAAATTAATTCTCAATGATTTTAATTAGTTAATATTTTGTAAAAAAAAAAATTGTTATCGTTTGTATATACTAGGTTTACCAAATTTCAATATGGTGAGTTTAATGAACTTTTAAGTATTAAATAAGACGTAATTAAATAAATTATTGTCATATTTCTATCAATTATAAGAAAACAAATAATAATTTGTCAAAATATTTATGCTCACTCTGATACAATTTTCTGACTACGCCCCTGTTGTTAAATAAAGATTTTTTTTTTAAGTTATGGAGTACGTATGAATTGTTTTATATAATTAATTAGATCTTAATACTACAAATAATTGTCACAAACACACCACAAGCCAAAATGAAAAGATCTGAAAATGGCAGGGTTCAAAAGAACATGAGACAACTCGTTGGACACCCTTAATATTCATGCTAATTCATTTGTTCCACCTTTAGTTGTTAAGCATATAGCTAATGGATTTGAGTCTTATCTCCACCTCCGTTGGAGAAGCTCAAGGCGCCATTGGTGTAGATTTACTAATACTATAGTCAAGGATTGTCCACGTTATTTTGGACGACAGGCAATAGGTATTAAGCGGCTTTTCCCAACTAAATCATCAATTAATTCCAGTTTCTGGCAAACTAAGCTGACAAATGGGCAACTATGGGATTTGGCTCCTTGCAAAACAGTGGGAGGATACCTCCATTTTTTATTTTATTTTTTTTGCATGGTGAGGATCTATCAACATTAGCAAATTCAATCTACCTTAAATTTCTCAAAATTTGAAATACTCATTTGTAATGTTGGAAAATTATAACACCATAAAGATCAACAAAATAACTAATAGGGTTAATTGCACTTAAAGTTTCTAAAGTATGGACTTTGTCTCATTTTGGTCCCTAATGTTTCAATCGCATCATTTTGGTCCATGAAATATTGGATATGTTTTTATATGATTCCTCATGCATACAATGTCCAAATTGCTACAAAAAATTTATCATAAAGTGTCACATGATCCTTAAATATGGATAAAAAAATAATTTAGATAACTCTTGATCAAATTTTTACTCAAATTTTGGTTAAATACCTATATAAATTACATAATTTTGACCATGAGCTATCCAAATTTTGGTCAAAAGTTACTCATATTACACATTTGTTTGTTAAGATCCACCCAAATTTTATTTAAGAGCTATCAAAATAATTTTTTATCCATATTTAGCTATTACGTGACAAGTTTATGATAAAAAATCGTTAGCAATTTGAACGTTGTTTGATTAAAGGACCATATAGAAACATATCCAATATTTTAGGGACCAAAATGATGCAATTGAAATATTAGAGACCAAAATGAGACAAACTTCATACTTTGAGGACCTCTAGTACAATTAATTCTAACTAATATTTCATTCTAGTATGGGGGGGTTGAGCATCGCATTTGTGTTACAGAACTGTGACTGGACGTTTTTTGGCTCAATTTCACAACATACAGAATCAGCATAAGACAAGAAACCAACTACCTATCATTTTATTATTTAAGTTCAAAGTCAAGGTTGCATGGTCTAATCTTTATAAAGAAACTAAAGGATTCTTTTTTATTCTTCAACCTTTATTCAATAGGCTCAAAGGTATGAACCCTCACATGGTCGTTGAATCTTTTTTCAAAGTTTGGCGACTAAACACTGCTTATCATGTTGGGCACTACCTTTACCTTGTGCCCTAGAAATGGATTAGCATCTACATTACCTTGAAGCATACACTGGAATGTAGCTAGGGTACATCCAGGGGAGACCCGACACAAGTGGGTGCCCTAGGCAAAAATGTTAAACCGGATCCTATTAATATCTATTTTAATTATTTTTAATCGTTTTTTTAGGAAATCGAATCCAACGACTAAATATAATGAAACTTATTACCCGTTGAAGATAAAGAGAACGAAAAATTAAATTTTGTTTGTCTAACAATTTTTTTTGGAAAAATGTAGAAGTAGTTATTGGGTAAGTGAGCTACTCCCACTTCCTTTGTTTTTATGGTCATTTTGTAAGCTTTTAAAAAAAAAAACTAGAGCAAAAATCTAACGTCGATAAATAGTCGAAGCATATTGAATTTTGAAATTAAATCTTAAAATTAAGTCTAATAATATTATTCAAAATCTTATTTGGGATCCTAAACTTTTCTTCCCATCAGGGGGGCCTTAATGGCCTATGCCTTGCCTTGGGCCTTCACTCAGTACATCATATCCACTTCAGCAAGGATAAAGGCAGTAGCATTTACGTAAGAGTATTACAAACTGGTCGCCGCATACGCCGCCATCATTGTAAAGTTCGTTTATACAGGTTGCATAGCAGTCGTGATCGCTTAGGCATGGCCCTGAGAAGTGTCCGCTGGCTTTTTTGCACATCTTTGGTTCGCTGTGCGTCACTGTCTCTTCTCATATTTAACATTACCAAAACAATGAGTTAGTCCTTACTGCATACACATGAAGAAGACGCAGATAGTCTGTGAGGTAACTTATGTATGTATGTGTGTGTGTGTATATATGCAACCCGATCTGAATTATACATAAAAGCATGTAAATATACTATGTAATCCAATGACTATTTGATAAAGTTAAGTTAAAAGTGAAAATCCTTTACTAAAATCAACTATGATAATTAAATTCTTTGGATTGAATCGGATATTCAGATCTGATATTCGATACTAACTAGCTTGGATATGGACTAAGAAATTGATCAGATTATTGGGACAAAGTATTTGAATCCCTTAAGAATCTGCATGAGCACAAAATAAATCCAAATTTGATCGGTTAACAAGTGTTATATAGACATGAGATCTCATGGCACAACTTATACGACCATTTGACTCTTCTCTTGCCGGATTCAACATATCAGATATTGTGTGCCCAACAGCTAAGAAGCATTACTATTCAACAAAAGATGTCATAAAATAGAAACAATCAGAAAGGTAATACATGCAAAATATATCTGTGTGTGTAGAGAGAGAGAGAATTACGCGAAGCAAAGAAAAGAATGAGCAAGAGCATGAGCCCAGAGAGAGTCCTGTCCATAGCTATAAATGTTGTTCTTCTATTGTTTTCTACCTTGGTATCAATCACAAGATGATTTTCTAATCTTCGAACCTACTTTTATAGTTGGATCTTGCTAATGGTTGTCTAAATGAAGCAATTATTGCTTATAATTAATTGCAAACGAATAAAATCCTATCAAATTCTTAGGCTCTGTTTGAATGGTTGTAATTTTGGTTGAGAATAGTATTCTCATTCTTAATTCCAATAATAGTGAAAATCTTAAACCCAGCATTAATGGTAGTAATCTCATATCCAACTTAATTGGGTATTCTAAAAAAGGAAAAAAAATTAAATTCAATATCCTTCCCAAAATTTAGTTTGTCACTTTTAATAAGCCCAACATCAACTGGGTCAGGCCCAACAAATCAAGAAGGCTTAAGTCAACTAAAGGACAACCCAGACCCATTTCGTAAGTCTGACGCAATCCGACCCAATTTAGATCCAAGAAACCCGAAGAGATAGGAACACGTGAGAGAAAATATTGATATATACACTCATGGAGATCGAATCCTACTTAAATTATACTTACCAAAGAGGTGGTGTCCTCTCCCTCGCATCACTGTCCACCACTTTACCATACTTATATAATGTAAGTCATTTTCACATAGAGAGCATCACATTTTGAGATCTCTACATCTCACACACTTCTCTACACTTCAAGTTTCTCTTTCCCAAAGCATTGTAATTTTCCTGGAGTATACTCTCCCGGTGACTTTTATTCATCAATAAAGATCACCGGCCACCACTATCATTCCCAAGAGTGGAGTAGGTCACTCCGACCGAACCACTATAAATCTTTGTGTTTGCTCTTATTTATTGTTTTGTCATTGACTGCCTATTTATTGCTCATTAATTGCACTCTTATATATACTTGACTGTTAATCTTGCACAATATCAATTTTGTGCATCATCAACTTTGTTGTTAAAGTCAAGCTATCTTCCTAAAATTATGTTCTATCCTAAAATAAAATTCATTACTAAAAATATTAATGAAATAGATGCCCTTTTTTATACTAAATTACTGACAACACCAAACATTAAATAAAAGATTATTACGATATTTGAAACTCAAATATCACTATACTAAGAATGAGATACCCATTACTAATTGATTGTAGGTATCTTTTTTTTGATCAAATCCTAACCATTGAACCTAAGAGGTTCAGGTTGTAGGTATCTTGACTCGGGTTTGACTCCTCTCTAACTGTCAAATGATTGAAAGATTCTTCAATATTCTTTAAATAATGAAAATGCATCCATATCAACAAATTTTATCTTACAGAGAAAAGAATTGGATTTGCAATATTGAAAATAAAATTTAATTTATGACATTGATAGAGCCTATTCATTTAAAAGGAATTGGAGGATGTTGCTATTATTCAAAAGGTGTAGTAGCTTCCAAAATTTACAAGAGTGGATTACAATTTATAGATACTCTAAAGCTTAATAAATCTTGGCACTCATGAGAGTAAATAAAGGATTCATACGAATGATAGCATTATATTGTAAATTTGTATGATGCAACCCTAAATTTCAACTTCATATCCAACGCTCGCACCATAAACTCATAAGGATCTTGCCTTTGATGAATACACAACACCAGCCCAAGCAAAGCCAGCCGTGCTAAGACTCAATATTCACCTAAATTATTATGTCTCATTTGAAACTTTTGCCTCAATAATATATTTTCATTGGATCGCCCTTACTTTAATGGCCCTAGGGTAGATGAAAAAATGAAAGGATGAATAATAAAAGTAATATATTTTCTATCTTTCAAGGAAATAATCTTTTCTTTTCTCCTTTGTGTTTGACAAGAAGGATGAAAGGAAGAAAATTGATTTTTTTTTTTTTTATGTTTGGTAAAATGGAAAAAATATTTTATTTATTTGTTTGTTTTTTATTATATTTTTTTATTTATTTTATCGAAAAAATATAAATACATATTTTATCATTTTATCTATATATAAAATTAATGTATATATAATATGTAATTGATAAATATGATATATGTATATATCAAAGGATATATAGATAAACTAATTATTGTCAATGGCTGAAGGCATTATTTAAAAAAAAAATTACATTTGCAAACAATATATAACACAAAGTACCAATCAATATACACCCACTATTCAAAAATAATAGATAAATAAACTCCAAAAACACAACCCTTGGACAATATCAATTTGCATATACAATTTGTATAATCAAAATAATAAAAAAAATGAATTTTTATTTTTAAAAAAATGACTCACGCCATAGTTTTTCATAATATAAACCTTTCCAAAATGTTCTTCCACCTTGGGGATAATTCACAAAACCTCGTTGTCATGGAGATTGAATGGAGTACCAAAAATATTTTATTTTTTTTATTTTTTGAATTGAAATTTTTTTTACTTTTTATTTTTTGAATTGAAAAATATTTTACTTGAATTAGAAAATTAGAATAAATGGGACTTATTTACTCATTTTCTAACACTAAGTAGTCCCCAAACTCAAGCTATTAAGTCTCGTTCTTTTTGTATTAAAAAACTAAAATTGTATATTGTTCATATTAATCCAAAAATTAAAGTTATATTATACAAAAAAAAATCATTATATAATACAAAAAAGATCATTCACTCAATCGATGAAATCATATATGAAAAAAAATAGCTTTTAAGAAATGTTAAAATCAAATTTATCATTTCAATTCATCAGTAATGAATTTAAAAATCGTCACTATATAATCTAAAGGACAAATATTCAAATACTAAAGAAAATAAATTAGTTACCACAGAAAAAGTGAATGAATTAAGATAGACATAATTTGAAAAATATGTGTCTGATTTGATGGAAGATTTATCTCTAAATTAATGGCTGAATATGAAAGTCAAGGACCGTGAATGGAATGTGTAAATAGAAGGACATTAATTTTGGGTAATTAAAAATAAAAGGTGCCTTAAGTTGGAAAATAAAATTCATCTGTCAATCTAATCGTCGAATTAATATTTTTTATTTAATCTGAGCAGCAAAAAATTAAAGATAAGATAAACTTTTAGATATAACTTATCTTTTACTCAGAATTAATCTAAGCCACAAAAAATTCAAGATAAGTTTTGATATTCAAACTCAACTCTACTTTATTACATAGATAATATACATTTCTACACATATAGTTAACTTTACATTTACTTTTCCTCCCAAGTTTGGAGGGATTAATTTGGTGAGTTGAAAAAAAATCAATCTATCTACTTTTCTATCCTTCATATTTTTTTTCTTACCAAACATGATGTTTTATCTATCTCTCTAATTTTTCATCTTTATATTTTTTCATCCTACCAAACAAAACATAAGTGAAAAATATCTCTTAAGTTGTGGCTGACAAAATCAAAAATGACAAAAGAGTCCAACATGCATAGTCACAAAACTATTGGATCATGTCACTATCATATTATTAGGCCAATAAATTATATCAATTTATTAAATCTCAATAGCATTACTCGTGAGGAAAACACTTGATTCATCATTCCTCTATTACTAAGTCTTCTATCACGAACTTTAGCAAGCGCAAGTAAAAATACCATATTCATACACACACACACACTCACACTCGCAAAGGATTGAGCAATTATTCTGTGCACTTAGGAAGAAATGAAACGAAAATCCATCAATCAAAAAGCTAAACCTGTCAACAAGTAGAGCATTTGATTTAAAATCTTCGAACAATACAAAGACACAGCATTTTTTTCATTCAGGCAAACATGATTTCAAGAAGTACAATAGAAGAACAATTGGATTAATCTGATCAGGTCATGCTGCACAGAACAACTGTAAAGCTTTGTTTAGTTAAGAGTACTCTGGTTAAACAATGTTGCTGAGCAGCCTGGCTCTCAGGTAATGCTGACACCAGAGAGAACACCACTTAATTCAAAGATAAAACACAGTGAATTATATTTATATCCACATTATTACTGTCCATCTTCATGAATTTTCACACCCCATAATAAAACTGCATACATTTGTACCTTTTTCAATTCAATACTCACACAATCACATCGGAACTACAAGGAAAAGCAGAACATACATTATACTGAGCACCAAATAGCAAGCATCACTCCATGGGTGCCAAATCCTGCTTGATCTGGCAAAAATTATGTACTACTTAAAGAGCATCACCTAGCAGCAGGCAGGAAATCTTACATCACTCAATAGAGTTCATCTTCCTTGTGGGTGTGAATCACACAATCAGAAATTGGGTATGCAATACAGGTCAGCACGTAACCCTTCTCAAGTTGCTCGTCATTCAGGAATGATCCATCTGATTGGTCCACTGATCCTGAAATCATCTTCCCAGCACAGGTAGAGCAGGCGCCAGCCCTACAAGAATAAGGCAGCTCCAATCCTGCATCTTCGGCTGCATCAAGGATGTATGTATCATCAGGGGCATCAATTTCATTCTCGTCACCTTTTGGTCCAATAAGTTTCACTTTATATACTGCCATTGCAGATACTCTGAAGGAGGAAGAGTTCAACCCAAATGCTCCAGAGGCCCTCTTTGCAGAACCCAACAAGCATGTACTCTTAATCAAGGTACCGGATCTAGTTGGAAGCGCGCTTATGAGCAAGCTAGGTGAAGGAATTCTAACAGTCGACATATCAGGCCTGATTCCAAATATTTTTATTAAGTAATGTCAAATACGTTTCTAAAATGTTCAAAGCTAAGGACAAAAGTCAAGCAAGTTTCTCCCAGCTCTTTGTCAGAATGTTTCTTCTATCTTACAGATGAATGTGGGAGAGTAGCCCTTTGTTAACAGAGCAAAATTCAGTGACAGCCTTTAACGTGTACCACCAAATAAACCTACCGATAGTATCTAATCTTCTGAAGTACTAACAACACCCAAGTACTCTACACGTCTCTCTCTCTCTCTCTCTCGATACATGCACACCCAGCCCACACATAATCACCATTTGACTGCAAAACAAAAAGTGATTTTATGTATTCATAATATAATTTTCCAATGAAAAGCTAAAATTTACATTCAAGGATCAATCTTTGGATTTCTCAATGAATCTCAAAAGGTCACATGTTCTGTTGGACATAATCTTATGAAGATTCATCTGAAATATCCTAAAGGTATTTCAAATAATAAGGTATTGGTGAAAAGATCTTTCCGCAAAATCCTTCCCAAATTTCAGTCATAGTTGTTTCATCCGGTTTGTACATTAAGAAGAGTGCCAATGTCTGAATTGATGTTAGCGTTGGAATAGGTAATTTAAGATGTCAAGGTCATTAGTAGAACTTCGACAAAAGTGAATGCCAAGCTATGTCCTAGTAAAGCATCTATGGCATCAAGATGTAGAAGCTGTTATTTTAAGTAAGAAACATGCTGAAAATAAAGCTCACAAACAAAATTACTTGAATTTGTATACAGCTTCAATCTCAATTGCTCATACGCAGAAAGTTGATGTTGAAGATGTTATAAATAGAGACTGCTGAGATTATTGAAATACATATAGGAAAACATGAAAGAGCAAGACAGACTCTTAGCTACAGCTGAGGAAGCTATGAAGACTGGAAGAAAATAGGTCAGAAGTTTGTGTGTGAACAATCTAAGGGTGTCTTGGACATGCGAAACAATTCAACCATTGACTTTGTCAATCCAAAGGGAAGGGATGGTTTGATGAAACAGCTTACTTGCGTATTAGCGTCCTTGTTGCATCTGAAAGAGGACATCAGATCAAATATCAGACGTCTCAAAGAACGCAATTTTTCAAACATATTGGTCGGCATACTTAGATGATACAAAACTCGAAAAAATGATTCAGCATAATACGAACAAGAATAAGGGCACATTTTTATAAAACGTGCCCAGGCATTCATAGTCAAGTTCCGGGCTAGATTGACTTCTCCACTTGAAAGTCGTTTCAAAATCAGTTCCAATGAATGCCTTACAGCTAAGAAAAGTATATAAACGAATAAAGTGTCCCATGCATCCACAGTTAGAAGCTTAATGGATACTACTAGGCCTGCACTCCATCATTCAGTAGGTCCTATCAAAAGGGTCCTCTCCAAGTCCGACAAAGAACACTGCACGGTACAACAGTGAAATAGATTCTCTGGTATTTCATAGACATTCCGCCATATGCTTATTCTTTGGCAGCATCAAACCTATGGTAGTGGATACAAATATGTAAACGTTGTTGATGATGATGCAATGTTTCGAGGAAATCCACATCAGGAAACTTGAAGACATCTGTCGGGAGAGCAAAGTCGTACCAGTCCAAGATACATAAATTTGCTACTTAATTCACTACAAACGCCAATTACATTGCAAACACCGAAGTTTGGTTGAAGAAGTGCCTAAAAGAGCTCGGTCTGAAGTCAGAAAGGTATAATCTTTTATGGGATGATAATTGTACTATTCTTCTTTTCAAAACCCTAACTTTCCATCTGGAAATCAGACATATTAGTGTGAGGTACCACTAGATTCATGTGTAGAATATAAAGTTATTTACAACCTGAGAAAATCCATACTGATAAGAATGGATCTAATGTGATGACAAAGATATTGCCCAGGAAAAAGCTTAAAGCACCCCCACAAGAGCAAAGGTGAGCTTTGTTGTGTTTGGATCCAGCTTATGTGGTAGCCTAACCCCTTACGTTAACCAAAAAAAAAAGTGAAATTTTCCACAATAAGCTCTACAAAATCTGAAAGACGTTTGTCTTCCTAAGTTGTTCCAAATTGAGACAGTAAAAGATGATACCCAAGGTCAAGTTGGTTAGAGAAATTAACAGAAAAAACAGACTATTAGAAGAGAGAATGAGAAATAAAGAAATTCATTCGGGAGAAATCAAATACGTCTTTCACGAAATTTCAGAACTATTGTTCCTAAAATTGGATCCTTACATCTATCGGCTTTGATTATGCAAATAGTCTCTCCCCACTGCTTGATTCATTACCCCTCTGCTGTTCCCACCTAGTTATGCATATCGTATTGTTGCTTCAATGTGTTGCTATCGAACTTAGGATGAGGAATTACCTATTCTGTGACCCAACAGTTGTTCTCTTAATGTTGTAAACATCTTTTGTGTCTGAAAAGAAATAAAAATTCCAAGCCCTTGATTTTTTTTTTCCCGCTTACGAAGGTTTTACGTAACAAAGTTGGTGTCTTGTGTGGAAAATCAACTAGCCTAGCCATCGGAAAACAATCAATAAGAGACACAACCCAGTACAATAAAACCCAATTAAAACAGATTTTAAGAACAGAGAACCCATAATCACTACTATATCATAATGTATGGCAGCTTAACAAAAGGGGAAAAACAAAAACCGATACCGGAAAAACACCATCTATCAAGCGAAGATATATAGAAAATCAAATAAGGGAGAGAGATCTTACAAAAGCCAAAGAGATCTGTAGTTAGACTGAAACTTGAGAGAGCAACAAATTTGAGAGTGGAAAGTACGAGAAGAGCTTATCTAAGTGGGGCTCGTTATGATCCTCCAGAAGTGACATAACTACAATTCACGACAAAAAAGAAGAAGATAAATTACATAAAATCATCCTGAACTTAGGGTGAGTTGCATATCACCCCCTCAATAATTACGAATTTCACTTGATCCCTTTTACTTGTGAATGAAGTGAAAATTTAATAAAATCGGTTTATTGTAACAGTGCCGTTATTACACCCGCTAATTAAGCTTGAGTGTTATGATATAAATAATTTATTTCCTAAATTAAGAAATAATATTATTAATTTTACCTTTCATCCAAATTTTCAGTCCACTCTTTCTTCGGTCCCTTCACCAACACAATCCACATCACACTATAACTCCCCTCTTTTTGCTCCTCTCTAACCCCATGGTTGCTGCAACTCTTCCACCTAAACAACTCACTCTGCTACAAATCCCCCCACCCAACCCTCTCCATGCCGATACGACTCACCCACCTAACCCATTCACAATCGCTGCAACTCCCTCATCCAAAACTCACCCCCACATCGCTACAACTCTCCTAATCCACAACCACGGCGTTTCCCCCACCCCTTGTTGCAAATCTACCGCCTTACAACTGCTGCAAATCCCTTGAACTCTGCGTTTGAGTTGAAAAACTTTTTAATTTTGGTCCAATCTTTTTTTATATATAGTTTTGATTTGAATGTTACTTTTTTTTGA
>CM042185.1:13229151-13302190 GCA_023539305.1 Ilex asprella | reverse complement strand
AACATATACTACACATACAATAATACACAAAAAAAAAATTATTCACAAAAATATCATATTAATAAATTAGAGAAATTACTTACTTGGCAGCGAGATTGGTGATGTAGACAACAGAAGGCGTGTTCTCTTGGAAGAGGGGGACCATAGCTAGCTCATCGGTCTGTAATTTTCTAGGTGTAGCCACTACAAAGGCCGATGCCGGATCAACATCGGTGACGAAGCGAGAGAAAGACAAGGCAACGGAGGTGCAGAGGACGAGAAAAGAATCAAAAAGCTTGTGGAAGCCGGAGTGGTCGTCAATGGAGTAAGATGAAAGAGGGTCGGAGGTAGACGAATAGCGAAGAGCAGAGACTATAGGAGCAAGGCGAGTGGCGTAGTGATATTTGCGAAGAGGGAGAGAGAGAGGTTTGACCATCGGGGGGAGTCGGGAAAAATGAGAGGTGAAAGTGAGAAATAATTTTTAAAAGTAAAAGTTAATTTTTTTTACTTTTTTTATTAACTTATTTAAGTGCACAAATTACTTTTACTTATCAAAAAGTGTTTTTAATAAGTTAAGTCAAACACTACTTTTTTTAAAAAAGTATTTTTCATAAGTTAAAAATCCTAAAAACACTTTTTTTTAAGTCATGCCAAAGACACCCTTTGTATTGGATTTTCCCAAAGGGACAACTATTGCATGTTTTACTTATCAGACTGGCTAGAATCTTGGATCTGATATCTTGTTTCATTTGAAAAACAAGTAGAGAACTGTAAAGGGTTTGCCATTCATACTGTTTATGATAAACAATAGATTTTTTGTTTCCTCCCCTTTGTTTAAGACAATAATTTTTGTTTTAGGAAGTGAAGTTGGTAATCAAGTTCTAGGAAATTTTTAAAATTTGCTATCTTTACTGATTAACCTTAAAGAGTATATAAATTAAATTATTAATAAAGTCGAATTAGTATAATTAGCACACTAAAAAATATTAATTAATGTGAATTAGGGTTTGTGCGATAATTAATTTTTTTTTACAGTTAATATTCAAAATTTCAGGTTTCAATGCAGAATTAACACAAGATGCAAGGAGCAATGTTAAGGAGCTTGAAACAATGAAGACTAAAGTGTAAATTTCCCAAGTGAAGAGTCAGCATGCATGCAACTTGCAAGACCAGCTAACCTCCACTGTCTGGACGGTGGCAGTGCCGTCCGGACGGTCACCAAAGGACGGCCAACACTTATCTTCTTCCTCCTGTTTCCTTTGTGTCTATAAATACCCCCCTCCTTCACTTTAGCAGGCCGGAGGATTACCATTCAAAAGAAAAAACACAAAGTTCTGAGAGCTCTAGGGAGAAATCCAAACAAGAGAAAAAGAGAAAGAAAAGAGAGAAAAGAGAGAAAAGAGAAATAGCAACTTGATCCGGTCTACGATACATTTCAGTCAGAACTCTGTATTCCTACATTTTTGTTGTAGCTTTCCATTCGAATAGTTGAAGTGCTGCCACTTTTTCGTCTTAATTGATAATAAAAGTTGTTGTATTTCAATCGTTCCTTACGAAAGCCTCTTAAATTATGTATTTTAATTCTATTGTAATGGCAACTACCCGTACTTCGTGCTTGTCTATAGCAATGGAGCGTGAGTAGTTGTTTGTACCCTTCAAACTAGGGTAAACATATGTATAATATTGGTTAGATTCTGAAATTGTTGATGTTTTATTTATACATTTATATAAGACATGCCAGCTAGAATAACCCCGATGTTCTTATCGGTATGGCTAGTCCTCCACCGGAATGTTGAGGAAGTTCCACTGACGCATGATATTACTATATATAATAATATTGCCAGTCGAATAATCCCGGTGATCCTATCGGTATGGCTAGTCCTCCACCGGAACACTGAGGAAGTTTTGCTGGTAAATATATATATCACAGATAATCTATTGAATAATTCAAGTATTCCGTCTGAATGGCTTGACCTTCTGGTTGACATATCTAAACACAACTAACATGACAAGTTGCTGTGTTATGATTTACTACCACCAGCTAACCAGACAAGTTGCTGAAAAATAGTCTATACAACCTGCGGGTTTACTTGAATTAATCAGTTGACACATCTATACCCAGTGTAGCTTAAGAAGCAGCTGTGTTATAATATATTACTGCCAGTGTAGCTTGAGAAGCAGTTGTGTTATGGTTTATTATATATGCATTTACAAGCAAAAGATCAAATGAATAACTCAAGTATTCCTCAAGAAAAGCTCAACCTTCTGGTTTGCCTGAGTTAATCAGTTGACGTGGATATAACCAGTGTAGCCTGAGAAGCAATTGTGTTACAAAATATTACCACCAGTGTAGCTTGAGAAACAGCTGTGTTATGGTTTATATACATCAGACCTGCCGATTAGCTTTCCAGTAAAATGGAAGTTAATTGAAGTGAAGTAGCGTTTCCAGTAATCAACCAATACAAAGCATATGGATCCCTAAACTGAAGGGTATCTTTTATATTCTTGTCAGCTATCTGTTTTATTTACGTAATATTTTTATTTAATTGTTTAAACTAGTTATCAAACTAAGCTCACATCACAAGCTATGAAACAATATTCTCCTTCAAACAAACACTTTTATTGTTTTTATTTTATTTTAAATTCTAATTACTAAAACTCTTTGTGGGATCGATACTTGGACTTAAAAACCGAGAAAACTACAATTTGACCACTTATACTTGAGTGCATAATATTAATTAAATCCGATTACTAAAAAGTGTGAATCAAGTTTTTGGCACCGTTGCCGGGGAGTTATAGTAATTTTTTATATAAAAATATATCTATAATAATCTATATATATAAGCGAAAATAATAATAATAATAAATAGTAAATAATGTTTGTTTATCTAGCATAGTTATAACTTGTTAGTTTAATAGTCTATGTCTGTTCATTCATCAGTAGGATTAGTAAATCAGTCAACTCCTTCATCATCCTCATCTTCTTCATCAAATCTACACAAGAATCGTTTGACTTAAGTATGACTCAAAACGTACACAGGGAGGAAGAGGCTAGAGAACAAGAAGTAGCTCAAAATACTCGACCATTAAGAGAATACCTACATTCTACAAGAACTAATGTCCCATCATATTTTGTTTTTCCAACAGACGCTCTGATTCTCAATATTAAACCAGGAACAATACAATTATTACCTCAATTTCATGGTATAGAAGATGAAAATCCATATAGTCATATGAAAGAATTTGAAGAAGTCTGTGGAACTTACAAGATAATTCTGAACTGATCAAAGCAAGACTTTTTTCATTTTCTTTAAAAGATAAAGCAAAACTCTGGCTTAATGTCTTAAGACCAAATTCTATTACAAGTTGGCAAGCTTTACAAACCGAATTCTTTAAAAAAAAATTTCCTGTGCATCGTACAAATACACTAAGACGTAAAATAATTAATTTTGCGGTAAAAGAAATTTTTTTTTTTTATCAATATTGGGAAAGATTTAAAGATCTTCTCCAAGCGTGTTCACATCATACTTTCGAAAATTGGACGTTAGTTGGTTTTTTTATGATGCCTTTCCACCTGCAATGCAACAATTTGTTAAAATGATGGCTCAAGGAGAATTTATGAACAAAAATCCTGAAGAAGCATTTCAATTTTTTGATACTATTTCTTAAAGTTCCCAAATGTGGGACTCGACTTCTTCAAACATTGTAGAAAATAGGCCATCTACATCCGAAAGAGGAAAATATGTCTTAAAAGATGATGATGATGATTTAAGAGCTAAAATAGCTAGTTTATCTCGAAAACTAGAAGCTTTAGAAATGAAAAAAATTAAACAAGTAAATGTTATTACTTCTACTGATCAAACTTGTGAAATTTGTGCATTGTCAGGACATGTTGTAGCAGAATGCCCAACTATACCTGCTTTTAAAGAAGTCTTAATCGAACAATCAAATGTTGTTCCAACTTAAAATAATAATAAACCTTATTTAAATCCTTATTCTGACTTACAATCCAGGATGGAGGAATCATCCGAATTTTAGTTAGAAGAATACAAAACCCACATATCAAACACAAGGTCCAGCACAGAATCAACAACAATATCAACCATATATACCTCCTCAGAAAAAAACTCTGGAAAATACTATGAATCAATTTATTCAGAGTCAGATGAATTTCAATACTCAAACAAATCAAGCATTCAATGATTTTAAATCTCAAACTTCACAAAGTATTGAAGATACTAAGAGTCATCTTGCTAAGCTGACCCAATTCTTAAGTACTACAGAAAAAGGAAAAGGGATTTGAGAATCATTTTGAGTACTACAGTCAGATGAGAGAAACTGAGAATCATTTTGAACTTAGGTAAAAGTAAAGGGATTTGAGGTGGGAGCTTCTATGTCTTTATTTTAAGGTTTGTTGTTGAGTCCATGGTGTTCTAGTCAAACTAGTTGTAAAATCCTATGAAGATAATCAATAGACTAGTAAAGTGTCGAAGTGTTGTGATAATTGTAGCCTAAATGGATATTTCTATGATCCGTTCAGTCTATTTGCGGATGGTAAACTTTTGAGCATTTACACATGCATAGCTTGGAATGGTAACAGAGCAAAGATTATTGTTGAGATCGTTAACATGTTTAAATAAGATTGATCATGGTAGCAGAGCAAAGGTTTATAATCTTTTGCACCTAACTGTATAAACATTTTGTAATTCTAGCTTGTATATAAGAAGTTTGGAATTTTGGAACTCTTGATAAACGCATCAAGTATATTCTATTCTTTGTTTTCTCCTTCGTTTAACTTCTTCACCTATTGATTATGAATTATAGGCATTACTCATGCATCTATTCCAACATGGTGCGTACTTCACCAATCTCATGCATGATGAAACAAATTTAGATGATGAGGTTATAGGTCAATCTTCACCATCTCCTCAAGTAGAATCCACCATCAAAAAATGAGGTGGCAATTTTACAATAGAGAAAGACATTATGATAATCTCGGCGTGACTTAACATTAGTTTGGATGTTGTGCAAGAAAATGAGCAAAAATCAAAGAGATATTGACATAGGATTTGCGAGTTCTTCCACGAATACAAACCTAAGTCATGCCCCAGTCGTAGTCAAAATTCTTTGATGAATATTTGGTCAGCAATTCAACTAGCCACAAACAAATTTTGTGGGTGCTTTGCACATATAGAAAGGCTGAATCAAAGTGGCTTGACAGAGAAAGACAAGGTATGAGTGAATATTTTTTTATTAAATAGTATACTTTTAATGACAAATTAATGAGTTTTGTTGTAATTTTTTTTAGACTCGTGATACCAAGAACTTGTACAAGAAACTCCATAAATCTTCTTTTCAGTTTGAACATTGTTTAAATGAGTTAAGTATCAACCAAAATGGATGGAGGATTCTCAAGCAAAGAAGCAAAAAATAAAACATAATGCTACTCTTGGCAGCTTCGTGCCTTCTAAAGAGGACTCAATACATTTAGGAGTTGACGGTGGGTACTATAGATCCTTAGACAGGCCATCTAGAAGGAAAGCTGAGAAAGCATGATTACAAAAATCGAAAAGCAGAGAAGTTGGAGGTGATGAACTTGTTAATCTCTTATCTGATATGAAGGAAGATAAAAAGGTAATGAATGAGAAGAAATTTGAAATGTTTGAAAAATATTATCTTCAAGAACAGGAACGTCTACTACAAGAACAACAACGTCTACTGCAAAAGAAAGAGAAAATGAAAATGGAGAATCTAAAAGAGAAAGATCGAATAATGTCGATGAATACGAGTTGCATGCCGAAGTTGCAAGCTGAATATTATCAGCACCGCCAAATGGAAATCTTGGGGAAAAAGATGTAGTTCTTTTTTATTAATAGACAAACAGCTTTAAGTAGTAGTACAAGTACTATAATAACATTTGATTAAGTAGTACCTAGTTTCCATGCATATTCCACTGATACTGGACTAGATCAGCTTGGAGTCTGGAATGACTTTCTTTGTCTCTAATACAATGTTGAGTATTGATAAATTGGAGCAATTCTGAACTCTGCTCAGGTATGACTGGCAATGGGATTCTCATCCATTGTATCATAACTAACATCTAACTCATTATCGTTCCACTCATCATCGACAATCATGTTGTGCAATATTATGCATGCCTTCATAATATCCTTAAGCACTTCAAGTGTCCAGAAACGTGTAGGTCCACGCACTATAGCAAATCGTGCTTAGAGCACTCCAAATGCTGGCTTAACATCCTTTCTTGTTGTCTCTTGAGATTTTGAAAAATGTATTTGTTTATTGCCTCTTGGAGATGGAATTGTTTTGACAAATGTTGCTCATTTTGGATATATACCATCATCAAGGTAATATCTCCCACTGTATAATTGTTTCCGTTGACTGAGAAATTGACTGGAGGAGCTCGACCTTCTGAAAGGAGAGCAAAAACAGAAGAGCGTTCTAGTACGTTGATATCACTATGAGATCTAGGTAACTCAAAAAGGCGTGCCAAATCCATAGATCATATAAAGCCACCGCCTCCAAAATAATTGTTGGTTCATAGATGTGACCAGAATACATATCTTTCCATGCTGTTGGATAATTCTTCCATTTCTAATGCATACAATCAATGCTACCCAACATCCTAGTAAACTCACAATTGGTACCCATTGCTAATAATCTAGCAATGTCATCGTTGTTTGGTGACCTGAGGTACTCATCTGAAAAAATTGCTTCTACCACCCTCACAAATCTTTTCAAGCTTTCTATTGCGGTGTTTTCGCCAATCCTCACATAATCATCAACTGCATCTGCTGCAACTCCATAAGCAAGCATCCCTATGGCGGTTGTCATTTTTTGAAGGGAAGACAAACTAGTAATTCCAACAACATCTTTTTTTTGACAAAATATGGATCATAATCTTCCACTATGGATAGAATATGAAGGAAAATTGTTCGATTCATTCGAAACCTTCTTCGAAATAAATTTGGGAGATAGACAGGCGGATTAGCAAAATAATCACGATACAGTCTCTCGTGCCTTGAACTCGATTGCGAAAAATAAATGAATGACCTTGAATGAAACCACGACGTACACCAAAACTTTTCTTATTATCGCCAATCCTCACATAATCATCAACATCTGCTGCAACTCCATAAGCCAGTAATTCCAACATCTTTTTTTTGGGACAAAATATGGATCATAATCTTCCACCATGGATAAAATATGAAGGAAAATTGTTCGATTCATTCAAAACTTTCTTCGAAATAAGTTTGGGGGATAAACAGGCTGATCAGAAAAATAATCACGATACAGTCTCTCGTGCCTTGAACTTGATTGCAAAAAATAAATGAATGACCTTGAATGAAACCACGACGTACACCAGAGCTTTCCTCGTTATTGTGTTTGTTCATTTTGATAGCACAAATTGTTACCATCTTCAATTCATCTTCGAAGTCAGAATCGTCAATAATCATCTTCATTGCAGGATGACGAGCCATAATATAAACACAAAGACGAGTACAATGACAATAAATAGATTTGAGGTGTATGACAATGAGAGATAAAAAATCCTATTTATACATATCCTAAAATATGAATGTTACAAATATGACCATTGTAAATATGACTACTATAATATGACCGTTGTAAATATGACCATCGTAAATATGAACGTTATAAATATGACCATTGAAAAATTTAAATTTTAAAATTTTGAATTTCGTGATCGTTATAAATATAATAATTATTAATAAAAATAAAAATTTTAAAAATTTTATGACATGGCGTAATACGTCAGTATGTGTTGTCATCAATATGATAATGACATAACATATTATATAGTATTTTAGATTGTAATAATTAATAGTTAGTTAAAGTGTTTAATTAAAATAGATAGTGTGATTGAAGTGAATTTAAAAAAATATTAGTTAAAGTACGTAATATAATAAAAATATATTTTTTTCTAACTATTTACGTAGCTCTCTTGGCGTTTGCTCTAAGTTCTGGGAGAGAGAGAGAGATGGCGACTGCTTCTTCGATGCTCAGATCAACAGCCGGGAAGGTGGGACCTGCCGTCCGGAAACAAGTCCTAACCTTAACGGACGCCGCGGCGGCCAGGATACGCCACCTCCTACAACAGCGGCAACGCCCTTTCCTCAAACTCGGCGTCAAGGCTCGCGGCTGCAACGGTTTGTCCTATATCCTCAACTATGCCGGTATGAATCTATAAATCGAGACTTTTAATTTATTTACCGTGTCATTTTCCATCTCTTTTGCAAACAAATTTGAGAATTTCCCATTCCTGAGAGAAACTAAACCGGAGGGAAATCAAAAAATTGGGACCTATGATGAGGAACTATACTTATTTGGGGGATACTTATCATTATTGTTTTATTAAAAAGAAATAATTTTCAGTCATGTGTGATCCTTAATACGAAATCTATATTTCTTTCTCTTTTTTCTTGAGTTCTTCAATTCGGGTAACGTTTATTTGTAATAATAGGCAACTTTTTCCACTGCTTTGGAATTAAAATTTAGAAATATTTAGCTCTCCTTTGCATCTTTGATCTCTGGGAGCCTCAAGAACAGTGAGTGTTAAATCAAAGAGGCAGTTGTTTTTAAAGTGAAAAGACAAAGACAAAGGCATCAAAGATTCAAAGAAACCCATGGGAATTGAATTTATGTAACTATTTGGAGGTAAAATATGTGGATGCTCATACAATCACATTCGAGATGTAAATGTAGCAATATTGCTAGCTGAGTGTTGTCATAATTGAAGAAAAGAGAAATTTTTGGATTGACTGGTCATCATATTGACATTTTTTTTTTGTTGATTATTTATTTCTTAACTACTTCAGTGCAGAGAATGAAATTTTATAGCTTGTTGGTTTCCTAACTTGCTGCTGTCTTGAATTTCCAGATGAGAAAGGCAAGTTTGATGAGTTGGTTGAGGACAAGGGTGTGAAGATATTGGTTGATCCTAAGGCCCTCATGCATGTGGTGGGAACCAAGATGGATTTTGTTGATGACAAACTCAGGTCTGCCAAGGCTGTTCCAATTATGCACTATTTGCAGAGGAGTTTGATTTATATATGTTTAAATGTATGATAGCTGTGTGCATACGTACATGTGCAAGTGTTTCATGCTTTGTTAGAGGAACCTATTCTTGGGGGGAGGGGGGGCATTAATCTGGATGTTCTAGATATGATGTCATCACACCGAAGTGAAACAGCTGAAAACACCAGTTTATAAGACACTTATTCTAAATCCAGCAGATCACCATCTTGAATTTGAACATTTCTGAAGTATGATATATACCAATGTAATTTATCAGTTATATCCCCTGTTATTTTGTGACTGAAATTTTCACCTTCCCCTATTCCTTTAAACTTCTTATGTTAATTGTACTTTATAAGCAGCTGATGTTCAGCTTGAAATTTGCTATTTGGAGTTGGGAATTTAGGTTCTGTTTTCAGTAACATACGAGAATTTAAGGAACTGTAAATGACAAATTTGTAGGGCTTGATGCCTTGGTTGCAAGTTTTTTTTTTGGCCTCTGTACCATTATGATTTTTTTTTTCAACTTTTCTGATTATTCTTTTTATGCTTCTTTCACCATCTCTGACCTTTCTTTCTTTGGTTACCTGGGCAGATCTGAGTTTATATTTATCAATCCCAACTCTAAAGGGCAGTGTGGCTGTGGAGAATCTTTCATGACGACAAGCAGCACCGAGGCTGCTAAGATGGGTAGATCGTAACATGTTTGTAGTACCTGAATACAAACTTCCAAGAACCACTTATACATGGCTATGACAAAGAGTTGGCTTATGTAGATCTCATTTGCAAAGGAAAAAATATTAGGTTCTAGCGATGGCAGGTGATCTTTGGGTTTGTAAATTTTTGTGTGTTCTGAATTTGTAGTAGTCGGTTCTCTAAAATAATGTTTTCTTTTTAATTTTTTCAGGTTTTCTTATGTACATTGTTGTCACATCCACATTATCTGTAACTAGAATAACTCTAGTCTGCTTCTTGTAAATATGAAATAAATTTTTTTTTTCTGTTTAAGCTTTGATCAATTAACTTTATGATTGCAGAGAAATTGACAATCAAATCAGTAGTGCTTTATTTATGATGGGATTTTTGTTATTTGGTTAAATCTATTTCATAGCAGTGTCGTGCCCCAACCATAGGTCGCCTTGAGCTGCATATGACTTCCTTTTTTTTTCCATTGGTTTAGGAAGTTCTAAAGTAGTTGAGGGAATATGGATCAATAAGCAGACTTCGGACATTACATTTCACTGTGAAACTAATTCAAGTTGAGGGAATAATATGAGAAATTCAATAGGTTAGTGGACAAAATAAGTTGAAGGCCATAGTGTAGGGAGACGTGTAATTAACCCTGTAGTTTTTCATGCACCAAAAAAGAAATTAAACCATCCAGTCATGTCTAAGAGTTACAATCATAGTAACACTATTGAACATGTCTCTATCACATCATTATGTCAGCAAACTTGATTAATTTTTTAAGTTTCAATAGCATCACTCTAGAGAAAGATGCAGACACTGCTAGCCAAATCATGTGAACTTCTGTGGCACAAGATAGGGCATGAAGGAGAAAGATAAACACAAAGCTACAGTTGAGGAAGCTATGGAGCCAAATAAAAATGTGAGATTCTGTGTGTTATATAAATATAAATGATATTAACTTGCTAATATTTTTAAGATAATTAAAATGATGAGAGAAACTTCTAATCATTGTTAAATGAATAGTCGCGTAAGTTTGAAATACAAATGTATTGATTTTTGGGGTCAAATTTAATTTTTGCAGGTGTTTAAGGTTGATAAGGGTAACTATGTAAATATACTAATTTTTTTAGGTCAAAATAATATTAACATTTACACCGGGAGGTTCGAAAAACTTGAAATAATCGTAGCGGTTCGGATGGATAAAATAATAATTTTAGTATTTTGGGTGTAAATTAACTTTAATTTTGAGATAAATCATAAAATTAAATGTTTTTAAGTTAAAATAATATTAAAAATGAATCCGGAATGTCGAAAAACTTTAAGGTACTCATATGGATCAAATTAGAGATTTTTAGTGGCAAAACCATAATTTTGGAGAAAACTCAAATTTCAACCAGGAACAGTAAAAATCGGGACTAGGGGGTTTAAACCCGGATTTTAGCCAATTTTCTTCCATTTTTCCTCACATCTTTCACTCAAAAATCCTTCACCCATCTTAAGACTAGAGAGAGAAAGAGAGAAGAAGATAGAAGAAGGGATCTAGGGCCAGGCTTGGGCTTGGCTTGAAGATCTTGGAGATTAAGCTTGAAATTTTGATTTCTAGGTGGAGTTTTCCTCTCTCTTACATTTACAATGTACATCTCATTTAGTTTCTTTAGTTAAACCTTATTATGTGTTTGATGGCAAAATACTTGCTATAATCCTTGATTTAGTGTTGAATATACCATGAATTGTAAACCTACGCGCATAAAAATAATTTTTGTGCTATGAGTTTAAAAATTTAGTTTGATTTTATCTATGGGTATTTGATTAAACCTATGATTTTTGGGTTTTGAAGTATGTTATGATATTGTACATAATATATATTACATATTCTCTTAGAAATAAAAATAATTTTGTTATGAGTTTGAAGCCCTAGTTTGATTTTAATGATGAATATTTAATTAAACATATGATTTGGGGGTTTTGAAGTGTTTTATGATCTTGTACATAATATATATCACTTATTTTCTTGGAATTTGTTGTATTGCTTTGAAAATGTAAATTTTGAGATTTTAGTATACTATATGTTTTGATAAAATGTCAAGGTTATGACATGCGTTTTCAAAAGGATTTATGGATATAGAAAATAATAATTTTTGAAAAATGTATGCTCGATATTGACAGGTAGAGGGTTAGTAGACTATTGAGACCTATTGAGTGAGTTGCCAGAGCGGCTACTAGTCATGAGGGAAATTGGTTATGGCAGTGGTTTTCGGTGATGGCTTATGTGGCGTCACAAGTTGTGTCCTACACGTTCCCCTTGAAAAGCAAGAAGGACGATGAGATTTTAGGGTGCAAGACCCAACAGTTTCCTCGGGGATGGTTCATTCGTGAACTAGTGTGATTGATGATATTGTCCATATGCGAAGCATGCATGGTATTTGCTATGATGATTTGACTTTAAATATATAAACTTTTAATTTATACCTTGTATATTTCTAATGTTGAGGTGTTGAGAGATTTTGATAAATGTTTTACTTATTATCCTGTACTTGTATTTAATTATAGAGAACTTTCATTATTTCTTCGTATGGTTTGTGAAATGTTGATATTTAAAACTTTGTGAATGCTTGGGAAAAAGATTATCTTACTGAGCGTGCGGTTGCTCATCCCTTACTAATATTTTCAGAGACTAGCATGCATCTTGCGGCATAGGTGATGGAATGCTTGTGGGAGCTTGCACTAGAAGAATCTCTTTTGGAGCTTTTTTGTATATACATTTAGAATTTATGTATGAATGTAAGCACTCAAACATTGGGTTAGAAAAAGTTGTTTTGAGGCTTTTGCGGTGTACACTTGATCATCCCATAAATGGCTTATTATTTTGGATATTATAGTATAAAATTAAGACTTTGTGTACTAAGTTGTGGTATATATACTGGTGCTGGATGTATCCGAGTTTGGGAGAATTTTGTGGGCCTCTAATTGTCACTCCGGACTTAGTTGGATTATATTTTTTATGGAGGCATGTTGTGAATGTTTAGTTAGTTTAAATTATATTATGCTCTCACAGGGATGCTCTTACTAACTGGTTGAAAATCCAATTTTCAAAGGAAATTCTATCGAAATTTTCAAAAAAAAAATGTTGATTTATTTTTAACTAAAGAGATACTTTCTTAGAATTTTTTTTTACAACATAACGCCATGTGTTTTTCCAAATAAACAAAGTAATTTTTTTTTATCACGCTTTTGTCAAATTTGTGGCGTGACAAAAAATTTGGCAGATTGTATTTACAATCTAAGGGTGCCTAGGATGGAATAGATTACATAGTTAGCATTCTCTTTGTTGCATCCGAAAGAGTAAATAACCCTCACATCAATTTGATCAATACAATTATAAGAAAATAATCCAAACCCGAGGCCTTAAACCTCTTTGTACAAACCATTCAACCGTACCCTCTCCATCCTCATACTTTGATAATATAAAACTTGAGGTTAGGTTTTTTTCAAATAAAAAAAGAAAGAGAAATGATGCAAGGTAATACGGACAAGAAAACGGGTGAAGTTTAAAAAACTGTGTCCCAGACATTCATAGTCAAGTTCAGGCTACTTTAAAGGCCATTTCAAACCGAGTTCCAAGTACTGTCCTCCAAGTGAGAAAAATATAGAAGAAATGAAGGGCAGGCAGAAACATAACCATTCAGCCGGCATATCGGAGATAGCTATCTGCATATGACTTAGGATCAACCTACTCAAACACAAGTTTTGGTTCGCTAACAGTTGAAAGAGAAAATTCTTAAACTACATCCACTTGAGGCCTGCTTCTCCAAATTGTTCTTGACTACACCAGAATACATCAATGTAAGAACTCCATAAACCAGAGATTTTTTCCTATCTACTTCAATTTTTTGACGTTTTTCTATCAACACTGCAGCTTATTCTGCAAGGTTTTACGCTAAAAATCGTGGGCTTGAACCACGCTTTCATAAAAACAATGGTGTGTGATATATTAGTTTGATAAATAAGTTTCAAACTAAGGTATTTGGGTAAAAATAATTTTTAAACACACAATAGAAAGAAAACTCATTCCGATGGTCCATACATATGAATGATTCGGTGGACAATCCTAGTACATTTATTCTTGAAGTCTACTAGCCAGTACATTTTAGCAACAAAGCCAGTCAGGAGTTTTTAACATATAAGCATCTTATCAGATGGAAAAAAAAGTAATGTCAATGACACGGTTTTCCCCAGTAACATGTTCAGGGTCATAATTCACACTCAAATGTAACAAATATCGAAGACGATCAATCAGCTTTGTTCACGATCTATCTGATCACGAGTGTCCAGAAGAATTGGACAAAAACTGCAGAACTTACATGAATTTATTCATTCCTTTTAGGAGCAGATAGCCGGTGTTTTGACCATTCATCTAAAGCATTGCGGTGGAGAGCATTCATTCGAATATAAGGTCTTTTTTCTCGGATTAACTTCTCAGCGCTTTTCCAATCTTCTGCCACACCTAAAGCCACTAACAGTGCGCACATCACTGCAACACTTCGTCCATGACCTGGAGAAAGCAACACAATGATTAAGAAAAAAAAATTGGTTACAAGCCTCAAGCCTCAATCTCAACTCTCAAGTTCCAAGTACATGGCAGTTCATCATAAAACAGCTAAACATTATTGAGAAAACCTTCAAAATTCATAACCATCTAATCCTGCAAGACATCGGAAATATTTTAACTAATTACAAGAAACAAATTCTGTCCAATAGATGGTCTGCATTGCTCTTCACCAAAATAGTTCTGGAGACTTCTTGCTTAAAGTAACTACTTAGAGGGTTGTTAAAAAATTGAAAGGCACTTGGTCAGAGAAACAAAATCCCAAAATGAGAAACTTGCCCCAAAATTCTGTCAACATACCACAGACACAGTAATAGCAAAATGTTGATTTTTTGCCTCAGTTCAAACTTAGAAGTCATTATTCCATAAGAAACTGTAGTTACTAGTCGATTGAACAGTAAGCATAAGTTCTCACTTTGGGGCCATTGAAAGACTAAGAGATACTTCATTAGACCTTAACTTCCAAATCGAACCTTACATTTGGCCATAGGAGTTCCACCTCATACCTATATTCAGTGGCAAACCTGTCAAAAACCCTTTCACTGGTTTTGTTGTGTTCCTGCACTCTTCATTGAAGGAAAACGCAGGAGCTTAGCATGAAATTGAGAATTATCCAGATCAGGCCATGGTATTTTGGTAATATGCCATCAGCCTAATGCTTGAGGACAAGTGAAAGAACTCATCCACTGAAGAGAGATGGGCGGTCAGAACTACCCTAATTCCATTCCCCAACACTTTCACTTGGCAAAAGTAATTATAAAACATACACGATCCAATGATAAAATAAAGGAATTTTTAGCTTACGATCTATAAATCCTCTTACCTTTTATCTCTCTATTCAACTTGGTCAATGGCATATTCAGGAATTCACATGTTAGAGTTTTTATTTTATGCATTAAGTCATAAGTCTATTAGTGTAGGACAATTTTATAATTATCCAAAATATTGCTTAGTTATAAATAAGATGTGTAGGGCAACATAGCTCATACACAACTGATTCTTTATTCTCTACCTCGTGTTCTCTTTTTTTTTGTGTGTGTTTTTCTAACCCTAATATTAATTTATTGTTTTCAACTTGGTATCAGAGCAATTATTTCTTAATTACAAAAATTAGATTGAGCCAAACAAAGGTTACTCGCGATTGTTCAGACATCAGAGAAACTCCCGAAAAAGTGACATCAGCAGTTTCTGACGACTGAAACTCACCTCCATGATCGAGTCACTGCTCCTGAATTTATGGTGATTTTTTTAGAATTTTATAAGTCTATCTAGATCGACTTTTCATTTTCAGAATATTTTTCGAAAATTTCGATTGTTTTTCGTGATCTGGACTTTGTCCAAGCTTTGTCCGACGCTTCCTTCTATCACAGACAAGTCCGACTAACACCCTAGGAGACTCCTATGGCAAACCCACGCATTTGTGAGTGGTTCATTGATGTTTTTGGTGGCTGGGCAAAAGTTGGCACCGCACATTGCCTATATTTCTCACTATTTTGGTGCTCCTGGTTAGGGACTCCTTTGTTTATGATGTGTGGCTCAATCTAGGTGTGTTTTCTTTCAAGTCTTCATATTTCTTGGTGTTGGGTCTATTTGAATCCTGCAAACAAAGGCATTGCACACTGTTTAGGTACTGTAGTGCTCTAATTGCCCCAAAAAGTATTTTTTTTTTTTTTTTTGTGTTTGTGGTCTCTATATTTGTTGTTTGGAGATCTGGTTGTGTTTTTTGGTGTTGGTGGCGTGAAGTATGCGATTTGGGCAGAATTTCTGGTCCTTTGTTTGGTTGTGTGATTGTGTTGGTACGGACTATTGGTTTGATTATTATCACCTAGTTATTTGATATTTTTTTAACTATGGCGACTTCAGATGATGTTAAAGATACTTCTGTTGATAATCAAGCTCGACAGGTTCACTCTCTGGACGATCAGGTTAGACATATCACTTTTGTAAAATTAAATGGACACAATTATTATTCTTGGGCACATGCTGTTAAGGTTTTCGTACGGGCCAAGGGGAAAGTCAAATATTTGGCTGACAGTCCTCTTAAGGAAGGGTCCAGCTGTTCTGAAGACTGGTGGAGTAAAAATTCCTTGATGATGACCTAGTGGTGGCTTAGAATGAAACCATTTATGGCCTCTAATGTTCAACTTCTTGATACTGCTAAGAAGATATGGGACTCCCTTGAGGAGATGTACTTCCAAGAACATAACGTATCTAGAATCTATGAACTCTTTGCGCATCTATTTAATACCAAGCAAGGAAATAAATCCTTGGTTGAACACTCCCGCACCTTGAAAGGATTATGAAAAGAACTTATGTTGTATCAGCCTTTGAGTCCAGATCTAGAGGTTCAGCGTCGACCATGGGAGGAGTTTCAGGTTGCGTTGTTTTTGTCAAGCTTTACTTCTGGCTAGTGAAAAGCTTCCTCCTGCTACCAATGTTTATTCTCGTCTTCAGTGAGCTTCATTTACTCGTGGGCCTCCTTCATCTTCACATGATTCCTCTACCTTAATTTCTAGTGATGGCAGTCGTGGTATATCACGGGGAAGACGTATTAGTGGTCGCTATCCGACCTAGGTGGTAACCGTGGTGGTAGAGGCTCTGGTCGTGGTGGCTGAGGTGGTCGTAATGGTCGGGGTAAAAGCTCCAAGTGGAGCTACTGGACATACAAAGGATTATTGTTCGGATAAGCATGGGAGGCCAACCTATGCTAATTCAGGCATCTGATGATTTGGCTCCACCTGTGTCTCAACCACCGACCGCTACTTCTATTGGATCTCCATCTGACTCTATTGATGCCCCGACTTCTTCGCTCAGTCAGCTTATCCAACAGTTATATTCATTTTTTTCTCATTTGTCTACTTCCACACACAAGGATCAAAATATCGTGTCGACACGTCCGAAACGTCCGAAACGTTTCGGAATTTCAACACACCGACACGAAACATGGGTTGAATCCCAAAATTCCAAAGTTTCGGTCGAAACGTCACTGTGTCGGACTGTTTCGGTCGAAACACGTCGAAACAAGTCGAAACACCTCGAAACAGGTCGAAACACCTCGAAACAGGTCGAAACACCTGTGCTACTTTTTTTATATATATTTTTATATATAAGTAAAGAACAATTACATTTAATACCCCACTGCATTATAATTTTTTACTTTTAACTATACATAACTACTATTAATTTAATTTGATACCTTTCATTATTTTTTTTCTTTTTATAATTATTATTTTATGTTATTATTATTTGTTAAATTTACATATTAAATAACTGCAAGTCATTTTATTAATTATAATTTATTTGTTAAATATCTAAAATTAAGTATTTATGTGTTTTAGTCATTGTGTACACAATGATTTTAATATTAATGAAATAATATTATTTATTAACTTGAAGACACAATTTAAATTAATAAATTAGTATTATAATAATATGCTGCACTTAGTATTATTAATTAGTAAATTAATATTATAATAAAATTATATTATTAATTGGATAATATTCTAATTTAAATGATTTCCGCCTCATGTCAAACCTTTTTTTCCTCCAATTTAAATTTATTCTTATATAAATGGATGTTAACCGAATAAATATGTTAAATTAATCAATTATTTAGCTTATTTTTATAATAAATGAATTGTATTTGTATTTCTACATGTTTCCATATTTTTTCTGCGTTTTCATTGTGTTTCCGAAACGTTTCCGTTTTTGAACTTATCGAAACGGTACTTCGAAACGATATTTCAATCCTTGTCTGCACATACGATGGCTCAATTAGCTTCATCATCTTGAATTTTGGATTTGGGAGCTAATGCCTACATGTCTAGTATTTCTTCCTTATTTTCTAACTTTCGTTCCTCTAACTCTCATATTATGTTAGCTGATGGTTCTTTTAAACCGATTCATAAAACTGGTGATCTCTATCCTATCGACTCTATGACATTAACATCTGATTAAGTTGTCCCACACTTAACTTGTTATTTGTGAGTCAGTTAACCAAGTCTTTACAGTATTTAGTGATTTTTTATCCATATTCTTGTGTTTTTCAGGACTTTCGGACAAAGACGGTGATTGGTTTAGGGCATGAGCACAATGGACTTTACTTTTTGGATTCTAAGACGCAATTTCTGCCTTGAGTACTACCGTGTCTCTCCTCCAGTGACATTTTCGACACTTCAAAAGCTTCGTCAAGTCATTCCTAATTTGACTCTTTCTATTATATTAGAAAGTGAATCTTGTCGATTTCGCAAGCATCGCCGTAGTTCTTTTCCTTCTAGCAGTACGAGTCGTCAGTTTAATCCTTTTGCTATTGTTTTCTGACATTTAGGGTCCTTCAAGAATAAAAAATATTTTTGAATTTTATTATTTTGTGATATTTGTTGATGATTATTTATGTATGACTTAGTTGTTTCTTATAAAGGATCGCTCTGAGTTGCCCAAAAATTTTCTTACTTTTTACAATGAAATTCTTGTACAGTTTAATAAACGTATTAAAATATTTCATTCTGATAATGCTCTCGAGTATGCACAATCCTTCATGCGTACATTTTGTGTCAATCATGGTATCATTCATCAGACTATCTGTCCACATAAATCCCAGCAAAATGGTGTTGCAAAATGCAAACGTCATCACATATTGGATGTTGCTCGTAGTCTCATATTTAACATGCATATACCCAAACCATATTGGGGGAGACGCTGTTCTTACTACAGTTTATCTTATTATTCGAATGCCTTCACCCATCCTTGATAACAAGTCTCCATTCTCATTTCTCTATCTTGATACATCACTTTTTAGTCTAACTCCTCTGGTTTTTGGTTGTGTTGCATTTGTTCACCTCCTTGGTCTGGGTTGGGATAAACTCTCATGGCATGCAGTAAAGTTTGCAAGGATATCGCTGTTATGACTCTGTTTCCCGTCCATACTGTATTAGTGCCGATGTCACTTTTTTTGAATCATCCTCTTTTTTTTTCCTGCCTCAGGACCTACTTTATCTCCAGATTTAATATCTACTAGTAAGGGGAGCTTATATTGCCACTTGTACCAAATTGTACACCTTCTTCTACTCTAGCTCCCTTGCAAGTTTATCTTCGTTCTACAGATAGACAGGTTGTTCTATATGCAGCAACTCCTTGGCCAATGCCTGCTTTTACTAAGGTGCTTTTACTAAGGTTCTTCCTCCTGATCCGTCTAATGCATCATCCTCTTCTGATTTCCCTATTGTATTGTGAAAAGGTACATGTACTTATACCTATCATCCCATTTCTAATTTTTTTCTACTTGCATAGGTTTTTCTCACCCTTTCGCTATTTTGCATCAGTTTTGTCTTCTATATTTGTTCCTAATTCTCTGACACAGACATTATCATCTCCTGGATAGAAGATGGTTATGAATGAAGAAAGTAAGGCCCTTTTATGACAATCATACTTGGAATCTCACTTCTCTTCCGTTTGATAAGCAGACTGTCAGTTGCCATTGGGTCTATACTATGAAATATCATCCTGATGGGTCTGTTAAACATTTGAAGGCACAGTTGATTGTCAAATGCTATATCCAAACATATGGTGCTGATTACTGTAAGACTTTCTCTCTTGTTACCCATCTTAATTTTGTTAGACAGTTAGACTTCTTATTTCTGTTGCAGTCTGTTGGGACTGGCCCTTGTATCAAATACACATAAAGAATGCATTTTTATATGAAAATTTATAGGATGAGGTACATATGACTCAACCACCAGGTTATTTTGTCACGGGTCAAGAACAATTAGCGTGTCGATTGAAGAAATTAGTGTGTCAGTTGAACAATTAGTGTGCAATTTATGACTTGAAGCAATCACCACATGCTTGGTTTGATAAGTTTAGCACTGTTGTGGTTCAGTTTGATTTTTAGCGTTCCACCTCAGATCATTTTTTAAGTGTGTGCAACTAAGATTCAATTTTTTTTAATTTTTCGACAAAATAATTAAACTTCAAAGTAGTCAAAAAGTTTTAAAAAAAAGTTGAGTACTTAATTTAGTCACATAGATGATTCAATTTTCTTGTCATACTATTACACCAAAGTGATTAGAATAATTTTTGTGACATGTACTATTGCTTTTCATGAAAATTTATCGTTGTATTCCCCTAAAGAATCCTTAGAAGAATCAAGTGACCAAAAATCAGATACTTTCTAATTTAGATACTGTACCATTTTCTTTTGGTAAGTAGTAGTCAAAACATTATACCCAAGTGCACTATAATTGTAACATTCAACAATGGAAAATTTTAATGAAAAATAGCAGTACTAAAAACTTCACACAACTGAAATTTAAAATAGAAATTAAGGGCAAATATGTGAAATCATATTAAAATTTGCAACCAACTTCACTGAAATGGATTTTTACATCCTATAAAAAGTCTCATTTGCAAGTGGAGTTTAATCTTATGCATTGCCTGATTAGGCACAAGCAGAAGCATTTTGTAGGAGAAACAGCAAAATTCTACACTTATATCACTTATATTTTACCGATAGCCACTTTAGGCATCTTAGACCCATAAAGCACAGACACTTCGTTAAGGTTGACGTATCCATATCGAATACGACCCTCGTCGGATATTTGAAAATACGTATCAGATACACACTAAAGGTATTCAAAAATTATATCAAAAAATAAATAAAACATATGGATACTTTGCGCATACTTCTATATGCATAGAAGTACATATAATTTTTAGTTTTAAAATTTATCTCTTCCATTCGATTTCACATACAATGCAATACATCAATCCATTACATCAACAAAAATTCATATGACTTTGAATACACATGAACGTTTTTCACGTATTATTCACTATCACATGTCCAAAGAGTATAAATGAATTGATAACACTATAATATTAGTAATAAATACTTCTAAGATAACAATCTAGTTAAATGTTGGTTCTTATTCCTTTAATTAATCATGTTCACTTTATAGATGTACTATAGTGACAAAATAGGTGACTTTTTGAAAATAAAAAATTGTTAATATTGTTTATTATTATTAAAGAATCACTAAAAATTATAACTATCAAGTTATTACATAATAGCACAAATATAAAATATACATTTTTGTAGACGTATCCTGGTCGTTCCCGTATTCTATTTTTTGAGATTTTTCCATAACGCCTTATCCATATCTTATCGTATCTTGTGCCGGTGCCAGTGTGCTTCCTAGTCCTAGATATGTTCAATGCAAAATTTTAAAGACAATTTTAACCAATTAAATTGTGATTTTTTTATTTGAATTGGACAAATATTCAAGATGCTGTGAAGATAGGTGGATTCAAATAAAGGATGGAGAAGTGAAAATTAGGAAAGGTAAGCTACATGGCTATATGGATAAATGATGGGTTAAAACTGCAGATAATGCATGTACAACAGGGAAATGGGTGGTGGTACAGTCTATTTAAAACAAGAATGTATTCTTTTCCATTTCTCATAAATAAATATAAATGATTTGAAATATAGAAATACTAATTTATAGAGAGAAAGCTAAAGAGAGTGAAAGAGATGGAAGAATTGAAGATCTTGTCATGTAAGTCAAAACCTAGGAAGCACGGTGATGGGGATCATGTAGAAATTGGATAGATATCAGAGATTAATTATAATAGTTATTTTGATACTTTTAATATTTATCTTTTAAGTAATTTCTTTTACCTTTTAAGGGCTTAGTTGTCATTATGACTATTTATTTCTTTTAGAGTTCTTTTAGGGTTTGTGTTCTCCTTATATATATAGGGGCTATGGTATTTGTTTTGGTTAGACATTGATTTTGATTATTGATATTGAATCCTCTTCTTCTTCAAACTCTCTATATTCTTATCCCCTTCTTTTTCTTTTCTCATTCCCTTCTTCTTCCCTTCTCATCCCTAATTCTTTCCATTTCTAGTATACATAAAAACTAATACGATCTACATCACACGGATACTCGTCGGAGGTCACCGTGGTAGTGTCGGACACGTGTCCGATATGGATACACGTGTGTGACAGTCGGATACGTATCCGATACTTGTAGAAGTGTTCTGAACAACGACTTTAATTTTTTTTGGTTGGATACAACACGGATATGTGAGGATACGACAGGGTACTTTTGTTATTTTAAAAACTTAGGGGCCGAAACGATATGAAAAAAAAAGCCAAAGCTACATTAAGGCTGGAAAGAGAAAAAAAAGGGGAGAAACTTCAGCCTTCAGTGGTCATTCCCACACCCCACTCCAAAATCGAGATAGAGAGAGTAAAGAGTCGAACAAAGGCTCCACCAAATCTGCTTCAGCAACGAGGAGAAGAAGAAGAGAGCGAATACCATGCCTGTGATTGCGAAGCCCCTTATTCGAAGGCCCAATTTTGCTTTTGCTGCTGCTGCTGCATGTTGTGTTGTGAATCCACTCCAGATTTATTGCTACTTGTGGCTGTTGTGTTGTGTATCCACCTCGTTCCTTTTCTTTTTCTTTTTGTTACTGCTAGCATCCACCACAATCTTTTTTTTTCTTTTTGTTATTGCTATGCTATGTCTTTTCTTTTTTTTGGTTACTCCTATAGCATCCACAACGTTCTTTTTCTTTCTTTTGGCTAAATTACATTCACACCCCCTGACATTTGGTAAAGCCAAATGTCAAAGGGTTTGAATGTAATTTATCCTTTTCTTTTTGTTTGCTATTGCTATGCTGTGTCTTTTTTCTTTTGTTACTCCTATGTTGTGGATCCACTCCGAAGAAATGGTGGATGCGTATTTTGAATCTTTGATTAATTTCAATTATAAAAAAAATCAATGTTTGTCAGGTCTTATTAGTTATTATTAATGTTTTTATACATTTAAATATATATATTAGTATTTTAATTAGTCGTATCTTCGCTGTACCCGTATCCTATATTTTGAGATTTTGTAGTATCCTCGTATCCGTATCGTATCGGATACGACACCCGTATCCGTATCCGTATCCGTATCCGTATCCGTGCTTCTTAGGTCAAAACTGACAGGGATCGATTGGCTGATGGCACCGCTCTTGAAGAGAAGTTCCATCTCCAACTTAAAAGCAGAACAAAGGAGAGATGGCTTGGCTATTCCATAAAAATGCATCTTAAAGGAATATTTATGAATGTAGAAGATAAGGTGAGATGAATAAGGAAGAATGTGTTCGCTTATGACCATAAGAAATAAGCACCATGTTTAGAGCACCCCTCGTGATGGCAATGAGGTGGCAACCATGGAAGTGGTGGCATTGGTAGACATATATGACTTGATTGATAAAACAGAGGTTTCAAGCTAATCGTAATGTGATGCCAATGGGGTATAGGTGTGTGGCAGCAATGGAAGCGAATGGTATACTTAGATTTTAAGGAAATTAAACAAGAACGGCTAATAAAACACAAAAAAGGCTAAAAAGCTATAAAAGACTGTACAAGGAATTAATATTAATGCAATCAGTACTATTAATATTACCTAGCTTACCGACATCGAGAGAAGTACAATGAAAGCTATAAAAGCTAAAATTTACTAGAAAGACAACCAATATCACCTTTGGTCCAAATTTTAACCATATGAAGACCTATACTGCAATTTGGATATTGAGGAAAAGGCATTTTAGATGTTGGCACAAGGTAGAGGAAAAGCATAAATGTAGATCATGTCCGGTGCATGAAGAGATAATTCTTGGACAAGATGGTGATTTAAAGAGAGGTGAAGAAATTTAAAGAGATGTAACTATCATATTTGCGAATGCGATATTCAGGTATGAAGTTAAGGTTGGGCAAAGTTAGAAAGTTCAATTCAGTTGAACTAGTGTCCCAACCTAAATCAGGTGACAAATACTAAGATTCATCATGTAGCAAAATATGGAACACCATAATTAGTGCATGAAAAACGAAACACCAAAATCAGGTTGGAACACTAGTTCAACCAAATGGAGTTTTCGAGTCCTTCTCTCAGACGGGAAAGAACTTATACTTCATCAAGATTGAACTAAAATCATTATTCTTGAAGTCATCTGAAGCTCTAGTTAAGGTAAAGCTTAGGTGTTGGGTTTAAGCATTAGTGATTAGTCATCAAACAAAGACCAACAAACACGCACCCACAGGCATGACTGCAAGCACTCGCTCGAACGCAGGGAGACAAATTACAGTTCTCATGTTAGATGGGGCTGTGATATGCAAAGTAGAAAACAAGCTAGCACAATATTTGTGTTTTCACTTCCAGTTGACCAATCTGATGAGGACTTATTTACATATTATGGCAATGCATACATCTATAACACATTCGGATATAGTTACATCTTGGTATCTCATGTAATAGAGAAAGAAATATTTAGACGCGTGCTACCACCAAAATCTATTCATCCTGGGAGAAAAGAAAAAGGATTTTTGCAAAGTTTGCGAAAACATTAGACTTGGCAAAATTCAAAGGGTATCAAGAAGCATTTGTGTCAAGGCTGTTATTATCAACCAATCTAAGAGAAAAAAGTGCTATTTTCTAAGTTTTGTTCTCCATCTTACTTAAAGTTTCTAGAAGCTTCAGTTCAAAACACTCTCTGACTTAACTATGCAGTTGCCTTTTGAAATATTCAGGTCAGATGGTTATTGGAGGAATTGTAAGCACAATAGATACGTCAGGTCATTCTAGAACATTGGGTTGCCAAATTGAAAGTTAACAGCATATTGTTTTATGCAATTTTAAAGTAAAACAGCATTACACAAATGTTTATCAAACAATTTTGCAAACCCTTAGTCCTTTGATATCTTTTATAGCATAATAGAGAAATAGAAATCTAAAGGTCAAGACTGGTACATGACTCAAGACTGGCTGCTTTTTAGTTACATTACATGCTCACAGATTCTTGTGCATGGTTAAATTCATCTTATACGTAAACTAAATGTACCACTAGGATAAAATATCTGTAGGAGTCTGGTACCCTTGATACACATCACGGCCTAACTGTACTCAACAGTATGCCCACAGGTGCAACACGCGCAGCCTTTCTTTCTTCAATTCTAAGTTAAAGGTCTTTTATATTTGAAAAATGAGAAAGTTATTGCTTCAAAGGCAGATTTAGATTACAAAAGGACTCCCTTTCAATAAAAGATTTTTATTTTTTGAACTGCTCCTTTCAATAAAAGATGACCAAATAGATATTGAAGACAAAACCATATGAATTCAATGAGAAAGTTACTGTTTCAAAAGGCACATCTAGACTACAAAGGGATCCCTTTCAATAAAAGATGACAGAATAGATATTGAAGACACAACCATTCGAATTCAAAATTTGTAAGTTCAAGCTAGGAACCTGAAGAAATGCAGTATGACAGCATGCAAATGTTCTGTAATTGTCAAGACAATTGAAAGGGAACATTGCTTGGTTCAATAGTGATGTGCTTGGATTATAAAGTGTAATAACACAAGTTCAAGTCTCAGTGTAGCTAATTCGTGCACAATTAGTTTTATATGATATATCTAGTCTGCCTTTTCCTGCATCCTGGGTAAATGCAATTGCACTGCAAAAAAACCTTGAGGTAGATAGTTGAACTTATAGAATCAAAAACTTTGTTTCATTGATCTAGTGAAAACATGTATAACTTGTATGATATTATAGTACTTCTGGGCAATACGTTGATCAACAACGTCGAACAAAATACCATATGTCTAGATAAAATTGTACTGACCTCTAAGTCATCACTCATCAGTAATATTTTGACATCAGTGCTCAAAAGCCATCAGCCATGGCAGTCACGGCTGGTCAAGTAGTCGTGGGGCTTGATGCAAGCCCTAACCTTTGGTAGTATTGAACAAGGCAGTTGCCCTCGCTTTCACACCCACAACCTCAAGATTGCTAACCCAATATTTTACCGCCCTAACAAGATTTATGTTGCTTGTGAATAACAACTCCCAGTCACGTGCTATTTCTCGTTCATATGCTTCTATCCTATTCTATGGATTGTGAAATGTATGGTATGGTCAGAAAAATTGCAAAACAGATGATACGGAACACATTTTGACGAGTATATTCAGAAAGAGGCCATGTTTACATATCCGCTTGTGTAAAAATGATTTCATCTAATAGATTTCCCCCAAATAAATTTTAAAGGAAGAATCATTTGTTTGAGGGTCTACACTACTTTAAATGTCGCATATGTTTGACCAAAAGTCTCTAAGGGCACAAGTAGCCAAACTTTTGCACAGATGCCTTTGAATCTTTTCCCTTTTATGTTAAGAAAAAATGCCCTTGTCAAGAGATAAGTTTTTGCTAAACTAGGTTCACATAGACAGAGTGGCAATGCCTTTAAATTCATTATTTAAGCAGAATGCAGTCGTCTTAGCCTCCTTGGCAATGCAAAAGCAAAACTAAGGAGAAACTAATAGTAACCAGAGCCAGATGATCCATAATAGGATTTCAGATCATCTGAGACAGAAGATAATAATGCAATAGTGAAGTAATTACATGGCGAAAACAGAGAAAAAAATCTTGTTTTTACGTGAAGAGGTAGTCGAAGAGCTTTTGCTCATAACTCCAACTGCATTAAGGGATAAAAAGAGGTGTTTCCTAAAGTCATACAGTATATCATATTAAATATTAATTGGAAAACTGAAAGACTAGTCACGTAATAAAATATCAAGTACTGGGAAATAAAGGAACATGTCTACAAAGTGGATCCTCGATCATTAAAAAAAAACGTAGCCAGGCATAACAAAAAATAAGGTAACTTAAGATTTTGAGTGAGTTTGCATGACAACAAAAGAGAATAATGGTTGAGATGGATAGGTCATGTTTAAAAAAGCCAATGAGTACAACAATGAAAGTAAAGGGGCGCAGTGTAGGAGACTTGAAGATGAGGAAAAGCACAAAGGTGTTCATCAAGTATTGCAAAAAGGCATCCACTAATTCAACACAAAACTATGACACTAGACAAGATGATTCACAGTTTCAGTACTGTTGTTTCAACCCAGCCTGAGTGAATGCTCTAAGGTTATAAAAGCTTAGAAAATAGGCACATGTATGGGTGTCGGTATGTGTCTATATGCAAACATGCATAGCTATCACCTAGGATCAAGCATACAATTCCATTTGGCAACACAACAAATTCTAGGCAACTGTCTCACAAATCACAAACCTTAGAAGAAATACACTGGTTCAAAAACCAGAAAAGTGCTCAAGGTCAGTCAACAACTTAATTTATGTATCAAGCAACTCTCTAACCAACAAAACCACAAACACATAAAAATTAAATCCGAGAGCTTCACTGATGACAAATGAAAGCTACAAAATGGATTGTCAGTTACAAAACATACCATATGCACAGTGGATGAAAATCGGCGTTTTCTGAGCTCTCTTTCTACTAGCCCACTTAACAGCAGATTCAATATCACCCGGCTGAGGTGACCTGGTATCCCACGTAGGAATGCACAAATATGCATGTCCTGAGACTTCCAATTTCCTTGGCAATTCACAGGTGCAATCAATAATGGCAGGGTTACCGGGTGGCAATGTTTCTGGGGCATAAGGCCACCCTCCAACATACAAACCCTCAGATACTTCACTATAAGGAGCTTCTCCACTACTCATTCTTCTCAATGCCGAAAAGGCCCGGACAAAGTACAAATATGGACTGAACATAATCAGTGACCAAATCGGGAATGTCCCATCTGAATCCTTCCCCAAAAGCATTGGGAGATTGATGGATGGGTGAGAAGCAATTGCCACCAATAAAGACACCAAAGATGCATATAAAAAGGGTATTGATAACAGAGTGAAACCAAGTGATCTGAGATTTGCAAAAGTCAAGAATAGAAGTGCTGCCTTCATACCTATCAGAACAGATATACCCACACCCATTTTTTTCCTTGACCCTAAGTTAAAAACTGGGAACCAAAAAGGAAAAAGGAAACTAAAATTTGGCAATCCTCAAAAATTTCTGAAATTTTCCAAATTGGGTCTTTCTAAGTTTGTTCTCACTATCAAGCACCGAAGAAGATGAAGATGACAGAATTAAACGCTATATCAGATCAAAGACGCAAAACATAGTCAGGAAAGGAAAACAAAATAGAGATCCAATTCCTGAAAGAAGAAAATACCACCCAACCACTGATTAAACGAGGACATCCACAAAAACGTGGCGAAGGTTAGTGAGGAAGAAGACAGCCAAGGTGAGTGAGGACGGTGGTTAGTCAATATTCACGGATTGGATGTTATAAACGACTTCTAGGTCTCTGTTCTCATGCTATCTCCTATGTCGGCTAGGTACAGCAATGGGAGCCATCTATTTAAGCTCTCGTACGAAAATTCATCTCCTCCGATTTGTTCATCCACCTGTCTTATTTTTCTATTAAAATTTAATTTATTGTCATAATTTATTGATATAATCCATTATAATTTTTAGATTCACAAATGTTCTTATGGCTTTTCTTCTCCGTCGTACACTTGAAAATAGAAATTTAGTATCCTGGTGGATAATATATGTTGTTAATCCAATCAGGATGTGGAAATAAGTAACCGTACTTAAAGAGAGGAAATATATATAGAGATCCAATAAGTAAACGTAGACTCGTGGATGTCAATATATATATATATATATTTTTTGATTATATCAATGAATTAAGTTTAAATAACATTGATAAACTCCACCTCAATCAGATTAGAATATCTTAGATTGAGATAAAGAAAAAATTATATATATAAATTTTGAGTCAAAGAAAAAATTAATAAAATTGATCAAAACACAATATAAATTTTGGACTGATAAATGCAGTCTGTGCTTCTTTCTAGATTGTGAAGCTTTCTCTATTTATTTTCCCATCTTTTTTTATGTTAATCAGGCAAGAAATAGAATTCTTTTTTTAATCTTTCTGGATCTTTTTCAACAACATTAAGAAAATAAAATGAACTTTTTCTTTCAAGGATTGGAACAATTAGACATACTGATCTGACACAACATAGTACCAGATAACTTGCACGGATTAGTTTAGTGGTTAAACCAGAAGATATAAGTTCATAGGTGAGAAAAAACTAAAACTTAATCGATACCTTAGGTTAGTTGTTGGCTGCATGTATCCGAATATATGTTATAACTATATTTAAACGAAGTATGGTTGACGATTTTCCTTACACAATTCTCTTTTTTTTTTTTTAAAGTGAGAGACAGGATATGTTCGCTAAAGATGAGGATAATCTGTATGGAGAAGCCACAGCCAGCACACCAATTTGATTTTCCATGATTTATTGGAGGAGGAACCTTATTAACATTACATTAAAGAGAGATACAACCATGAGCCAATCGCTGCAGGTTGCTTCAACCAGCAGACTATTTGGTCTGGACTTGGAACGGACCATCAAGCATATTTATTAGCAGCAGCAGCAGGAGAAGCAGAAAAAGAAGTCTGTCGTCGCTCCCTAGTAGTGATGGCTCTGTGCATGGCTTCCACAAGTCTTTTCCCCTTCTGGGTGTTAATTGCAGACTCTTTGCTGCCATTGAGTCTGCTCTCTTGGTCCTGGGTCTCCTCCAATACTACTCCAGAGCTTGATTCATCCTGCTTAAGCATGCATTTATGAAGCCTCACGTATTTCATTTCCAAAGCGACAGTCTCTGCACCTCTGATCAATATGATGGTATCAGTAGGTTACTCTCTGTGTGTGTGTATACATATATAAAGTATGGACATCATGGATGTAGGTATAAAGACGTTGGAAAAGACAACCACCTGCCGAAAATAGTGTTAGATTGGCGATTGTAATATTCAATGATCAACGAGTCACTTTGCCGTGGTGGGAAAGAAGTTATGCTGGTTTGATAAAGCAAGAAAAGAGTTGTAGTTTACCCAATGTATGTATATGGCATTGTGACATTTATCACGTTTCAAAAAGGCATATTCTCAAGATAGTTCTCACATATAATATATATATACATACATATATAATATATATCTATATACATATGATGGGCCCGGATTAAGAACCAACTCAAGTTGTTGGCTCAACTTAAATAAAGGACTCACCTATACGAAACTTAATAAGTCCATTGCAAAAGAAATTCACTCTTAGTCAGGCTCATCAAGACTTCAAGAGTCACGCCATCAAGGAGTAAGCAACGTTATCTCAAGAGCCTCATCACGGAGTAGGCAGTGCCATCTCAAGAGCCTCATCCATGCCACTTTAGAGTAAGAAACAAAAAAGTCAACCACGCCATCTTAAGACTTGGTCTTGAGGAGAGTTCCGCAACAACTTCATTCGTTGTAAAGATGATGTCACCTCCACCAAATTAGTCTTTCAATTATTGATAAGTCGCTTCAATCTGTTAGCAGACGACTATAAAATGTAAATCCTACCTACACATGGGGGGCATCTCACACAAGAGATCACATTTGACATCACTCTCATATCTCTCACATCTTGTACCTTATATGAGTTCTCATTGTTCTCACCTGATCTTCTTACACTCTTACAACAATAAAACACACAGGTTATCCTAGCCCTTTACAGTGGAGTAGGTCACCTTGACCGAACCACTTAAATTATATGTTGTTTGTGTTGAATTTTCTCTATATTTTATTGTCTGCATTTATTACTTGATAACTAGTGTGCAAAATTAATTAGTGCATCATTAACGTGCATACATAAAATCCAAAAAAAAATGTATTGGGACAATATAAATCGGAGCGGAATATGAGACATATATAGAAACATATAGATATCTTGGTAGCCTACTTCACTACTGCGTCCGTTCTGCAACCTAACTCTATACCTACCTAAGCTTTCCAAGTAGTGTGACTTTTAGGCATCTTTAGTTGGTCCTTCTACTAAAATTCTTACACTACACGAAAACTTTTTGAATCTAGAGCCTGAGTATATATAAAGTAATTTTTTTTTCGGTAAGTGTATATATAAAGTAATTGATAAGAAAATTAATGTAAATTCAGAAATGTATAAGATTTCCTTCTTAAAATATGAGTAGGATAAACACAAGGATGAATAAGATCTCTTTTTTTAATTACGAGTTGTGCATGGGATATTCATTCAAATATTCTTATTCTTGCGTGTCAAAACACGAGGTTAGGATCAGTGACGTAACCAAATGGAGGCTTGTCGGGGCCATAGCCACCTCAAACTTTTAAAAATACTTTATACTCCCTTTAATTTTTAAAAATATCATATCTTGCTTTTGGTTTTATTTTTATTTATTTATTTATTTTTTGTGTAGGGCACTTGAATTAGTGTACTCGAAAAGCTAAATAATCTTTAATAAGTAATAACCAAATGGGAGATATTAATCAAATGGACAATGCTCCACTTACGGATAAAGACATTTGCTAAAATAGGTTTTATGACAAAAAAAAAAAGTTGTAGCTTTAAATATATCGCAGAGAGGGAGGCGAACAGAAGAAAGACCGTTCCGATAGTCGTTTCTAGCATTTAAAACTCGAAGGACAGGAGTTGAAACACGCACGGGAATCGAGGAAGTCATGATAGCCAGGAACCGCCAGAAAACGTTACGCACGTGCAGACTGAGATCAGCCACGTGTCTGTCTAGTTCGGTCTAAAACAGCTCAGCCCTTGCCCATGCTCGCCTAGCCCAAGGGCTGGGGGGCAACTGATGATACCGAGAACTAATCTAAGATTCAACTCGGACCTCCAAGTTAGATCGGAAGGTCAAAGCTCAGATGACAGGGCTCAGAGAACCAGAACTCAGCACCACCTGAACTGAATAATGCCGAGACAATATGGGGATAGCTGGATGCACCACGAGAGTCCCAAAATAGAAGGAATGAAAGAGGAAAGCTAGAATTAATGAGTAAAATCTCAACTAACTAAGATCCTCCCCAAAAATCAAGGAGAATCCATCAGTGAAAGGCAAAAATCTCGCTGGATATTCCCTAGAGACAGGAATTGCACTATAAATATTGTATTATGCCCCCATCGAAAGGAGGAGAACCTTACTTGTATCAAGAGGGTATTGTGAAAACTTCTAAAGAAGAAATATGGATCTAAGAGCAAGAGCCTCCATTAAAGAATGGATTAGCCAAGCTCTCCTGTCGGTGAACCACTATACTTTTACCGCATAAATCCCTTAACCGTCCCAATCTTGAACACCAAATCGCATCCCCCACGAGCCTTGTAGCTCAGATATAAATTATCAAACGTAATTCGCACCTTCTGCTCATCTACATGGATTTACACCATCAGATATCATGGATGTAGGTATAAAGACGTTGGAAAAGACAACTACCTGCCGAAAATAGTGTTAGATTGGCGATTGTAAAATTCAATGATCAACGAGTCACTTTGCCGTGGTGGGAAAGAAGTTATGCTGGTTTGATAAAGCAAGAAAAGAGTTGTAGTTTACCCAATGTATGTTTATGGCATTGTGACATGTATCACGTTTCTAAAAGGCAAATTCTCGAGATAGTTCTCACATAATATATATATATACATATGATGGCCCTGATTAAGACCCAACTCAATTTGTGGGCTCAACTTAAATAAAGGATCTGCCTATACGAAACTTAATGAGTCTATCCCAAAAGAAATCCACTCTTAGTCAGTCTCATCAAGACTTTAAGAGTCACGTCATAAAAGAGTAAACAACATTATCTCAAGAGCCTCATAAAGGAGTAGGTAGCACCATCTCAAGAGCCTCATTCACACCACTTTGGAGTAAGAAGCAAGGAAGTCAACTACGTCATCTTAAGACTTGGTTTTGAGTAGAGCCCCGCAACAAATTTATTCATTGTGAAGATGACGCCACCTCCACCAAATTAATCTTTCAGTTACTGATAAGTCGTCTCAATCTTGTTAGAAAACGACTATAAAATATAAGTCCCACCTGCACATGTGTGGCATCTCACACAAGAGATCACATTTGACGTCACTCTCATATCTTTCACATCTTATACCTTACCTGAGTTCTCATTTCTCCTACCTGAGTTCTTATTGCTCTTACATGATCTTCTTACACTCCTACAACAATAAAACACACAAGTCATTCTAGCCCTTCACAGTGGAGTAAGTCTCCTTAACCGAACCACTTAAATTGTATGTTGCTTATGCTGAGTTTTCTCTATATTTTATTATCTGCATTAATCACTTGATAGTTGATGTGCAAAATTAATTTGTGCATCATCAACATGCATACATAAAATCCCAAAAAAATTGTATTGGAACAATATAAATCGGAGCAGAATATATGAGACATATATAGAAACATATAGATATCTTGGTAGCCTAGTTCACTACTGCTTCTGTTCTGCAACCTAACTCTATACCTACCTAAGCTTTCCAAGTAACGTCTCCGCACCATTGGAGAGTGACTATTAGGCATCTTTAGTTGGTCCTTCTACTAGACTCCTTCCACTGCACGAAAACTTTTTGAATCTAGAGCCTGAGTATATATAAAGTAATTTTTTTTCGGTAAGTGTATATGCAAAGTAATTGATAAGCAAAATAATTTAAATTCAGAAATGTATAAGATTTCCTTCTTAAAATATGAGTAGAATAAACACAAGGAAGAATAAGATCTCTTTTCGATACTGGAAAAATAGTGATATTTAATTATGAGGTATGCAAGGAATATTCATTCCAATATTCTTATTCTTCTGCATCAAAACACGCGGTTAGGGTCAATGACGGAACCAAATGGAGGTCTACGGTGGCCATAGCCACCTCAAACTTTTAAAAATACTTTATACTCCCTTTAATTTTTAAAAACATCATATCTCGCCTTTGGTTTTATTTTTATTTTATTTTATTTTATTTTGTGTAGGGTACTTGAATTCGTGTACTCAAAAAGCTAAATAATCTTTAATACGTAATAACCAAATGGGAGATATTAATCAAATGGACAATGCTCCACTTACGGATAAAGACATTTGCTAAAATAGGTTTTATGACCCAAAAAAAAATTGTTTCAAATAAAATAGGTTTTATTACATGTTATGGTATACAAATAAAAATTTGACATTAACACTAACACTCGACTGACATCATTGAATAAAATTTTTGGTTGTGCTACTAATTTTATTAATTTGGCCCCCACATAATGAAATTTTGGGTCCATCCTTAGTTAAGATAACGTTTTGGATCGATGTATAATGGAAAATTTAGCCTAAGTTTTTCTTCTGTATATAGAGTGCAAATTGCACCTTTATGTTTACAACAATGACCAGCATCCTTGGATAGATTCGGGTGGTAGTGTGGTGTATGATATTATGTAGCATTTAGGATTATTAGAGTGGGTTGGTACCTTAGCCAAACTAAAATTGGAGGGGTGTGAATATGCTTCTATATAGTACCCCAAGCAGACAGTGTCCAGATTGACAACGATGTTTTATCATAAATAGTCACATGATACTTAAATATGGACAAAAAAATAATTTTGATAATTTTTGACCAAATTTTGGTTAAATACCTACATAAATCACACAATTTTGATCATGAGCTATTCAAATTTTGGTCAAAAAGTAACTTATATTACACATTTTTTGGTCAAGAGCTATCCAAATTTTGTTTAAAAGTTATCAAAATTATTTTTTGTCCATATGTAGCTATTACGTGACAATTTTATAATAAAAAATCGTTCGCAATCTGGAAATTGTCTGATTGAAGGACCATATAAAAACATATTCAATACTTTAGAGACTAAAATGATGCAATTGAAACATTGAGGACTAAAATGATACAGACCCCATACTTTAGGAACCTCTAATGCAATTAACCCTTTTTCTTATTTTGCATTAAATTATTTCAGTTTTGCTTGTGACAATTGGTAAATTTTGGTTGTAATTAGTACCAATTTCAATAAATTTTGTGAATTTTTAACACAAAAAAAAATACATAAAACATGAACACCATCCCCCGAGGTTCATATGATTAGCAAGAAATAAATAGTGGAAAGTGAAAATGGAATAGAGTGAGGGTGCAAGAAAGAAAAATAGTTTATTTTCGAGCATTTGATTACAATGAAAAATGTTCTTTTTAAGTTGTAGAAAACTTTCATTCAATTTAAATACCAAAAAAAAATGTTAGAAATACCATGGATTGCCATCACCAATTATTCATTTTCCTTCATCGTCATAATCCCTGACTAATAAATTAATTAAAGAAAAACAGGTTATAGGTCAACATTCGGTGAATTTAACTTTCGGTATAATACTTAAATGTGTAAAGTCCATAAAATCTGAGATTGAAAATATACCCCTAATTAAAATGGTTATTGTGTCTAAAGAGATTTGAAAAAACCACGATAGGTCCCTACAAAATCACTTCGCACCCAATCGATTTAGAAATTATTGTCCATTTTTATAGCCCAAATCTACACCGAAATCCACAAAAAAAAAAAAATCACTGATTTAAAAACCATACGAAAATTATGTCCCCATTGACAATCGCAAAATTAGAATTGCTCTTGTATTGTACTTGAAGGAAGTTGGTCTGTTCTTTTTTGCAATGAATCATTATCAAGATTTGTGCATAAAAGCTTTCAAGTAAGTGATTTATAGTTTTTTGATTTATTTTGTTTGTTGGGGTTTCATGTAACTAGTGGTAAAATCGATTTTCTTAGTTCTTATACACAGAAACAACGCAAAATAATTTCACTGTCATAATCAGCAGAAATAACAAAAAAATAATTACAAATTCACGGAAAAATGTTCAAATGTTGATATTTTTCGTTGCAATGAAGCCATACATTATCATGAAAATATATGTCTAAAAAATAAGAGATGTATTGTACATTTAATGATTTTGTTTTGCTTATTTTGATTAAATGTGGTAAAAAAAAAAATTTGTTTTGTTGTTGGATTAGTTATTCAAACTAAAAAATATATGTCTAAAAAATATGTCTTAAGATGCATGTAATGAGGTTGTTAAATATGCAATATTATGTGTTTATCACACTACCATCAAGTATGCAGTGAAGCTCCACTTCACCGCTTCCAACAATGAGGCAAAATATGAAACCCTCCTTTCATGCTTAAGGTTTACAATTGAAATGGAAGCCCAACATCTCATTGCTTATAGTGACTCTTAGTTGTTAGTCAACCAAGTGAAACGCGAGTTTGAAGCAAAGGGAACCAGAATGCAAGAGTACCTTGCAATGGTACAAGTCTTGCTTACGAAGTTTCATCACTTCCAGATCTGCCACATTTTGAGGGAAGATAATATGGCTGCAGATGGACTTGCTAGGCTCACCTCGTCCTCGGAAGCCCCACTAAAACTAGCATTCATTGGTCGCCAGTTTGAGCCATGCAGGCTAGACGTGGAAGCCATTAGCGTCAACTGTGCATCTGCCGAATCGAATTTGATCACCCCAATAAGGGCCTACCTCAAGGAGGGCGCGTTGCCAGACGACCCGTTGGTAGACAAAAAGCTCAGGATGAGAGCATCCAAGTTCACCATCTTGTGGGACATCGTGTATTAGAAAAGTTATTCCTTGTCACTGTTACATTGCCTTTCCCCAAAAGAAGTTGAATACGCCCTATGGGAAATCTATGAATGAGTTTGTGGAAGCCACTCTGCAGGACGCTTCCTCACCCACTCAAATAGGGTTACTTCTAGCCTAGTATGGTAAGGGACGTCCATGAGTTCACTAAGAAATGTGACTTCGCCATTGTAGATATCTTCGCCACTGTACCTAGACAACCTTTAGAAGAGTTGAAAGTCATTGCAAGTTCATGACCTTTTTTCAAAGGGGACATTGACATCTTGAGCACCTTACCTTTGAGTATAGGGCAGTGCAAGTTCGTGGTAGTGGCGATCAACTACTTCACAAAGTGGGCGGAAGCTAAATCCTTAGCAAAGATAACATACGCAAAAGGTCAAGGATTTTCATTTAGAAGGACCTGGTTTGCCACTTTGGAGTACCCCACACCATAGTTAGTGATAAAGCTAGGCAATTCGACAACAAGCTCCTGAACTCGTTTTGTGCCAACCTTTAGATAAAGCAGCCTCATTCCAGCCCCAACACACCCGCAGGCAAACAGACCTTGCAAAGGTTATGGTCAGAACGGTACTACACAACCTAAAGACAGGGCTGGAAAAAGTAAAGGTCTTTGAGTGGATGAACTCTCAAGTGTATTATGGGCCTAATAAACGACACTAAGGACTTTGATTGGAGAAACTCCTTTCTGACACACCTTTTTGAGCTGAGGCAGTTGTACCTATGAAAATTGGGGTACATTCTCTAATGGTCCAACACCACGACCTCATCACCAACAAGGAAGGACTCCGCATCAACCTCGACTTGGTGGAGGAGAAAAGAGAGATGGCCATGGTCCGAAATACGGAGTATAAGCACCGTATAGCAAAATACTACAACTCGAGGAAGAAGCCTCGTTCCTTCCAACTAGGATACTTGGTCCTCAAGAAAGTGATTCTAGCCAAAAAAGATCCACAAGAAGGAAAGTTTGGACCAAACTAGGAAAGACCCTACCTTATAACAAAAGTAGTGAGGCCAGACACTTACAGGATCCAGAATTCTAAAGGAAATGTCTTACCCCATCCCTAGAATGTTGAGCATCTGTAGAGGTACTACCAATGACACCTTAGGAGAGTAAAAGTAGTAAAGTTGAGAACTTGATTTTATTTTCTTGTACCTTTCTTGAGCTATTACCCACAATTACTTAGCATAAGCAGTCATTGAATAAAGTTTTCTACATTTACTTCAAAAGTACTTTGCATTCTTGCATTCTATTTCCAAAGAACATTAGTGGCAAAAAACCACTTTTACAAAAGGAGGCTACATACTACTTTTCTACAAAAAACAAGAAAAATCAAAAAGTCTTTAGCACTCTAACAACTCTCATGGCCGTCATCTTCCTCGTCCTCGTGGTGGGGGCGACGATGGTGGTGGTGGCTGTGGCAGCGACGACGGCTGTAGTGGCAGCGGTGGTGGTGGCAGTGGTTGGGGTAAAGGGAACAGTAGAGCGGTTTCAAATACTATTATTTTTTTAAAAGTATTTACGAGAAATAATTTTTAGAATTATTTTTAAAAAATTATTTTAAACACACTCTTAAAGACCTATTTTTCTTATTAAATTTAAGGTGTTAATATTAGCCGTTAGATTAACTTTAAAGTAAAATTTAAAACGATTTCAATCGCGAATAGTAAAAGTCATTTTGTTTTGTCTTTTGAGATTTGAATTGTAAGCTACTTTATTATATAGATGGTTATTCAATTTCATTGTTATGTTTACCAAATTGTTTATCAAATTTTGTATATCAAATTTTCGAAAATGATGAGAAAACCTTGTTCCAAATTGTTAGACTCACTAATCCAAACCACTACATAAGTTTTCGGAATTAGATAACAGAGCATTGTTATGTTCAACAAATTTTTTATCAAAATTTGTATATCAAAGTTGTGTGGTGGTTGGATTAGTGAGTCTCACACACTCCCACTAAGCATTCAATCTGCAAGATTTCGCTACTGAGTAAATTTGGGGTGCGTAGCTTTATTAATTCAATTTGAGTAATTTTCTAGGAACCTAATTTAAGAGCTTAATTAGGAAAAAAATTCAATAAAATCATTGGATTAGTTATGAGTTCTAAAATTAGATGGAACTCACTCTCAATCTAATGACTACATTCAATTAGGTCCTCAAATTAAGTGTCCTAAATTAGGTGTAAATAGTATTTTTCATTAAGATAACATCTTTGCCCTTGACTTAAATTTTTACTCAAATTTAAGTCAACATTTGAATAAAAAACTTGATTAGATACAAAAACGCTTTAATAAAAAAAAATTAAATTAAAGAATAATAAATCCCAATTTAAATGACAAACTTAAATTTAAAAGATGATAAAATATGATTATTAAATTTTTAAAAAATAATAAAATTTAAACATTTGAACCTCTAGCGATAATTAAGGAGTAATAAGAATGAGTTATAATCTCAACGAGAAAACTTTCATGTCTTTGATCACATCGAGATGAGAATTAATCGGGTTCCTATGTAAATGTCTTGTCCTTGTTGGTCCACATGAATTAAAAGAAAAATACAAAAATACGGGATGAGTTCGTGTATCCGATTGCACAAAGTTTTTAAAGGTTATTTTACCCAAATTTAACCCTCACACTCAATATTCAAAGCTTTCTGCAACAAGAACAACAAAAATCGAAATCGGTGTTCAGATCATACGTGAGAAAACTGAAAGGGTTTCAATTTTAGTGTGAAAAGGGAACTAGAGATGGGTGTTCAGAGATGGTTGGTTGACATATCTCAGTGGAACCCATCTCCCCATGACTTCTCGTTTGCCGTCTCTATTCTCCCCCAAAGCGAGCATTCTTCCATCACCAGGTCAGCCACCATGTCTATGCTTATATGTATTGATTTAACTCTTAAATTCGTAATTGCCCTTTTGATTATTCACCAAAATGCTTCTTGGGTATTGCTTCATTGTATGATTAATGCCTTGTTTCTCTTTATAAGCAACTGAATTTGGTATATTACATATGGGGGTGTGTATTTGAAGGGTGTATAGAACATTTTACTGATTGTAATTATTTCATCTCGTTGATTAGATATATTTTTATGTATGTGTGTCTTTTATGCTCAAATTCGTAGCTTTCCTTTGGATTATTTACCAAAAAGCTTATGTAGTACCAACTCGTTATATTGTTGGTACTGTGATTCTTTTTGGAGTAATTGAAGGTAGTATATCAGTAAATATAAGGGGTGTTGAACAATCTTTTAATGATTGTAATCTTGCATTAATTAGGTTTCTGAAAATGGAAGATAAAAAACGGGCGCTTGTGAGCAGGTTGTTGCAATATGCACTTGTACACGAGATTTTGGGACTCCCATTTGATGAAATTACTATTAAGCGCACCGTTGAGGGCAAACCCTATCTGGTATGATACGTTATCATAAGACTTGTTCGTTACTTGCTTCATTAACCCTATCTGATTAGAGTTTAGTGGTATGGCGGGAATATGGTTCAAGTCAGTATTAAGAGTGTTGTCCATTTCATGCAACCCAACATTTTAATTCCACTCCTCTCTTCTTTAAGGCAGAAAGTCCTACATATACCGACGACTCCATTCCTTAATACCAAAAGCAGAGCACAAGGAAAACCGAATGTCTTTTTTTTCGCACTTGGTTAAAACATTTTTTCAAGGGTGTAATGACCCACTCCTTGCCCCCAATAAACATAAAGGCAACTGAGAAAACTTTCTCTGTGACATATATTTGGGCAATTTAGATAGGTATTCTTGGATAATTTACTGTGCAACTTCATTTTAAGGGCATCTTCAGTCATCATGCCAAACAACATCTTCAGTTAGAAGTTAGAACAAAAGAATCGGGCTTTTACTTAACAATGACTTTGCATGGGCTTAGCAAGGTTTATTTTTGTGCGCTTGGTATAGTGAATTCCTTATTTGCATCCCTACCTTCTTGTAGTTGTTGGAGTGGTGATCATATAGGTAATATCAGGAGTGTTGTCCTTGTTCTATTAGGAAAGCAATAAAGTGAACTTGAATTTCCCCAATTTCAACTTCAACGTATCCCATCATGGAGACTATGTGGCAATAGCTTCTGAACCAGTATGCCTCGTGGGTTTGGATATCGTCTCTCACTTCCTTCCCGAGAAAGAAACTGTTCCAGAGTTCATTCAGAATTTCTCAGCATACTTCTCAACTTTAGAATGGAATGACATTATTAATCCTGGAAGTTGTGATGAAATGTTGAATAAGTTTTACAGGTATGGTTAATCTTATATGCCCTCTTAGTGGAAAACTGCTAATTGAACTTATTGGGTCTCATTTTCTTTAGCTTCTTGTTATTTGATTCCTCAAAGGCCATTTCGATGTTATGCTTTTTTCTTATCACCAGACAATCCAAATGTTCCACTTGAACAACCAACTATCTATATGCTATGTTTATATATTGATAAATGTCTACGTAGTTCTCTGTACCAATTTATTAGTGTTATCTAATATTAACAAAAAAAAATAAAAAATCAACAGGTTTATTATTGAACATTGAAAGATGAATCACATAGATGTATACATGTTCACGTATGTGCACATTTATACAAACATATAGCTGCGTACATACTTGTGTGCTAAGGCCAGAATTTGATGTCTAATGATAGCATGCATGAATGTAAGAGTTCACAGATGTGTGATACCATTGACTGCTCAAATTGTTGCAGATATTGGAGTCTAAAGGAAGCATTTGTCAAGGCCATTGGAACTGGAGTGGGGTACAGATTGGATAGTGTGGAATTTCATCACAATAATTGGACCAACATATTTGTCAAAATTGATGGGAGAGAACTGAAGGATTGGAGATTTTGGCTTTTTGAGCTGGAGAAAAGCCACGTGGTTAGTTTTTGAACGATTATTTTTACATTCCTTTAATATTACTGGATCATAAAAGCAGAAGTGTTTGAAGCTTAATGAAGAATCAGGACGGTATCCATTGTATGCTTTGTTTTTGCAGCACTTACAAAACTACAAGATCTTTTGAGAGTGTTCTAGACTATTAGCATACCGCAGGAAGACATTGGAAACTAGCCATTTAGCTTCATTTTGGAGAAATTAAGAATCTGATCCTAGTATAGTCGGTATCTTTGTTGAGTTACGAATGAAACCATAAAGTTTAGAAAAAGGTAGTCTAATTTCAACCCAGGTCATGATTTTCTCTATTCTAGGGTTCCCAAGGAAACAAAAGGCTTTTGTCAATGTAACTTTCAATTGCCCTTTTTTCATTCCAGTAATGTGCTCTAAGTATCAGATTACATGAAAATTGACGTGGGTGGCTGTAGGCCAAATGGTTGGATCAGACAGCAATGAGTGTGCAATCACTGTGAGCTTAGATGCATGATGAATTTCAGACTGCTCCACAGATGCCTTGGTGTGACATTGGTCTGACAGATTCTCCCGAATGATGAATGAATAAAAATGTCTTCAAACTAGAAGGGAAAAATAACTACTAAGGGATGTGGACTCCAGACGTTTTGAGTGTTAGGAACCATGGTTTTTAGCCATTATTGTAAGTTCTCATACGGGCAGCATTTCCGGACAATCTAAACACAAACCAAGTGTGCATACCCCCGAGAGATAATCTTTGAAATTGATAATACATTCTGCCAGTGTCACACCCATTTAATTAAATTATGGCCACCTTACTTTTGCAAACTAGTTTGCTTTGGACTGTAGATCGTTCTGTCTCATATGGTCTTTCTTCCCTTGGCTATACCAGCCTTGTTTTACAGAGGTGAGAAGACATAGCTTTGTCCTGGGATCCCTTAGATATGTAGTATGAGGAACTGAATCTAATTTGTGAATATTAAGCTCTATTTTTTGTAAGATTAGGGTCAAAGTATCATACCTATGGGGCTGATGAATTTGGACAGCTGGAGAAAACATTAGAGCCCCATCTAATCATGTTTTTGGTGTTTAAAGTGTAGCTCTTGTATACTCTGTCATTTTGTTGGCTCACTTCTTATTTTCTGTGGAACCTCAGGTATCTATTGCTAAGGGTCACCCAAGGATTGCCACCGAGAGTTACAAGAAAATGCTAAAACAGACAGAATTTGATGAAGAAGAGTTTTATTTGAGCCTTCATCTTCCAAACATAGGATTTAAATTGCGGACAGTGGAAGAACTCATCCAAGTTTTTGTTTGAGAAGCTGAAATACTGACTGGCATATCACGAAAATGTGATATGACCCAAGCTGAAAAAGTTGCAGAAGGCAGCCATCCACATAGCCTGCATTGAGCAAAAAAACATGCCTGATTAGTGAGGAAACAACAAAATGGAAGGCAATTGATCACGGGGGTAATAAGCAGCGCATTGAAGTGAATCCTACCGTCCCCAGGCCTGCACCTGGTAAAGTGACCAATTGGAACATACCTGCCTGCTCTGAGACACCATACAGGGTCTCTGTTTCCTGGATGATCGTGATGATCAGATCTGCAAGATGATTTCAGCTTGTCAAGAAAGATTAATAATTTTTCTTGCCTATTCATGCAAAGATTGTTACACATTATGCATGCTTGAAGGAGCATAAGTCACTCTCTCTCACACACGTATTAAAGAACAACTCCAATAACACTACTCTTTCAATGAGTCATATTCCTATGCTCCATTGTTGGGGTTTGGCATGAAATTCATTGTGATAAACCCATTAAAGAAAAAGATATGCAATTTATGTAACCAGGGAAAGAAATGTCGAGGAATCAAACATTTAAACACACATAAAACAAGCATGGTTTTACCTACTATACAAACTAGAAGTGTCATGTACTACTACTCTCTTATTCATGACTAAATACCCAGGGTGTGTTTAGATAATGAGGTTGGATAGGATAGAATTTTTTTTTTATATATCCTAACCCATCTAAGTTAAATCCACTCATTCACTATAAAATTCTAATCTTGCAATATATCTAATCTTAATATTTGTTTGGGAAATAAATTTGTAATTCAGTGGGCCTCATAAATTGCACAAATAATTTTGTAATAATTTTTTATTCTATTCATGACTCTCTCCATTTTAATTCAAACCAATCTTATCCTATGTTTGGATTCGTGGATTATCCTAATAAAATTATACATTTTTCACATGTACATAAAAGCATATAAAAAATAAAATAATAATTTTTTTTAGGAATTTTTTTTTTCTCGAAGCTCCTAATTGTGTGCTTTTAATATTTACAAATATAGTTGTTCATATTAAGATTATGTTCTTCACCCATAATATCGAATAGGTTGCATTCTGAGCCAAAACAATGGTCCCCCTTCTGCAACAACTGGTGTCTCCAACATTTGCACCTGAGTCTGAAACCAGAGCAAAGAGTAGCGGAGAATCAGCTAGTTAACTACAAGAAACAGATCAAAAGCACACAATCCAGAACGAATCCTATCGTCATAGTCAAAGTCGAAATTCTGCTTAAACATCCTTGATTAAAACTAATTGGCGCATCAGGAAAGCAGGCACCATTGTTGGAACTTCTAGCACTCTAAAATCCAACACAGAACCATTCATCATACTATACACGAACGTTGATGCGGAAGAAACCCTCAGCTTCATCCAAGTGAAATCCTTGTTCTTTCTCTTTCAAAATGTCACAACAGGTATATTGATGCCTGCCAAAGTAAGAAAGTATACCCTTAAAGCTCAAGAAATTCGGGACTAAATCAAATATATTGAGCAAATCAGTCTGTCGACGTATTGATTTCACCTGATCTACAGGTCCTAGGACCAAAATATTTCTTAAGGCTTCCAGTTATCCTTTTCTCTATAGCTAGAACAGAACATGAAACCATTGTGTACATCTCTCTGGTGGTATTTGACTCCATGAAAAGGAAGAATGCATAAGGGCACTACGCTATGGAACTTCTAGTGAATGTTAATATGATTGTTAGAACTGGATCTCATATATATACCTCCTCCGTACAGGTATGTTTCATCTCCAACATTGGCATTCACACATCATAAAGTATCTTTGCGGCGCGATGTATGCTCATATAGCAAAATTCCTTCATAATTTAACAAACTTAGTTTGCTATTTCTAGGAGCATGACATTGGCATTTACTATGGACTCCCTGCTAATCCACAGCCATCATCATCACCACCATGAAGTTATAAGCCTTTCATTCATCATAATAAACAAGATGCAGGGCAGAGGCTTAAATATACTAAGGCTATCTATGACCAGTTAATGGTGAGCAAGGATTTTTTTTTCTTTTTTTTTTTTTTTGGAAATTGTTTTAGGATTTTATAAAAGAGAGGTCACGGTTGAAGATAAGGGTAGCTGAAGTTTTTCACCGATTCAGTACAAGTCTTTTTTTGGCTAAAAACTGATTGATTAGGGGCCACTACTGACTTCAATTTTTTGCAGCAGTTCTGGAAGTACAGATAAAACAGAAGAGAATAATGGATATAGCACCTTAAAGTCCAATAAGGTTTCTTAGTATCTGACTTGGAAATATTCAATGGATTTTTACACAAACGAGAAACTTCTTAATTAGAGAGGTCCTATCATAAAAAAGATCTACCTAAAGTAATTATAACCTAGGCAATTCTAGCAAAAAAGGACCAAATAAAACTCACTCCATACAATTGAGTCCCAACAAGTAAAATTTTCAAAACCCCTTATTATTAAAAAAAAAATTCAATCTTTCCAATTTGAAAGGTACTGGAAATGTATGACTTCACCTCCCCATCTAAATAAGGTTTCTAAATAAAAAAGCTAATTGTAGGCCCATCATTGCATTACAAGGCTCACATGATTGTTTCAACTTTTCCATTTTTAATTTCTCTCCGCTTTTAGAAGCCAACCCTCACCAGAGCATCTTTAATGTTCAATCCCAATATAGTTTTGGCCAACATCTCGTATAGAAGAGAAACTCAGATACATCAAAATCCTACAATCAGCTACGACAGTTGAACAGAACCATGAGAGGTGCCAACAAGAGTATATGATTGTCAACAGAAACTGCATTCTACAGTTACACAGTAAAGCCAACATAAACCACAAAGGACACATAATAGAGCTGAACCACAAGCACACAGTCCATTTAGGTTAATCAAGAAGCACCTCCAACTCAAAGGGGAAAAAACCATAAGAGATCAATCAGAGTAATTGCATCAACTTCGTAAAAAGCCTACACGTTATTCCCTCCACATGTCTAATCAAACTAGTTACTGCACCACAAAAAAAAAAAACAGAGGTTCCTAGCAAGTAAATTGCCCAGTCAAGCACTAGTATTCTGTGAACATTCCATGCAAAAGGATCTCAGAGAAGTCTAATTTAATCCCCAAATCCCAAGAATTTATACTCTTGAAGGTGCAGTATGTATTGCCTCGTGATTCAGTTATCAAAGAATCATCGAAGCTTCATTCCAACCCTTGATGGAGTTCTATCAATCAGTTCAAGGCTTCAAGATACAACTACTCTCACACAACTGAGTTCAAGTGGAATAAGCCATGATCCAATTAATATTTCAAATATCCAGTACAATAGATATTCCAAAAATCGATTACACTTGGTTCTTATCGTTTGTAAAATATTAGTAATCGCAAGTGGTGTAGGTCTGGACATAGCGAAGAGTAGTTACCCAAATTATGTCCAAAACAACACGAGTAGTCCTGTCGCTGGCTGATTCCAAACAGCCAATTCCTCATCTTCATCGAATTCTTCTTTTATATTTCTACTAATTCAGAGAAGGAGCATTCAAGACTCCACCCAACAAATGCTGTAATTATAGAATAGGCAAAGCTTCTTTCTGCAAGTTGACAGTGTTCCATCAATCACTTCAAGGCTCTCTAAACATAATTGACGTACATTCCCCAGATGGAGAAGCCCCAATTTGGGAGTAAAAGTTGGAAGAGAAGAAACAGGGAAGATACTGTTTCGTGAAGGAAATATAAGATTGATTTTTGGAAAAAGAAGTATAAAAGAAATGTATGTGAAACCAAAAATTCTCCTGATACCATGCAAAGAATCAATGAAAAACTTAACAGGGAAGAGGAAGGATACCCGGTCATGTTCCTTCCGTGGTTGACACTCCAAATTCTTTGGATGGAAATAAGCATGGAAAAAAATAAGTTCCACAAAAAAATGTCGTCACAATTACCGAGTATAGCCAAAGGAATGCAGACCACTGTTTCATTCAGATAAGCAAAAGTACAGCAGGAGCCAGAATGGAATGAAAATGCTGCCTATGAATATACAATAACCAATCCGTTTCCTTTTTCATCAGCAGATGACCTGTGAATGCCCTGACAACTACACAAAGATAAACAGAAAATCAAATGCAGATGCAAGGCAAAGAAGCATGATATTAATTTTCCTAGAGCAAGAATAACAAATGCAAATCAAATATAGATGCAAGGCAAGGAAGAAATATAAAGATGTCCATATCAATGACAAGTCCAGTGAATATGTGGAAACATAAAACTTAGTTTTTAAAATTATTACTGCTGCATGGCAAGGTGGAACCACACATCACGGTTGATAAACAGAAAGCACGGGAGCAATGACACAAAAAGACCACAACAAGAAAATTTCAAAACAAGACTATTCCTAAAGCCAACCTGCAATGCCACAAAAACATGTTAAGACATTCGAGGTAAGTGTTACTTAAAAGCAAAAGACTAATTTAAACAAGTAAAGAAGGAAGAAGAAACAATGCCTCAAACTGGTATTCGTCAAAAACCAACATAAGAAAGAGCTCATAGCCATCATCCCAAAGATTGAGCCAGCTATTCCCCATATATGTGACAGAATTTGACTAAAGGGCTCATATATAAGGAGATAAATACCCGATGGAGAAGGATATATGTACTTCTGATTTTCCATTTGAAACACAGAAATTGAGAGCAACACCAATAGCATATCAATTCAAAATTTTCACATTAATAGATACTTGAGAAAAATTATGTCACAAGATTCCTTTCCCACATCCCAAGCCCAGTTCACACTTGCGCTCCATGGTCTGAGAGCATCTAAATGAAAACCTTCAGACCAAGATTGCTCAACAGCAATGGCAAGTAAATTGCAGAAGAGACCTTTTACACGTTGGTCACCTATTGTTATATTTCCCTAGAGGATCGGCAAAATTGTTTAACATGTTAATAACATCTCCTCCAGCCACCCATCACACGTTCACCAAAATAACGACCAAAGAGAAACAAACATGACACATTATGTTAGAAACGCAACAATATATCCCGCACTGGATCAATTGCAGTTGTACAATCTAGCATTAACAACATAGCTTTGTCATCAGCCACTCGTAATATGTTGATCCTCGCGTACATGGCTGAAAAAAACAGAAGTGGCACAGAAAGGCTAAAAGATATAAGCAAAACAACTGGGTATCTGCAATGCAAATTTCAATAAATATTGAAAAAATTATTGAGAAATTAATGGAGCTAAATTCTACAAAAATGACAGCAGAAAAGCCCCTCAAACCCCCACAATTTGTTGGGAGATATATTGTCTGAATCACATAAATAATCAGGATTTTTTAATGGCTTCTTTGCACAAATATACCAAAAAAATTCCATAATTACAAGTTCCAATTGACCTGAGACATATCCTAAGGTAGCTGTTCTGTCAAATCAAGAAAAAGATTATTCTCGGCTGACGAGTTAAATAATCCACAAAAATGTACAATCTGTAGTCGTGATCAAAACATGTTCAACTCTGATAGGTCATCCATTGGTATTTCAAGGCCCATTGAATCATGGTCCTGTAAACCATCCTCATCGAAGTTCAACCAAGGACTGAGATCTTCTTGTGGCCTGCCAAGGTCAGCGCCTACACTTAGTTCCTCTATCAGATCTAACTCATGGAGCTGCAAATTTGCAAAATCCGTGGGTTCTTTGACATCCTTAGGTGAATCCTCAGAAATGCTACCAAGGGGCACGAACCCAACATCTCTTTTTCTGTGGCCACTACTATTGACCAATTCAGTAGAACTACTAGCTGAAATGCCCGAAGGATGTGTTGTTTCTGTGAAGTTGCTAATAAATCCAATTCTTGATGTTGATAGCTGAGCTCTCTTCTGCTTAGGCTTCATTTTCGTTTTACGATCACCCTTAAAGCAACCCATAGTTGAGTGTCCAGCTTTGGCAACACTATTTCTGGTTGTCGTATCTTTCTCCCCCTCTCTCTTGCCTCTCTTTTCCTTCATTCCACCCAAAAGAGAGCTACCAAAAGTTGATGTGGTGCTCAAGGCAGCACTTCCAGCAACATCATCAACAAATGCTTTCTTTTTATTCCCTCTGTTTGATATTGGCCCTTTTTTGGCGAAAGCTTGATCACTTAAAACTTCAAATGTAGACGATGGACACCCATCAGCATTACAGAGGAAGGAACCTATTAAACAAAAAAAAAAGTCATTCATTAAATCAAGCCAAGCTGAGAGAAACTTAACAAACCAGGGGTTTCAGGAGCATGTCAATATCATTAGAAGGCAGAAATATACTTTACAGATTACTGTCTGTATAAAAAGTATCAAAAAACAGCTTCTTCTTAACTGTCAAGCACCATACCCACATAAAAAGTTGCCAAGAGTTATGCCATATCATAAAATGAATCATGAATAGATAATTCGGCATTTCTTTAAAATACAGTAACATTTATTTATATTGTGCAGACTAAATGGCCTGGCATCTGCCTAAGGGCAACAAAAATTGAGATGCTTACTGTTAGCAACTTCCAGACCAGTACAAGTCGTAGCTTCTGCCTCATTGCCTCGAGGAGGTGCACCAAAAATAATATCCCGAAGTGCAGGTTCATGAAAGCAACTCGTCCCTGAATCTTCAAATTGCATACATCTAGCAAGAGTCCTCTTCACAAAAGCCAAGGCAACGTGTTTTGGCAACTTAGCAACCCCCATTTTAGCAGCAGCACTTCCTCGAGTAGCCTGCCAAATTAACCCCCGAGACATTTCATGATTCAAATCTAAAGCAATCCCATTCAACAGCATAGCTGATGTCATAATACTCAGGCAACAAAAATTCTAGCTTAAAGAAAGGAGGTGGAAACATGTGAAAAGTTCATCTGCCATCCATTATTCCAAAATATAATGATTACCATAATCAGGCAAAGCTCATTCATGTGTGTAACTCAAAATACCTCATCAGAAAAATGGTTATTGGACTATAAAAGTATCTGAGATCACAACCCCCATTCCCCACCCCACTAGGGCCACTAACCCTACCATCAGAATGGATAAAAAACAAAGATCAAACCATAACTAGTGTACATTGTTATGGAATACATAGAGTTACACATTACTCCATCTAGTGAGAAAAAATTAAAGATAGAAAAGCCCATAATATTTAGTTCTCATAGATATATATCCATGCAAGATCTATTACTTAGAGAAAAATAATTGAATCATTCTAAAAAGAAGCATTCCAAAGAATAAACTCAAATCCAACAAACTTGCTAATTGGATATGTCCTCTTGTATAGTCTTTCGATAAAGATAACATATCAATGCAACTCAAATCGAGGTCACACTAAGCAGACAGAGGCAAAATGAAGATAGATGTAACATAAGTAAAATGAAGGACAAAATTGTCCTGCTGACATTTTAAAAATAATACAGCATTGGCCATATGATGTATTATGATCCACCTAATGACAATAGCACGAAAAAACTTGATTTGCACACCCCAAAGCTCTGGGTAGCAAACACAAGATGGACATCACTTAAGCTTCACAAAATGCATCAATTGGACTTTACATAAATAAGAAATTGCGCTAGTGTGCTAAAACGTTTTCTATAATGTGTTACTAGTATGTCCCATGCATTACTGCACACTAGCAACTCCCCTAATGATGCACAAAGCTTTTACAACAATCATTCTGTCTTCTACTCTTGAGACATACATCATAAAATACGAAACTGGATTGATCCATAACAAATTTCTCTGGTCTTCAGCACCTTCAACACCAGTGAGATAAGTGCATAAACATTAAATTCCTTAGCAAGCTGACATACATGTTAAAGCAACTACAGTAGTCACAGTACAACATATATCTGAGAAGTACAGGATGAGAAACAGTAGATTGTTTCCACCTTTCAGTAATAAATCTATAATATATTATATATATCATTTCACTGAGGAATTCTTCAAAATTGATGCATTGTGCCATTAAGCAAACATGAGATCCAAAAAAGGCAGAAATCTGGCTCTGGTCTGTCTGAAGATACGAAAACTGGATGGCTTTATGAACAAACCAAATCTCCAAGTTAAAGCCCCAAGATTAGTCTAACTATCAAAGTGGATTTTCTTCTATTCTTGACAAAGGTGAAAATTGTACGACCATTTAGGGCATTAACCATACCTTCTTCCCTTTGAATATCCTTGTCAGAAAGAAAAGAACATAATCTGGTGTCCCAGCCTCATTTAAAAAACCATCATTGCATCCACTCATGCATTAATAATGTCTTTTTGAAGGGTATTGCATAAAATACCATTTTTTATAATTTGAAAATTTTAATAAACAGAAAAAAAAAAGTTCTGACAATCATATAGACAACAACATGGGCACGAGTAAGATTGGCTCCTGGCTTTAGAGAAACAACCAGATAATCTGGAAAAGGACGAAACAATTACCAACAGCTTTTTGTAAGCCAACTCAACCAGTCTACTCATTGCAGTCTGCTCAAGATCCCTGCACAATAAACACGTTGTACTCATATCCACTTGATGCAACATAAGCGAAAATTAGATTCATGGTAGAAATCTAAAAGGACGTCACAAAAGCATCCAAATATTGAGTAATTACCATCCTTTTTCCCTCCCTCCTTGAATAGCTTTACATATTTTTTCCAAGCACGTCTTCAGTTTACCAATCTAAGGATTAAGAAAGAAAACCGCATAAATAAACAAAACTTTGAGTAGTATAGCACATGTAGAAACAAAAAAGAACAGCATTCAAACAAGGTTTTAACAACATTGTGCTTGTGATATCTAAAGGTTCCACCCAGATGAACATATATGTTGGTGCAAATGTGAGATGCTACATGAGGCAAGGTCTGATTCAGTATAACCTGTTCATGAAGTCCTCTCTTCAGCTGCACAATTCCATGATTGAGCACTTCATCCTCTCGATCATCTAAATCGGGCTGTTGGCATCCCAGAAAGGAATGCAAGAATGGCAAAAATTTGAAAGAAAAACAAACAAATTTTAGTGTTGTTAAAAGGAAATGATAGCCGAGTTCAACGTTGAAATGCTATTCTTTAAAACAATTCTACTGTGCAACACACATGCAAATGCACAATATACAAAAGTTTAGCCGCACATTGACCTCGTAGCGTGAACTTTTGCAAAGAAAAATGTTGGGGGATGTGCTAGGAAACTTCATAGCATAAATTTTCTATTGAAAGATGATAAACACCATTAATCTTCAAGTCTTATATGACTAAAGCATACCACTGTTTCTGGATATAGGCCGATACTCTGCAGCTCCAGCAAGAGTTTATCATCTATACACATGTGCTCGTATTGGCAATCAAAGGGCAACAGGGCCAAAACCTTCTTTTGTGAACTCTGTGGTCCTTCCAGATCATTTCTAGAAATCCCAACCAACACCTCGGCATCCAAATCCTTATACAAACTCTCTCCTACCAATAGGGCATCCTTACATGGAGGATTCTGGGTGCTGGGGCTTCTGTGAAAAGCAATACTTCCATTGCAAGAACCTAATATGTTTCCGGTGCCAGGTTCTTGAATTTGCACACCAAACATTGACTCACATTCAAATTCCATTCTATGCCCCTTTCTAGGCTCTGCATCATAAGGTTGATCGCCTGTGGCATTCTGAAGCAACACATTTCTCCCAGCATCGATTTCTTCATATTCTTCTATATCATCTTCTACAATGAGAGCTGATAGTACTCTATGGTACAGTGGAGTAACTTTGTTAAATCTTCGCCCTGAGTCTAGTGCTCCAACAAGAGCAGTGTCTTGAAATTGATCAACCAACTCACCTATACTAGCTGAATCCTTGGATCCAATTTGATTTCCCAGACATCTATTTCTTTCTCCAGAAACGTTATGAGATACAGAAACTTCTTCATGCACAATATCAACCTGAGAAAGCAAAAAGAAGTTCAGAACTCAACACACAAGGATTCAGACCAAACGTCCACTACAAATGTCTGAAATTGCCTTTCGGATTTTGACAACTAATGCCACAATGACACAAAATGAACGCAAGATAAATGGAACAGCTATTTTCCTCTTGAGGTTAATAATCATGAAGTATTTGGAAAAAAAAAAAAGACCGTGTACACAAAATGCATAAAAAACAATAGAGAACATAAATGCACCAAAAAAAAAGGAAAATCAGAAATAATCGCAACGCAAAGAAGAATAGAAGGGAAACAAGGAATAAAAAAAATGGGGAAGAAAAGAAAGTCAATGGTGCCAAAGAAGGGAAATAAATAGCACCCGAGAATGCCAGGGAGTTCCAAAAAGAAACAAAAAATCTCATGCTGTATCTAAAGAACAGGTCCTTCTAGGCTAATATAACAGAACACAGTTTGTATTGCCCAAAAAAATAGTCAGAAGTTTCCAGACAAAACTACAGGCCTCTTTCAGATAAGGAGCAAGACAACAGAAAAACAAGTCCAAGAGATCCTTATATCAACACCAAAAAACATGACAAAAAAAACAAATTATTCCAAATTTATAAAATTTCACATCTGCTTAAATCCATTTTTTACTTTCATTATATCCACTCATTTCTTCAAAAATTGATCCTTTATAGGGCTCAAGTTCCATTGAAAACAAAATGTAATACTTTATCCCTCTCATACAATTGATTCTATATGTATAAGAATTATATGAACCGGAAAGTTGCACTCAAATTGTTGTAATAAGAAAAGGAGATCAACATTCAATTAAAATGAAATGCAATACTGGTTAGGCACTAAAGACTAAACAAGGTGTAGTACGAAATTAGAAGCAAAATGCATAAAACATGAGTTCTACGTTAGCAAATGATGCGGAAAAATATGAAGATTTCTGACTTTAAGAAATACCAAAACACTAGATCCATGGTCAAACATCTGAGATAGGCTTTCCTGAAGTTCCTCCGCATACTTCAGCTGATCCAAAAGAATAGACAAGCATAAGAATCTGAAAGATGACTTGGTGAAAATTTTATTTTTATTTCTACAGAGGAAAAGAATGCAAACAAAGTATGATACAAAATAATCTTTTCCAGTAGATTATGGTCACCACCTGTTGAGTTAAGTAGGATCTGCCCTCCAAGTTGATCGAAGCAAACATTGGTTCCATTTTTTCCCAAAATTGGCTTGAGCAGGCAAGATCTGCAAAAGCAAACAATACACTACTGATAAGCATTCTCACATTGCACAAGAAAGAAAAAAAAAACAAAAAAAAAAGGAAATTTCTTTGTAGTGAAATGTAATTCATGTCAGACACATACAACTAACGTTACGAGCCAAATTTGCAGCTGCTAAGAGTTCTTCATGATCATCATCTGATTCCCCTGGGATATTGTATGCAAAATAATTGTGCAATCAGGAAACAATAACTGTATATGGGAGTGTGCGTGTGTATGTAAATGGTGGGGGTTGGTGCTGTGGGTTAAGATAAATAGGAACTATACCTCTATCCCCCAAAAGCTTCCAAATTAGTGCTAAAATAATTTACACAAAATTGGGGTTTTTTCTTTTTTCTTCTTTTTTTGCTGTGCGTGCATGTGAGGGGGTAGGGGTTGGTCAGCAGGCCCAAAATAAACAGAAAAACTTTAAGTGAATAAAACAAGAGGCCAATTTTCCCTTTAAAGTCTAAAGTCTCTCAGAATAAACCAAATTCTCAAAGCAAAATGGCAACTGTTACTGACTATCTAAAAATTTGAAAACTGATGAGTTGGTTTTGATGATATACCATTGATATTGGGAGAACCACTATTTGACACATTCCCAAGACGAGAAAAGCCTCTATTATCGGACAGCTTTTCTAAAGGACGGCCCGATTTACTGCAACATTAGATACAATCATCCATAAGTAAAACAGCCATAAGAGAAGGTAAAAGTGGAGTATCAATTTCATTTTTAAAAAAAAGATCAGCACCTTCCATTTTTGTCGGACCTAGGTCTTGCACTTTGAAGGGGCTTTGTAAATGCTTCATTATCCAACTTCTCCCTTACTGGAGAATTTCTAGCCTTAGAAAATGAGGAACCCCTTCTACTTCGTCCTTGTCTACGCACACCATCACCGATTTGTTCCTTGATAACTAATTTACTCTTCTTTGTAAGCATTAAAGAAGACCCAACAGTCTGAACAGCATTTACACCTTTTTCCTCCAATTCTCCGCTACTTGTACCTTTCTCCTTTGGCATGTTTTCACCAGCACAAGATTCTACCCTCTCAGAAAATCTGACTGGGGATGAAACATTTTCAAGTCTAACTTTTAATTGCTGGGTACCATTGCCTGCAACCCTGGAAAGCATAGAACTATTGGTTCCACTAGAAGTTAATCTAGCACCAAAATCAGAAGGGGAACAACCTTCGGGTGATGTCTGCATTTCATCATGGTTCAAGACTGGAGACACCAGATTAGCCCTCCTACAGCGGGAAATTTTTTGTGGTCTCTGACCAACCCATTGAGCCATGGGTGGAGAGGATGATTCTGAGGGCATAGCACGCTTGCGATTGCTAGCCCCACCAATTGAAGGGATTTTGTATCCACTTGATAGCTGTTCGCAGCTCTCAAGTGTTCCAGATACACGCCGATTATTTAGAGCTGAGTTTGTTGCAATCATAGAACCTGTTCGTGGGGCCCTTGAAGCCTTGCCTTTTATAACTGGACTACGACAGCTGACACTATTGTCCTCGCAATTCAATAACCTAGAAGACAATATACATGCATCCAACATAAGAAAATGAGGCTGGGACAAAAGATCATACTGTCGAAACAATAAAAAAAGGGCAAAACAATCTCTCTAATTTCATTACATCTAAAGATGAGTCAGCTGCAAAAAAAATCTGACACTGACTTATAATATTCTATCTTAAATGAGTGGGTACATACTTGTTTCCTTTTATTAGAAGTCTCTGCTTAGTTAACCCAGCTGTCAAATCCCTAGGAAGAGTGACTTTCTCCCGTTCATTTCCAGGTGTTGCACGAGCACCAGAACCAACAGGCAAGGAAGTGCCATCCAAACTGTTTATGCCACCAGTACCATTAGAAGCTCCTGATCTGTGGCAGATGTCAAGTTCAAGAACACTTTTGTTCAAAAAAAAAAAAAAGTTCAAGAACACTATTATTGCCTTCTGTTTTTAAAGCAATGTGTGGAAAAAAATCAACACTGGTGAATACATAATAGATTATTCTTCTCCATTCCTCATAATAAGTAGACTGTAGCATGGGCAAATTAATGCAAAGTCAAAACTGATGTATAATATGTTTTGAAGGTGGGAGAGTAAAACCAGCGCTTCGTCATGGAAAAATATTGATAGTCATTATTTCGTACATCAATCTCATTATAAAATTTTAAGTTTTTAAGTCTATCCAATCTTGTCCATCTGACTCAATTCAAAATTTGAATTTGTTTAAAATTTTTACTTGGTTGCACTTTCAAGTTGATAGTACTTTTTCACCAAACAGGTGTCGATATAAGTTCCTCAAAGCTCATTTTAGTGTAATAAATAAAAAGTACAAATGTTAAATGATTTGCTAAAAGCTTACACACCAGTCTCTAAATTTCTGTACTCAGAACATTTTCATTTTTTGGAAGTTTTGGCACAACTACACTACCTTCTACCAGTCCAATGTTGTTACCACGGTATAAGATTTGAATATTTCTTTTTAGAAAAGTATGTACATGCTTTTATGCAACTGACTTGGAAATAGCAGCTTTATTATCTTTCAAGTTGTTAAAATAGGTGATTTCTAAGAAAGCATCCGATTTCTAAGAAAATCAACAACATTCTCTTGGAAATTGTTATTAAGGTTGACATAAAATGGTGAGAGAAAGGTCCTAAAACAGCAGCAGTATAACACAACATTATATGTTTCTTACAATAATGAAGCACTTACCTGAAACTCTGGCCATCACAAGATTGCAAGCCAGGTTCCCTGCTAAGACTATGACGCTTTTTTCGTTTAAAATCTCCATCACTATCAATAGGTCTTGTCAAAAGTGTACCTACTGAACGTTTCCTTTTAGTTTTCCTTTCCCACCCTTCCCCTCCTGCAGACTGACTGCGAATCTTTTCTTCAACCAAATGAGAACCAGCACTGCAATCCTTAAACACATCTCGATTTTTTGTCATTACTGGAGATTGCCGTGATAGGCCATTACTCTGGTATGCCTGTAGTAGTATGGGAAAAAGGTACTTAGTACATCATTTGAAGTGATGAGATGTAACTAAAGTAAATGATACCCTTAGCAACCAAGAGTGTGATAAGTATGGGTCGACAGGATTGAGCAACAATAAGACATTACAATGACACTTGAGAATTGAGTTCTTTGTTGTGCATATCTTGATTCTGATACTATTTTCGATGATAAGACTTACAATATTATGTCATCCATTCCCACATGGAAAAATTCATCTCAAATTTCCATAGCTGATGTGGAATCTTCTTCAATGAATATTATGTCATCTATATAATACACGATCAAGTTGCACATTACAATGGATGCAAGTTAAGACATATCAATTCAATTTTTCAGGAAATGTCCAAAAAGTACTGATGATCTCAGCAACCAGTTGTGTGTCACATAAAACAATAATGCAGGCATGTATCAAAGTATAATGGAAAGAACAAGTTTCAGATTACGAATCATTAAAAACTTCTTTTTTAAAAATAGAAGTTTCAGGAATGCCAATAGAGATCAAACTGCAACATTGTATCAACTACAAACCCGCGTTTCTGCTATTGATGTGCGCACGCGCTTCAGAACAACGTTCTTAGGCCGATCCTCCAATTTCTGAGTTACAAGATCTGGAGAATTTCTTTGACTCTGGATTCCCATCTTCAAGTTCAACCCACCTGATCGTTCATTTAGAATAGCTCCTTCCACAGCTGCAGCTTTTATGATACAGCACCGTGATATTTGCTCAATTTATGTAAGAGATCTTCCAACTTCTCTGCTCTACCCCTAGTCACAGAAGTTACATCTTCAGCATACAAGAACTAAAGATCAGGAAAATGCCTAAGTGACCAAATCCTAGATTTTCCCATTTAGATCAGGAGGTCCACTCTATTCTCCTAGCACCGATAGGAACAAAATATATCTTGGACCAAGAAGAACAAGCAGAAAAAAGCATGATCTTGAATAACAAACTACAAATTTTAAAAAGTATCTTAATTAAAGTTGAAGTAGAAATGGCCAAGAACATAGTAAAACAGATGGTATATATACAGAGAAATAATAGCATACATAAGTTAATTGCAAAATCAACTTCATATCTCAAAATGATTAGCAAGAAATAAATTAAACACCTGGCTTTTGGTACACGTATCTATAGCAACTACCATAAAACACTTTAGTTCCTCCATAGGAGGGGAAGGCTTCAGATGAATAGCTCCAAAAGAATTAGAATTGCCTCCTGAGGTACTTCCAACACAGATGTCTAGAAACCTCCTAAACTCCCTGACCGTGTGTTTTTTTGCTCACTCATTACTATCAGCTCCAGCATCAACAATGTGATGATGGGGGCAAATCCCCAGGCACTGAAACACTACCCGCCAACATGCCCATTCCGGAACCAAGTATGCATCTCTCAGCACCTTTCTAAAGCTACCAGACCTATCTAAATTTGGGTCAGAACAGTTACCCTTTGCCCATCTGGATGGTTGCATGTAAAACCCCACTCAGAACTAGCTGAAGCTACTTCAAATCTTCCATTCCTGCCATAACTCAAATTCAATTACCACAACACATATCTTCTAAGGATTTTTCCCCTTAACAATATGTTTCAAATAAGACTAAACCCACTAAGTAACCTCCCAAACTCAGTAGAAAACACGTACAAAGAGCTAGCCTTTTCAGGAACTAATTAAATCTCCAGAATCCATGTTCTAGAATCAACCCTAAAGTATCAATTCAAATAACCTTTTTCTCAATTCTAATAATTCAACACACTCAAGCGGGGAAGGTTGATGCTACCAGCAACAGAAAAAAAAAAAGTACTTATGGCAATTGGATGCAACTTTATCCACAACTTGACTAAAACAATGCATCAGTCCAACTCATAACACATATATACAATCGCATAATTATAATCCCAAGAAAATTAAAAGTCCAAAAGTGTTTAAATATATGCAGCACTAAAATTGAAACATTCTTCTACCTCCAAACAGTGACTCACAATTTATTTCAACACAAAGCAACTAAAAAAATTCAAAAAGAAAGTCCCAACCACACAGATTGGAACTTTCAATTGGGTTCTTTTCTTATCAGCAAGCTTTCAATTGTGTTTCTACAGCACTCGCAAATTAAAATTCAGACTTAAGGCTTCTACCTCAAAACTAATAATAACTAATTCCAAAAGAGAAACTGAAAACTCAATATCCGGCAAACTAACAGTAAAAGCATTAATCTACGGTGACCACTAGCTAAAAAAAATTAAATTCAATGATCAATTCTCATCGTTACAGACCAATATATACTAACTCTGAAATTCACACAAAACATTGACCCCAATAACAAAGCTTAACCAATATTCAGAGCAATGGTCTCAAAAAAATAAAAAAAAAAAATCAAAGCTTTAGACAGTATTCTAAGTATCCAAACAAAACCCTACACCAACGTAACATGAAAATAACACAAAAATTCACAGAATTGAGCATGTGAATTTCCCAAAATGCAAACGATAAGTCAACACACAATCAATCAATCACACTAGCTCTCAAACCCTAGTTGAAGCAAAATAAAATTCTAGGGTTCAAGAAACCTCCTCAAAATACAACACAAAATTGGACACCAGCATTTATCGATTCAAAGGAGAAAAAGGAGAGACAAAATACCGAGTGAGAATGAACGAGAATGGTGGGCCTGGTTTTTCTTGAATTTAATTTTCGTTCCTTTTTCTGTGTTTTTTGCTTCCTTTCCTTCAGTTTTTCGTTTCCTTCGCGGCTGCGGGCGTCGAGATTCTGAGCCAGAGGGAGGATTGACAAGAGGACCTGTTCAATTTAAGGATAAATTTTAGCTGTTGGACAGGTACAAGTGTCAAGGTCCTTTATATTAGAGACGGTGGACTCTTGTTTACTTTATCTTGCAATTACCGTATCTCGGGTGCAATATAAATTTTCAGCATTAAAAAAATTAATCTTACTCTATTAAATAATAATTTTTTAAAATTTTAATTATATAATTTAAAATTAAATTTTACTCATTATTTTTTAAAAAAATGATAACATTTTCTTAAAATATATTGTCTCAAAAAAAAAAATTTAACATTTTGTACATTATCGATTATATTGAGGTACAAATTAAATGATTCTTCCAATAATATAAATGAGTAATGTGATACAAATAAATGAAAAAATATATATATGAGAATAAAATTCTAATATTTAACTCCCTTAGAGAAACTACAAGAAGACTATTTAAAATAGTTAGCTAAAATATATTTTTTTATTGCACTATCTATTTTAAACACCAACTTTTATTAATTCACTTTAACAACACTTTCTATTTTAACTAATTATTTCAACTAATTTTAATTAACTATTAATTATTAAAATCTAAAATATTGATGACAACACATGCTGACGTGCTACATCACGTAATCAAATTTCAAAATTTTGATTTTTATTAATAACAGTCATATTTACAACGGTCATTTTTTAATGGTCATATTTGTAACAGTCATATTTTTTGATATGTATAAATAGAATTTTCTCTCTCTCATTGTCATACACATTAAATATATTTATTAGCATTGCACTCTTCTATGTGTTTATGTTATGGCTCGTCATCTTACGATCAAGATGATTCTTAAAGATTCTAACTCCGATGATGAATTGGAGATGGTAACAATTTGTGCTACGAAAATGAACAAACTCAATAGCGAGGAAAATTCTGGTGTATGTCGTGGTTTCATTAAAAGTCATTCAGTTATTTTTCACAATCAAGTTCAGGGCACGAGAGACTGTGTCGTGATTATTTTGCTAAATCGTCTATCGAGTTCAATGGAATTTTGATTCAGTATTTCTATCTGTGCAGAGCACCCACAAAATTTGTTGGTGATTAGTTGAATTGTCGACCAACGATTCATCAAAGAATTTTGACTACGACTATGGCATGTCTTAGGTTTGTATTCGTTGAAGAACTCCCAAACCCTTTGCCAATATGTTTTTGACTTTTGTTTATTTCCTTGCACAGCATCCAAACTAATATTAAATCACCTCAAGATTATCATAATGTCTTCCACTACTGTAAAATTGTCACCTCGTTTTTGGGTGGTAAATTCTACTTGAGGTGATACTGGTGAAGATTGACTTATAGCCTCATCATCTATGTTTATTCCATCATTCATGAGATTGGTGAAGTAAGCATCATGTTGGAATGGTTCCATGAGTAATGTTTATAATTCAATATGGCCACCATAGTAGAATTAACAAACTTTTCACATTACAATCACAATTCACAATTCACAATTCACAATTTACAATTCTATCATATGGAGACTACAGGCTCCTCCTAGTGCTAAGTTACTTGGGTGAAAGATTCAAAGAGGTGCTATGTTGATTGACACTAATTGGTGGAATCAGTTGAGCACTTGTTTGTTAGTTATGAGTTTTCTAATCTGGTAGGGAGTGAATTGTTTACCTTGTGTGGTTTTCAGCTAGTGGTTTCTGAAACTCCAATGGTAAAGACTTTGCCATTTTGTTTTTGTAGTTGCAGATGGATGGAAACTTGGGGGAGAGAGGGAGAAATGTGAGACAAATAAATAGCAAAAAAAATTGAACTCCTAACCTCAAGGTTTTAAATCAGCCACAGCATAGACATACACAAATTGATAAACATAAGACAATAAAAAGGATAACCATGCAATGACTTTATTTACAAGTCTCGATTTGAATCATTTTTACTATTACATAGGCTGAAAATTATCAATGATCCCAACAAAAATTCAGTGAAACCTGAAGAAATAACCGTGAATAAACATTAGATGAAATTTTAGAAAAATTGAATAATAAACTAAACTTTAATCTCATAGTTTTTGTATTGTCCCATCCAAGCTCAAAAAAAGTCTAAGAACAAAAAATGGGTCGTGAATCATCCATTGGAGGTCGATATAGGATTGAATCAAGAAGAATGTAAAGAACATACATACATATGAGGAGGGTCGGTACTATTGCTTTGATAGCTGACGAGCTGCATCTGGTTTAGGGTTTTGGGGGTTGGTTATGGCTTGACGAAAGCACTGATCTTCAACAGTAAATCCTATCCCCAAATCAGGAGCCGCAAAAACAGACCAAATAATATCACTAATTCCAACAATTCAACAAGAAATTCCCCAAAACCAACCATCCAAAGAGCTGAGTCAAAACTTCTATCACTTGCCTTTCACCCAAAAACATCATAATACCTCTACTTTACCCTTTCAAAATCCTCGAAATTCTGAATATCAAGTATATTGAAGAAATTGTTGACACTACTTCCACCACCAACTACCCACCAGATATTTTAAAGAAAATTGAACAAATTGATGCACATAAAATCTTCAGATGTAGGGAATGAACCAAAACAGCTCGAACCCACCTCCAACATCGTTATTCGAAACCAATTGTGATCAAGAGTTTCTGTGTGTGAGAGAGAGAGAGACGGAGCATACTTGTTTCTACAATGATGAAGCTTTTGCGGAATGAAGCTTGTGTGATGATCAAGACAATGAAACTTGTACGATGATGAAGACGATGAAGCTTCTTTGGATTGATTTGCGATGATGGAGCTTCTGTGGAGTGACGATTTTTGGCACAAAAAATAGCATTTGTTGAGGAAATAGCTAGCCTTGGAGGTCACCAAAACCACCGAGCAAATATTGGAATGTGGAAAATACCTAGTGAGATACATAACCCGTTGGAGCTAAAATTTATGGACTGACTATCTAAAATAGCTAAAATTCCTCCTTTACATAGCTTGTTGGAGTTGCTCTTAGAGCATCTCCAAGGTGCTCTTCAAAATAACTAGTCAAAATATATTAAAATATTACATCTTTATTTTAAAGAGTTATTTTTACAAAATTACTCCAATCATACTTTCTATTTTAGCTAACTACTACTAATATTTTTAAGTCAAAAATATTGCATAGCTTGACACATCAACAAAATGTAAAGTAGCTAGTCCCTTGGAGTGCAAAAATAGTGATTTGTCTCTCCAAATGTAAAATAGCTAGTCAAAGAGACTCTCTAAATGTAAAGAGTCATTTAGCCCAAAGATAAAGTACCTAGCCAAATAGCTAGCCCCTTGTAGTAAAATTTTGTGGTTTGACTCTTTATTTTAGCTAACAAATGTCAAATAACTAGTCTCTTGGAGATGCCCTTAAATCATGAGACTAGTAAAAAGACTAAACTGCCCGAGATTGATGATGTTGATAGTTGTCATATCCATGCTCCTTACCCACATAGACTTCACATACCTGTTAAATTATCTAATAATTTTGAAATTTTAAAAATTTTTAAGCAGGTGAAGATTAATATTCCACTTTTGGATGCTATAAAATAATCATGTGTCAAATTCTTAGAAGACCTATGTATAGTCAATAGAAAAATCAATGTTAAAAAAAGGCATTGCTTACAGAACAGGTAAGTACTATCCTATGGACTAATACTCCACCCAAATATAAAGGCCTTGGCTATCCAGCCATCTCAATCTTCATTAGGGACAATCGGGTAAAGCAAGCACAACTAGAGTTGGGTGCGAGTGTAAACCTCCTTCCCTATTCAGTGTATGAGTAGCTAAAACTTGGGGAATTGAAGCCAACATCCATTAATCTTCAGCTTGTAGATAGGAGCATAAAGGATGCCAACAAGGATAATGAAGGACGTTCTAGACCAAGTGGATAAATTTTACTTTTAGTTGATTTTATAGTTTTAGATACTTATCATGTTGCTAACCTTGTTGCTTAGATTTATGTTATCTTAGGCAGACCATTTCTTGCAATATCTAATACTTTAATTAATTACAGGAATTGATTCATGAAGCTAACATTTAGAAATATGACATTAGAGCTCAATGTTTTCAACATTAGGAAGCAGTCAGGGGATGATGTCGAGGTCTAGTTGAATCTTATAGATACTATCATAGAGTAGTAAGGAAGGGAGTTAGCTGGAGAAGAGTTTGAAGAGATCTTTTATGTGGAGGAAACTGTCCAAGACGAAGTCTATTAGTTAGGCTCTTTGGTGCCTAAATTAGAGAAGATACCATTATTAGAAAAAAGAACTTCACCATCCACTATTCAATCACCATGACCAAAATTGAAGTCACTTCCATCTACATTGAAGTATACTCTTCTTGGGGAGTGAGGATATTTTGCTAGTGACAACTAGTTCATCCTTGATACCAGAGCAAAAAGAGAAGCTATTGCAAGTTCTAAAATCCCACATGAGAGTCATTGGGTGGACCATTGCAAATTTAAAGGATTTAATCCCTTCATATGCACTCATAGGATCTTCCTTGAAGATAAAGTCAACTCATCCCAACAACCATAGAGAAGATAAAATCCTATCATGAAGGATGTGGAAAGAGCTGAAGTTTTTAAGCTACTTGATATGAGAGTTTCAAGTCTTGATTTCGTTTAGTCTTGAAGCTCTGCTTCTAATTATATCAGTAATCCCTTTTGTAACTATGACCACATCCCTATAATTATTCCTATGTAGCCTTTCATTCCTTTCCAGCCATAAATAATAATAGGAAATGGGTTACACAAGTGGTTCCAAAGAAGTCGAGAGTCATCGTGATTGCAAATGAGCAAAATGAACTAATTCCTATAAGAACAGTGATTGGGTGGAGGGTTTGCATATATTACAGGAAGCTGAATGCCTGGATTTGTAAAGATCACCTTCCATTGCTATTCTTTGATCAAGTTTTGGTGCGAGTTGTGAGACATGTTTTATTGATTCTTTGATGGATATTTGGGCTACAATCAAATAGAAATAGTCATTGACGATAAAGAGAATACTACTTTTACATGCCTTTTCAGAATGTTTGCTTACAAAAGGATGTCATTTGGGCTTTGCAATATCCAAGACACATTCCATAGATGCATGATAGGTATATTCAGTGATTTGGTGGAGAAAATCGTTGAGGTCTTTATGGAGGATTTTTTCAGTATTTGGTGACTCATTCGAAGGTTACTTGGAGAACCTTAAAAAAAATGCTTGTGAGATGTAAGAAGGGTCTGGCGCTCTAGTGGGAGAAGTTTCATGTTATGATGACTCATGGTATTGTATTGGGTCATATAGTGTTTGAAAAATGAATAAAGGTAGACAAAACCAATGTTGAGCTGATTTCTAACCTCCCTACCTCTAAATTTGTAAAAGAGGCCATTTCTTAATCATACCAGGTTCTATAAGAGATTCATAAAGAGTTTTAGTACTTTGGCACGACCTTTATATAATTTATTGGCCAAGGATGTTCAATTTGGATGGTCTAATGATTGTGAGAAAACTTTTCAAAATCTTAAAAACATGCTTATTTCACCTCCAATCATGCAACCACCCAATTGAGATCTTCCCTTTGAGCACATTTGAAATGCAAGTGATTATGCAGTCGGCATAGTGCTTGGCCAATTGCAAGACAAGAAATATCATGTCATCTACTACGCTAGCAAAACCTTGAATGAGGCTCAAATAAATTATACTACCACCAAAAAGAAATTTCTAGTGGTAGTTTTTGCCTTAGATAAGTATAGGTCATACATCATTGGTTCACCTATTATTGTTTACACTAACTATGCTACTTTGATGTATCTTTTGACTAAGCAGGATACAAAGGTTGATTAGGTGGATCCTCTTACTTCAAGAGTTTCATATAATCATCAATGACAATAAAGTGGTGAAGAATATGGTGGCTGACCACTTATCAAGATTGTTGTTGCAAGACACGAATGAACATATTCCTTTCTCTGATGCTTTTCTTGATAAGCATTTATTTTTTATTAATTTAGCTATGTCATGGCATACTGATATAGCAAATTATCTTATTTCAGGGTAGCTACCAATCCAATGGAATTCACAGAAGAGAAAAAAATTCTAGGTGGAGGTGAAACAATTCTTCTCTAACAATCCCTACTTATTCAAGTATTGTCCCGAACAAGTGATAAGGGGATGTGTTCACGATGAAAAGCAAATGGATGTTATAACATTTTTTCATTCAAAGGCTTGTGGAGGACACTTCTTATCTAAAAAGACTTCAACAAAGATTCTTCAATGTGTTTTTTACTAGCCCTCTTTTTTTAAAGATTGTTTCATGTTTTGTAGCAATGTAACAAATGTCAAAAGTAGGAGGTGTGACCATAGGAATATGATGCCACTTACCCACATAATTGTTATAGAAGTTTTTGATTATCGTGGTATTGATTTTATGGGTATTGTTCTTATATTTTTTGGGTATGCTTATATTTTATTGGAAGTTGATTATGTATTAAAGTGGGAAGAGGTTATCCTGACTTGGACAAATGATCACAAAGTTGTGATTAAAATTTTGAAAGAAAATATTTTATTTAGATTTGGGATGCCTAGGGCTATCATTAGTGATGGTGGATTGCATTTTTGTAATAGAACATTTGTTGCACTCATGCATAAATATGGTCTTACACATAAGGTGTTCACTGCATATCATCCACAGACTAATGGCTAAGCTAAATTGGCTACTATAGAGATTAAACACATACTTGAAAAAAATGGTGAACCCTAACAAAAATGATTGATCACTTGGATTAACTAATATTTTGTAGGCATATCGGACTGCATATAAAACATATTTAGACATGTCTTCCTATAGGCTAGTTTATGGTAAAACTTATCATTTGCCACTAGAGATAGAATACAGGTCATATTGAGCTATAAAAACCTTGAATTTTAATTTAGGACTTGTTTGTAGTCATAGAAGGTCGGACTTAAATGAACTTGAGGAGATACGAAGGAATGCATATGAAAGTACTAAGATTTACAAAGAAAGTGTCAAATTTTTCATAAAAAAAATCTATTTCAAGAAAGACTTTTGATAAAGGACAAAAGGTATTTTTATACAATTTTTGATTTTACCTTTTTTCTAGGAAAGCTATCATCTCGTTGGATCGGTTCTTATGTGGTCTGCATAGTTTATCCTCATGGAATAATGAAAGTTGAAGACCCAAAGAATGGCCAGACTTTCAAATTCAATGGTCAATGGTTAAAGTCATTATATTTATATAATTTGGATGACAAAATCAGGGACGGCTCAAGGCAATTTGAGGCCTAAAGTGATAATTCATTTTGAGGCCTTTTTATTTTTAGTGTTAAAATTTTGATTAAAATTAATTCTTTTCATTTTTTGAGTTCTAAAAGTATAAATTGAATTTTTATATTTAAATTTTGTTATCATATTTTTTTCATTGATAATAACGTTAATCTAATTATTTTTTCTTGTGATACTTGATTTTAAATAAGATTTTATTAATTTTAATTTTGAAAATATTCTTTTTATAGAAGTAACTATTATAAAAATTAATAATAATAATATTATAAAAGCAATGCATACACTTGAATAAAAAAGTCTAATGTTTTTATATAATTTAGTGTCTCAATTGGATTATTTCTTTCGTTTATAAAATATTCTTTAAAATATTTTTTTTAAAAAATAAATCTAAACTATCAATGTCAAAAAAATTGTTATGTTTTAAGAAACGTCTGAAATCAAGATAAAATTTTTAAAACTATCAGCATTTAATAATTTTATTTTTTAAGTTAAATAAACAATTAAAAAAATTCTTTATTTGAAATTGATATAAAGAGATAGTAAGTGAGAGTGACAATGAGAGAAAGGGGCTTTAGAGAGAGAGAGAGAGAGAGGAGATGTGGTTAAGAATGGATGGGTGAATTATGACTTGACTTTTGAGTATACCATCAATTTTTTTTTTAATAAAATTTTGATTTTTTAGATTTTTATTATTATGGGATGAATCATGAGCTCAAAAAATTATTAAAATTAAAATTTTTTATTTGCCCTAAATTTTAACTAAGGCTTTTTTTGTATGACTTATAATTTTCATGGACTTAAAATTTTAAAGTAGGCCAACTATTCACCTAAAATTATGGGGCCTTCTAAAATTATGAGGCCTAAAGCCCAAGATTTTTTACTTCTATAGTTGAGCCGGCCCTGGACAAAATGAACCTCACCATTGAATTCATCTCGTGAAATTGAGTTGACCAATCAATTTTTATTGAATTTTGAGACAGTTGAATTCTCACATGCTGCGATGCAATCGGGTATCGCGCGATTAAGTTTCTGTGATCAAATTTTAATTGTGGAACACATAATATAATTTAAATTAAATCTCATAGAATTATATCAAACAAGACACGTGTCGGGATGTGATTGGTTGGGATAAAAGTGAACCAATGAAAAAGTGACACGTGACACATTCTTGGCTATGTATAAAAAGGGTGAAAAGTAAAGTCTTCCACTTTTTAGTTTTCCTCCAAGTGTCGATAGAGAGAAAGAGGAGTTCACTTTTTCTTCATCTTCTTCTTCATTCTTTCTTAGACCTACAAAGATCCGTCCATTGGATCGAGATAAAGTAAGAGTAAAATACGCTCAACTTGATAAGGACTACGCATCTATAACAACTACGAACTGTTTTCCCAAATTTCAGAAAAGATGGGTTATGATCTAGGGCTTGGGAGAGCTTCATTTAGGCAATCTAAGGATTCTTCCTACGTTGCTCACGCTACAAAAGGTAGAGCTCCCTCCTATCTAGGTTTACTTTCAACCTAGGGCTTGTATATGAAATGGGTATATCTATGATTGTGTGTATCACATGTTTTAGCTCTTAACTAGTGCAACTAGTGGGTTAAGGTTGAATATGAGAACTCGTTGAACCCTTGTCTTGCTTGAATTTGATTTTGTAACACTCCGTATTTTCTTTTATATAATGTATAGATATATGTAATAAAATATTTTGTGAAAATGAGGATATCGATAATGATGTAAGAATGAATCACATAGGTTAAAACATTAGAAAAGAAGGATTGAGAGACAAATGGATTTGGGGAGTTAAGTTCAAAGACGTTGGGGATTGGAATTAGTTATTAGATAAATTTCTAAACGTTTCTAGGTCAAAATAATGCTTCCACTGAATCCGGAAGGTCGAAAAACCTTGGGAAAGGTAATAGGAAGTGCATTTGGAAACTTGGAAGACAGAGGAAGACTCTGTCTGCTGAGTGGTACCGGTACCGGGTACCGGTACCTCGATTACAGAAGGTTTTTGGTACCGGTACCCCGATTCCAGAAGGTTTGTAGTACCGGTACTGGGTATCGGTACTATATGGTACCGGTACTGGGTACCGGTACACCCGAGAAAAATCTGAATGTTTCAAGTCGCGACCGAAGTCCAATCCTAGCCTTATAAATACCCAAGGTCGTCCATTTTGGCCCTATTTCAGCCACTCCAACCTTAGAAACCCTAAGAGAGAAAGAAAGGAAGAGAAAAGAGGAAGGAAGGAAGGGAAAAACAAGAGATTAAGGGTAGATTCAAGAATCTAAACCCTAGTTCTTCAAGCTTTAAGGTAGGGGTTTTCTCCCACTCACTTACATTGAGGCTAGGGTTTACTTATATGTACTCTTTCCACTCTACATCTTATATATATGCTATAGATCATTGATTCTTCATTTTATTACCATGATTTAAACACTATTATTGTTGGATTTACCCGTGAATCCTTTTTCTTGATTAAAAAATCCTAAATTTCAAAGAGAGATGAACTTTTCTCTAAATTGTCTTTAATTCTTGATTTCAAAAACCTTAGTGTTAAACATCAAACCATAAAATGATGCTATTGCGATCTCATGTACTTTTCTTGGTTGGTTGTGAAATGGTTGTATGATATATTTTGGGATTTTAGAAAAATACTTGTAAATTGGGATAATGGTGGAATTGTGTGCTTGGTTGGTTTGTTGGTAGTACACATTAGTGAGAGGTTCCTTGTAAGGATACTCACCCATTCTTAAGAGGTTCCCGGTAAGGATGCTTGAGAAATATGCCGTTATAGTGAGAGGTTCCTTGTAAGGATGCTCACCCTTTCTCAAGAGGTTCTCGGTAAGGATGCTTGAGAAATATGCCCGTTATAGTGAGAGGTTCCTTGTAAGGATGCTCACCCTTTCTCAAGAGGTTCCCTGTAAGGATGTTTGAGAAATATGCCCGTTATAGTGAGAGGTTCCTTGTAAGGATGCTCACCCCTTCCCAAGAGGTTCCCGATAAGGATGCTTGGGAAAACAATGTAATGATTGGTGAGAGGTTCCATGTAAGGATGCTCACCCCATTCTCAAGAGGTTCCCGGTAAGGATGCTTGAGAATCCAAGAGGACCTAAAAGGAGGTGGAGGTTACCACAAAGTATGCCACCTACCTAAAGAATTATTGGGAATTGTTTACAACCATTCATGAATATTTTTGGAGTGTGATTGCTCGTTTATCCATTCAAGAAATGTTTTGAAATAAACTTGAGATCTTTTCTTTAAATGTCCCTGTTTTATTTTCAAGGTTATAAATATGTTACTTGTGAAATTAGACCGACCATTTTACAGCCTTTTCTAAACCTTGTATGGGTTTGGGAGAATTTTTCTACAGAGCTTAGTGCTCACCCCATACCGTTGAACATTTTCAGATGTTGGGCCAGAGGACGTACCCGATGCTAACGAGCCGTACCTTGGGGAGGCTTCACTTGAGGGATACTTGGATCCCGAGTGGGACATCTAGAGATGTCGTCTACTTTTTGTTCTAGACTAGAATACTACTATGGACATACGGTATAGTCTAGATTTCTTTGTCATTTTCGATACGCTACAATAGTAAATTTTCATTGGAAATGTAAAGGCCAATGATGGCATATTCTTTTGGGATATTTATGTAATTGTTATGAATTATGGTAATGAAGACTTATTTAGTAATGGTTTATCTTAGTGCTCTCATGGTATGAATGGTTATTGAATATAATGCCGTCCAGGGTGTGTTTTGGGGCGTTACAGATTTAGTTGTGAAAATGTAAACCTACCGATATGAGAGGCACAACCTATAGGTATGATGATGTGGAATGTGTGAACCTACTGGTAGGAGAGACACAATCTACTGGTAAGAAGACGATTGGTTTGATAAAAAAAAGTTTATATGGGTATGTTATGTGTTTATATTTTATGCCCACTAAATGTTTTGATAAATGCTTAAGGAAAATGCAAGTATGTTATTTGGATAATGATCATATATAACATGCTTGGTAATGTTTTTGAAATGTTATTATATGCTTTCATGATATAATTAAAATTATGATGAAATGAAATTGTAATTGTACATTACATTTACATATGCACTGGTTGCACTACATTCGTGAGCATTTACATGAGTGTGAGTGTGTGTGGATGGTTTTGGGTCAATCACAATCTAGGTGAGTTAATGGGTGGGCTCAAGAAGGTTGGACTTAGGTCTGGCTGAGTCGCATCGAAATTGCATAAAAAAATGTGTCGGGTATAGCAAGGTGGACTAGATTATTCCTTGTGTGAAAGATCAGGCAATTTCGGTTACGTGTTTTTTGTTGGTGTAACAAGCCCATAAACACTTGACAGTGAAAACTGTAATGCCCCAAATACCACCCTAGACGACATTACATTCAATAACCATTCATATCATGAGAGCAACTAATAAATCCATAAATAACCGGGGGTCCTTAATTTAACAAAATTCGAGTAGAGTCTCCTTTGTTCGACGAGTTCTACCCAAAATACAACCTGTGTAATTCTACTGCAATGACCACACTGGATCCATTTAACTACCATAAAATCAAACTATCAAATTTACATGTTATCCCAAAAGAATAGACCAAGCTATGGCCTTTACATCCCCAACAAAGTACTATAATACATAGCGGAATTTACAAAAAAAAATTAGGCCATACAATTCTCCCAAAAGATTGTCCAAGTCTATAACAAAAGAAAAGGGGGTCGCTCTAAGTGTCCACCTCGGGATCCATGCTCCCTTCTATCGGAGTCTCCCAATGCGTCGGCTCCTTGACTCCCAGCTCCTCCCAAAGGCAAAATCTGAAAGATGGGAAAGTAAGGGGGGTGAGCACGAGGTTCTGTAGAAGGATCCTTCCAAACCCATTCAAGGTTTTGAAATCAAGTAAAACGAGTAGGTCACATTTCGCACATACATATAAATGAATTTTGAAATAAAATAAGGGCATTTTAAAGGAGATCTCAAGTTTGTACAATAATAAGGAATTGAAAGAGAATAAAACCACGTTTAATTGACAAACAATTTTCAACATAATCCACTCCACCATATACCATTTTCACAAGTTATCGCGGCATCCCATACTAGTCGAAACTCTTGGAGAAATAATATTTGGTACAATGAACAATAATTTTTATTTGGTACCACTCAAGTAGGTTGTCGCTTCTCATGAATCTACCCGACGATTCTACCTTATTCACCCATTTATAATAACAATCACAGACCAATTTAGGAAGGGCGTGTACCGTCTCATACGGTATTGACGAAATCCTTCCAAGGGGTCTAGTATGCTAACCCTTTCCCCGGTATCCGTGAACAATAGTGGTCACTGTCATAACAATGATCCGCTACGAACATTAGGCAACCATCTCACCCCCACTGGGATAGACTAACCTCTAACACTCTACGGCAGCTCTCGAAGGTAATTCAAATCCCTCACAACACCAAACACAAGAGTGACATACCAACAATATGATCAAACCTCATATACAAGCAAATTCCATGATTTTTTCCAATTTTCACAAGCAATATACATAATAAAATAATTTAAGAAACATACCCATTTCGTAAATCATGTTACAAGAGACAAGTTTAAAGGCAATAAGCATGAGATCATCAATACAATTATTTTACTACCCAACACAAAGCTCTAGAATTTTCGAAATCAAGATGATGTGAAGATATAGAGAAAAACCCATATTTTCCCAAAAACTAGGATTTGATGGATTTTCAACCATCATTTTGTTCAAAT
>CM042185.1:13164226-13224151 GCA_023539305.1 Ilex asprella | reverse complement strand
AAATACATACTATTAAGAGTCAAAATCTACATGTATAATAACCCTAACATCAATGGACAAGAAATGGAAGAATACCCTACCTTGAATCAAAGTCTCAAACCAAAATCCAAGCTCTAGAGACCTCCTTTCTCTCTTTCCTCCTTTCTTCTATCTTCTCCTAGGGTGCTAAGAGGTTTGGGGTGAGAGATGTGAAGAAAAAATGGAAGCAAAGGGGCTGAAAGCTGTGTTTTAAATACAGCAGCCCCGAAGTTTACTGTTCACAGCCTGTTTAGGCTATCTCCAAAATTACGATTTTACCACTAAAAATCTCCAATTTGCTCCATATGACTACCCAAAGATTTTTCGACGTTTCGGATTCATTTTTAATTTTATTTTAACCTAAAAACATTTATTTTTATGATTTATCTCAAAACTAAAATAAATTTACACTCGAAACACTAAAATTACTATTTTATTCTTCCGAACCGCTATAGGTGCTATTTTTACGGTTTCAATATACATATGGTTTATTCTTAAGTCATTACATATATAAGAATCACTAAAAAATTACATTACTATATTAATATAAACCTATGGGAGTTTACACCTTCAAAGTCTAAGAAGAAAACACAACACTTTACTATCTAAGGAACATCACAGTGCAGATTTTTTGTCAACTTTGGAGAATAAACTGTTTTGACTCAGGCATTTCTAGTGAATGTGACTTATATGGTTGGAAAGATATACGAGTTAGGGTTCTAAAAAAAATAACGGTGCACAATTTGGACTTTCCAACAAAGAGTTATGATCAAATTGGTGAAAGGTAGTCTATCGGACTGCTTGGTTCTTCTATGCTTGTCTAACTAGAGTTTGAGTGTCTTTTGTCACAAATCATATCTCATACCCATCTCCAATATAGGTAGTATGACTAGCATAAGGATCCATGTCTAGCATCATTCATTAACCAAAACCAAATTATTATCCGTCTCCTAGAATCATCCATAACAACATGACGTAGAACTAGTATATCCATCAAAATTTTTCTTCAATTTCTCTAAGCTAGCTCATTGATGAGAATGCAAAATGTCATATTTTTCTCTTTTATTATTTAGCATTTTATACTTATTATTCTTATAATTTGATTTAGGATGTAAATAGAGACGTTAAATGCAAAACGAAGCTAATTGGACGATTGTTGATAGTTTAGAGATGTGAGGGTTTACAAAAACAGAGCCTCAAGTGGATGTCCTGAAGATCCGTTGACAACGTGATTTATTATTGTTGAAATACTATAAATCGTTACCCCAAAAAGACACGAAATTAATTAAATAGTCATTGGATGTTTAACATCAATGGTGGGGGCTTGAAATGCCAGAATTCGTACGCATCACATTGCTTATGTGAGTTCTCACTTCCTGGTTTGACATTGTTTGTAGCATTATTCATGTTATACATAAGTGAATGAATACTTGAAGATATTATGATTATATGACATTTCATATGCATATGGGTTAGGATGTGATCTTTATAGGAGATACTATATTGAGTGTTGACTCACCCTTTATGGAGATATATTTCAGGTATAGGACGTGTTTCCCTTAACGGTTCTCACTTTGGCCCACTTTGAGGACGAAGCCAGAATGTGGTTTTCATTTTGGATGTTTTGGCCCACTGCACTTACATATTAGCCTTGTATATTTTTGAATATAAACTTCTATATTCTTTTGATTGAAGGCATGTATTTGGGACTTTATGAACATTTATTCTTTTAAATGAATGCATGTTGTATATTGATGAGTATTCAATGTTTGAATTATTTGGATGTTGATATGGGACCCAGAGAGGTCAATAGAATGGTTTATGTATATGTTTTTTGTTGAGTAGAGCATCCTGTATATAGGAGACATAGCCCAGATTTCGTTGAGAAAGGATTTCTGGTAAATGGGCTGTCACAGCGTGGTATCAGAGCATAACAATGGTATAAAGAAAATTTGTGATTTAATTAGTGATTGTCTGGCACCCAGGAATTCGAAGTGTCACAGGGATAGACGGATTAGTATAGGTTGGCGAACAAAGTCCTTCACTATAATGTTTATCCAAAAGGGTCTAAAAAGGAGCTAGGAGGGGAGAAGTTGGCTCTCCTATATGAGTTTATGTCGGGCTCCTGGATTGACATAAAACTTATGATTTGGAATGTTATGAGGGAGTTTGCTGCTACAATCAAGCCAAAGATGAACATGTATTGTGCTCACATGGTTACGAGAATGTGTATTAAGGCGAAATATTCATACATGATAAGCTCATTTGGGAAGAGTAAGATATTCATAAAGGTTTAGGCATGAAGCCATCATCATTCATCAACTCCTAATTTTCTTCTTTGAATCAACATATGCAACATGGGTAATTAATTTGCATTTCTCCCCTTTTCGATTTCAATATATGCTCCATTTCAAATCACAGAATAATGAGTTTTATTAAGTATTTCAAAGCATAATCTTATAGTATATGATATTAAAAAATATCAACTTCTAAGCTTTTTAACAATTCATATGTTTTTTAACTTCATCCCAATTTGGAGATTCGTCATAAACCTTGCGAACAAGTTCTAACTCCATATCTTCATTATGCATATTTCAAGAATGTTATACATTTTAAATAATCCGTTTAGGCCTCAAGTTCACAACTCATTAAATACGCAAGTGACATATATCAAAATAGCCTATTTATCATGAGTAATACTATTTGGACCTAAAAATCTGACCTAATTGGCTGACATAATGATGTGGCTTCAGTAGAACCATTGGATAAACACCAAGTTCCAATGTTTGATGGGCTCCACAGTCAATCCAAAGATTATAGTGAATTATATCAGCAAATTAGGTTAGTAAATTAGGTCCCAATAGCATTGCTCAATTATCATAGATAAGACTAAATCACAAGAACTTTTAATATCAAATATCAAGATACTTGATATCCTACCAAAAGTTCTAGTTCAAGTGTCTTCCCCCTAAGTTTTAAATACACCTATGTGATGGTTTGATACAAAGGGACATTCATGATGTGCGTATACTATCTATCATCATAAATAGCATCATAGGGTATGTGTTCTATGTGTGTCAATCAGCATAATATCCTCACAAAATATTGATCCTTATGATTAAGGATATCAACTGATTTTGTGCATAAATCCTTTGAATTCAGAAATGATAATTCTTGAATGCTCATTTTTGCATTATTTTATAGTTGAACATATTCACTTTAGGATTTTTAGTTGACTAACTTGCTTTACTTAGTTTATTTTGTGATTCATTTGTTGATTTTGTGTTTACAGGTAATCTAAGTGTAAAGGTAGACTTAGAGCGTCATGATAATGGTTTTGGACAAGTTAGAGTTGAGTTTGATCAATTAGAAGTGAGACCAGAGGCTTTAGAGCAGAAATTCAGAAGAAAAAAAAACATATTCTACCAATAGGAAACAAACCAGTAGAAGTGTGCCAAAATAGAGAACCTACCAGTAAAAGTTATGTTCTACCGGTAGGAAAGAAGATAGTGCGTAAGTTACCGGTAGTAAAAGTTATATTCTACCAGTAAAAAAGCTCTTTGGAATGAACATTAAAATGTTCTACTGGTAAGAAGAATGTGTGTTCTACCGTACCAAAGATCTCTAGGGTAGCCATAATGATGTTCTACTAGTAGGTGGACTTGTGTTCTACGGATAGAAGAACCTATAAAAGGTTCTACTGGTAGGTAATCTATTTTCTACAAGTAGGTCGTTCAACAGAATGGGGTTCTACTGGTAGAAATCAATGTTTAACCAGTAGGTCAAGATCAAATTTTTACGGGAATATCTAATTAAAGTCTGATTGTGCCATATCTTTTAGGTATTTTCTACCAATATAGAGAAGGGATATTTTTGGAAAGTTAGTCATCAAAGAGATTGATCGAATCCACAAACTATAAATGGAAGACCTTTAGGGGAGAAAAGAAGATTGTTTCTTTACAATTATTTTATTTAGTTCCTCTAGCAACCTTACTTTAGTTTTACTGTGGTGTCTTTAGTTTTAGAGTATTATTCTTCAATTTCAAGTCAAGTCAATTCAATTCAATTTATTAATTGTAATCAACTTTATTCCAACTTTTCAATGTGGGGTACCTTTATATTCACAAATATTTTTTTATTTATTAGCTTCAAATATGAATATATATCTCTTATCTCATAATACACTACTACTAAACAAGTTGAATATAAAGTAATTAAGCAAACATATATATTCATTAAAAGAGAGAAATTATATGTCATGTTGTTGATTAACCTTCAAAATTAGTATTTTATTATATTTTATGATCGATTAATTGCATATTATTTATGATTAAATGTGTTAGATTTCTTAATTTTCTAGTTTGATAATTTTTCTAGTTGTTTGGTTTATTTTGCAAGTAAATTGATTGATTTAAAATAATAATAGATAAGACAAGTGAAACAATTACTAGAGCAAGAATTACAATTGATAAGGATTGAAGAGTCAAGATTAAAATAGGAAGATTTGAAGATAATGTGACAATTTAATCCTTATAAGAGTCCAATTTAGAAGAAAACTCATTTAAAATTGAATTAGAAAAGTATCCTAGAAGATAAAAATTTGACACGTCTTTAGTATTTTGATCATAATTTTTGACTCTGACACTTGATTGACCTAATTTTTGCTAGGTTGAAAGAAAATTTCAAGGAATACAAAAACGCGTTTTACAAAAATTTGATGAATAGGCCTTTAAATATACGAAATATATGCTTGAAATTTGGACAAATTTATACCCGTATCCCTAAGATTTAATGCACGAGATTTTACCTTAAAAAACTTCTTTTTGGAAATAAATTATTCCCAAGCAAACCTTAGATCTCCTACTTATATCTAGGATTTATTTTGGTATAAATAAGGGTTCACATCTATTAAAAGAGAATTATTATTCTTTTCCCATCATTTCTTTTCTAGTTTTTGTTCTAGTTCTATGGTTTGCTAAAAACTCAACTAAAGCTAGGGAAAATACTTTCAATGAAGCATGATATTTATTATTAATTCAATATTATTTTTAATGTATGATTTATTCTTTTAATTTAATTTTTTTCTTTTATTAAAGTTTTTGCTTTGTATAATTTTGTGATTCGTTGTATGACGTACAACGAATGTTTGAGATTCTCTGCAACTCAAATAGCTAGTTATTCCATGCTTGAATTAATTAATTAGAATTTCTCATAAGATAGTTGATTTATTATTTGTAATAAAATAAGGTTTACTTATTAGAAAGTTTAACTTATTGTAGACTCCGGACACAGTGAATGATTGTGATCTACAAATAAATTTTTATATTTATTTAGATAATTCATTAATTATAACTTTTGATGTTTTTATATTATCACCGCTAAATATTTCGTTTGGAATCACTATTCAAATGATTCTCAATTAAGTTCGAAAAGTGGATTATTAATAATTATCGTGCGGATTTAAAAGGGTATCTCCGATACTTTAGTATTTTTAATTATTGTTTAACAACCAAATTTATTGTTTTCTAATTTCAAAATATCTACAAGAATTTTTTCAAAATAATTTTATTTTATTTTTCTTTGTGTTCTAAATTTTCACAATTCCCTATGGTTTGAGCTCAAATTCTCGAGAAATTTATTATTTCGCACAACCTTCACTTGGGTGATCATTTCTAAAGTTATAACAGTTGTCAATACTTAATATTTGACATTTGACACCCAAATCATCTTAGATTCTGTAAAATCTTTGTTGTTCCTTTAACTCTCATGTAATCTCCTAATAGGGAAATTATAACTGTCCAATCTTGTGACAATAATAACAAAACTTTGAAGCATCGGATTTGGACTCTCTCACAATTTTTTTTTTATACATTTTATGTTTTTTATAATGTTTATGTTCATGTCCCAAAATAAGTTTTATCAAAAACACATTTTTTACTAGAAATTGATTTTTCTAGTTTTTTACTATTTGGAGTAAATTTTGAGACAATTGAATTCAAATCATCATTTTCATTTATCAATTTTTCAATAAGTGATGTGTCAAGAGATTTGTTCTTTAAAGAATCATTTTCCGTTCTTAACTTTTCACTTCCCATTTTCAAGATATAATTTTCATAAGTCAACTTCTTTTTGATATCTTTGTATTTCTTAGTGAGAACAAGCAAATCATCATATAGTGCACTCAAGGCATCACATATTTCATCAGATGATAAATTCTTATTTTCATTGTAAGAAAAGTGTGCCTCACTTTTGTCATCCAAGGCCATGAAGCATATGTTGGAAGTAACCTTCATTTCTTCTTTTACTTCATGTCTTTGCAAATTACTCACAAATTGCCTTGAGAGATTCAAAAAGTTCCTCCAATGGCATGGTTTTGAAACCTTTGGTCATTTAAATAGTCGTCACTTTAGCCTTCCAAGCCTTTGGTAATAATCTAAGTACTTTTCTCAAAAAATATACATTGTAAAATGATTTACCAAGAGATTTCAAACCATATATATATATATATATATATATATATATATATCCTTTTTTGATTCTTTAATTTGATTTATATCTTCATGAGTAGCTTCAAATGTCTGCCAAATATGTTGTGCCATCTCACAAGTAGAAATAATGTCAAATACATTTTTATCTAAGGCACAATATAAAATATGCATGACTTTAGTATTTAAAGAAAATAGTTTTTTTCTTCTTCTTCCCATTATTTCTTTGATTTTGTTGGTGCTATATAGTTATCTTCAGCAATATCCCACACATCATCGTGTAATGATATGGTATTATCAACAAGAAAATATGTGTGATAGAAAATTTATATGATAAATGACATAGTGAGAATATTACAGAAAGAAGAACAAACAAGATTTATAGAAATTCGACTCCAACCACGGTGACCTACGTTCTCCCTTCTTTCTTTCACGGAACTCTTCTTTCACTATCTCAATCTCCTTCACAGGTGAAATTCAACCCTCTTACAACTTTGTCTTCTTCGATAGGTGAAGATGCTTGACTCCAAAAAGGCACACCCAAGTGCACGTGGTCAACAATAGTAATAACTCGATAAAACTAAGATCGATCCTCATGGAATTGGTTCAGATATATGAAGGTAAAAAGAAAGAACAATAAAAAAGGAGCTGAATTTATGAAACTCGAACAAATTTAAAAGGATTTGTTATGAACAGAAGATATTCTCTAATTTCAGGATTAGATATCATTCACGTAAATTAAATATTATATTCATAAAATTATATTATGATTATCTCAGTTAACTTCCAACATCAGTGTAATCAACTGATGAATATAACTTTGAAAAGAAAATAAGAATTTGAGAACTAGTATTGTAAACTCGCAAGGAATTATAATTATTAATTATATCAAGAACGCAATCTTGTTAACGATTAATCAAACAAGTTTACATAGTACACTACTTTAATAAAATCATTCATTCAAGCATGAAATATTTGAAAAGATAAATCATTTAAGAACTGTCAAAATATAATTACATTCATAAAATAGTCAACATACAATCACGAAAACCTATGTAAAAATCCAAGGAAGAGGTCTTCGAAGAGATCCCCAAAGAGATTAGATCTCCTTGTATTTATTATACCTCCAAATTAATCTAAGAATCGGAATAGGAATTAAAATGTGTTGGAACGAATCTCAAAAATTATTTGTAATGCCGAAAATCCACATTGGACGACATTACTATCTAAAATCATTCACATCATGAGAGCAACTAACAAATTGCATCAATAAATAAATTTCATTCATCATACATAATATATATACAACATCATCCTAAAAGAATATGCCAAATCATGGTCAATATATCCAAAAGAATATGTCAAACTATGTCAATTACATCCAAAAGAATCACACCTGTCTTGCAGCAGAATAACAAAAAATATTAAACACTACATTGTTTCAAAATAAGCTTTCGAGTGCAGAATGTACATCCATCTCGGGGTCTACGTTCCCATCTAATGGAGCTTCCTAATGTGCCTACTCATCAACTCTGAGCTTCTCCTCTAGGTCATAATCTGAAAAGGATATTATTTGTAAGGGTGAGCACCAAGCTATATAGAAAATCCTCCTAATCCGGAACAATGTTTTAGAAAGCATATAAAACAAGTCAGTCTCATTTCACAAATATTATATATAACTATTGAAATAAAAACAGAGACAGTTCATCAGATCTCCAATTTACATGATAAAAATGATTTATTGAAGAAGTAAAACACATTTCCAAGCAATAAAACATTCTAATATCAAATCATTTTAACAAAGAACCATAACCCACCATTTGGGACATTACCCACAATGTATCTCAAACAATCATTTGTATTTTTCACAACATTATGTATATGTATCCGTATCTCATGTATGATGTATGATATCGCATAAATAAACACATCGAGAATATCCTGTCCCCCCCGCTCACACACCCAAAATCTTCGCAAGGATATCAAACTTTTAGGAAGGACGTATACCAATACAATGACAGTGACGAATCCAACCCAAGAATAGTATTCTAACCCTCATCCTTGGGTACTCGTGAGCGAATAGTGGTTTGGTCCTTACAAGGCACCAACCCTACTACGAGTGGTAGAAAAAATTCAAACCCACACCGAGTAAAAAATGCATCAGCCCACTCTACAATACCCGGTCAACAGCCACCCATGGCCATCCAAAAATCCGCAAGAGATACAATTCAACCCATTTCCTTAACTAACAAACCATTCCAAAATTCCAAAATTTTATATTGAGTATTACAATAGAACAATTTAAAAAAATATGCAAGAGATCCTCAACAATACCATTTTATTGTTCAATACAAAGCACTAAAGTTTTGAAATCAAGGACAAATAAAAAATCGAGAGAAGTATTCATCTCTCTTGAAAACTAAGGTTTTAAGACAAGAAAAAAGATTTAATGACTATCTAACCATAACCTTATTTAAAACATGATAATATTTACAAGAATATCAAGAATCAATGATTTCATAGTATACATATATGATTTAGAGTCAAAAGAATACATATATATACAAGCTCTACCCTCAATGTAAGAGAATAAGAAGAAACTCCTATCTTGAATCAAAATCTTCAAGTAAAGCTCAAGCTCTAGGGACCTTCTTCCTCCATTTTTTTTTCTCCCTTAATCTTCCCCTAGGGTTCTAAGAGGTTTGGGGTGAGAGTGGAGTGGAAGAATGGAAGAATCAAAGAAAAAGGGATGGAGGTGGTGTTATAAAGCTAGAAAATCCCGAATTTTATTGTTCATAGGGCCAAAAATTATATTTTTCTCCAAAATTATAATTTTGCGACTAAGTATCTCTATTTTGATCTCTATGACTACCCTAAGGTTTTTCGATGTTCCGGATTTATTTTTAATGTTATTTTAACCTAAAAATATTTAGTTTTATGATTTATCTTAGTACTAAATAAATTTTATCGAAATTTTTAAAATACAAGTCTATGTACCTTTTTAATCGATTGGCCCATCCGAGGCCCAACGTACCACGAATTGTACTATATTATTTTCCATTTATAACATTTAAAGGAAAGAATACATAGCCCAAAAGCTTGACAGCAACAGTTAAACAAAATTGATTTTGAGAAAGAGTACCGGTACACGTTACCAACTGGACATCGACGTACCGGTATGCGTACCAGTACCCTTTGCCCAGATGTGCTTGTTTGACCTGTTTTTCATTTTCAATCTATTCCAAACCCTTCCAAAACTAACCCAAATTTATACAAAATATATTTGTACATCAAACATAGTTAGTACAAGTTTTATTACATGTGGGGGTTTACATCATTGACATTGCATATATATCAAATGCAAACTTTTTTTAAAAAAATCCTACAAAGGAACTAGGGTTTATCTTCAAGATTGCTCCACATTGATCTCATTTCAACACGAACATGGAATCTGAAGATAGACGCAAAAAACAACTTGATGAACCTCACGATCTTCTGTCATATATCCCCAAACGCCAAAATCCAGATGTAGTGTGGGCTGCAAAGACCTCCGAATTTATGCTCTCTCTCTGCATCTCTAAAAAACGTGAGTGATTAAAGTTATGCTTATTTAGAGAGACTAGACGTCTATAAATAGGGTATGACAGAAACCCTAAAGAGAAATAAGAGTCAAGCTTCCAATGGGCCTAAGATTTCTATGTTCAACCTATAATAAACATCCTATAATCTATTAATAATAAGGCAGTCCACTAAAAACTTATTACTGATCTCCTAAGCCATATCTCAAATTTACGTTTCAAGCTCCTTATTATTTTATGCTTAATAATCTCCCCACATTTAAAATTACAAATGTCCATCAATTAAATAAATTAATGATAATTATATTTAATTAATTTATTTTATTCATTGAGACCTTACCACTCAACTTATTTGTCATGTCAAATAATTAAATTCACCTGTAGGAGTTGACATGGACAAAACTTATGAGATTTCTCAAGAGGACATCATTAACCCATTTAAATACCAGGACTTGGTTTCCTTTGATAATTAATTTTCACTATACAAATAATATTGTCTTCCAATTCACCAAGCTTATTGACTCAATATGAATCTCATTTTTTGATGAATTAAAGTGACAATCATTATAAACACGTGACAATTAAATATATTGGGATTAAGAGTATAAGTAATCACAATAATTAAGAGATATTTATTATCTTATTTAATCAGTAAAAGATAATAACTTCAACATGGGTCTATTCAATACACAAATTGCACTAGTGCAATAATCCGAGACATCATAAGCCGAACTCTACACACCAGATTATCTATAATGTAAAATATAAGACATACATACATATCATATATCAAATATAATGCAAACATTTTGCTCACATAAATTCTCAAAGAAATGGAAAAACCAAATTTCTATTAATTAATAAAATGAGTTTCACTACAAAAAATAAGCTTTTAGTATATAACCATATTAAAATGAATCTCTACTAGGTTAAAATCAAGCGGCACTGATTCACATATGCTCGTCCGGACTCAAGTCTCAAGATTTTGACTTGGTCAACCAACTGAGTTTGAACAGTCAATCAGCATCCCAACGAAAATACATTGTATCGTCAAGTATTCGTCTACACGCATCCCCACGTCCTGACAGCTTGAAAACTCTTGAATGCACACATTCAGCCATTGCATCCAGACGAAAGCATTGCATTCAGATGCAAGCCTTACATATCATCAATTCCAAAAACACTTAGCCAAAATTCCAACTGCTCTGTATTATACCTTACATCCAGACGGAGTAGTTGCATTTGGACGCAACTATCTATCCAAAACTATATCAATAGTTGACCATTGACTTCTTCTTAAATTTCAATTTTCCCCCTTGATTTCCTTGTAGCCTTCAATAGTCTGGTCAATTCATGAAGCTCTTCAATTTAGCCCCATTTGCTTATTTTACTTGATAAAATCACCAAACACAAAAAATCAATCAAACCATAAAGCCAAGGAATTATCTAATTAATGGCTCAAAATCAACATAATTCGTCATAAATAATAGATAAATAACTGATTCTTTTAATGGCGAATCACACCCCCAACCTACACATTATTATTCCCTAGTATGGTAACAACCCTAGAACACAAACTAAAAATAATCTATCAAAACTAATTCACTTTCATAGGACTCACAATTGCATTTAACATATGCAACAAGTATTTAAACCCCCTAGGTTCCCCCTAATTGACAAGTGTAGTCTTGTGAAGGTTTTTAGTGAAAATACCTATAAACTTCCATTAAATTGCCCACTGTTTTAAATTTATCATATGACTTAACCAATAATCAAACAAAATGTACAAATCATAGAACCAAAGACTAAGCAATAATATTTATAGATTACATTCCCATTGAAACTCGTGTGTAGTGTGTAAATTACCTTACATGATTTGAAAATCAATCAAAAATACACCACCTCTCTACTATGCAGTGCTAGTTTTGAATCAACTCCTAGGTTGTATTCTCAAAATGAATCACTCAGATTGTACTAGCTAATCCCCCTCAATTTTCCATATGTGAGAGAGTTATTGTAATCAAAATAAAATATACCTCACATATGATTACAACGAATGAAAATTATCAAAGAAATGAAACTAGCATAGTTTCATGATTAGAAATCGACACACAATACTCAAAACAACTACTCTCCCTATCCCCACTCATACAAGTCATGCATCACTAACAAATCTTAAGATCAAATAGGTCTTTATTTATGAATGTAATGTGGCCCTGGGTAATGGGGCTAAGAAATGGAGGGAAATAAGAGTTCAAAATATTACCCCGAGGAAACCTATCGTACCATTCTTTCTTGACATATACTTTTAAAAATTCTCCTTGCAAGCATGAATTTTTTCATCACCTCCTCATAATCCCTTACATAAATATGGTACAACTCAATCTTGGGATAACCAAGGATAAAAGATTTATATCTAATGCTAAGTTTGGTCATTATATATGGGTTAACAAATGAATTTTTAATAAAAAAAGCTCAATCATGACTTCAAAGGATAATAAAATTTCAAGAAATAAGAGCTAAGGCTCAAAGAATGACAAATATTGCCTAAAATCATATTTCAAGGGTTTTTACCAATGTAATCCCTATGTAAATAACTCAAAATCAAACAACCATTTATAATATTAGCATTGATCAAAATAAATATAATGAAACTATTCAAGAAATAAAGTTGAATGAAATTATTTTATTGATTAAATATAAATGTCACTCAAATAATGAATGAGTCTAAATTCACAAGGGACACCATACTATTATCCACTGTATTATCAAGTTTCAACGAAAAGTATATTTTCCTAACTTTTAATACAAACATGGTCATAAGTGCACTGATATTTTAAGTTTCAATTGGGAATAAAATCTATAATATTAAAGTGTAGTCTGGAGTTTTACAACTGACTAAAGTATAAACAATTTTACATTTTTATTAAATACTATCCATCCAATCATAAATCTTACCATATGCATATAATTCAAATCAATTGTCAGAGTAATATTCAAAATGGGTTTTTATTAAAAACTCTAACTTAAAACAAAAACAAAGTAAAACCCTGACTCTACTACCTACGACCGGGGGGGGGGGGGGGCTTTGACTTAGTCCCATACTAAAACACTACTAAGCAAATGCAAATATCACAAAATAACAAGAAACCCAATAATCATCTAAGAAGATGGTCCCGCCCCACCATTTAGTCCAAGCTATAGGCGACGCAAAATTTCGCTATGCTCTGTTAGAGTACCCATGATCTATCTCTGCCCCTCTATTAGAGCATCCATCTACACGATGTCTCATTAGTGGACCCATTATTTCCTCTCCATTATCATCATCATCATCATCTTTAATAGGGTCATATGCCTCTTCCTCCTCACCAGGCTCATCCGCATCGAGCATCAGAGTTGGGCCTCTACCCATAGCTCCACGGCTCTTAACCAAAGCCGTATTGTCATGCACCCTAGAGCGCTTCTCCTTTAACATGCCCTCAATCACCCTAATGCCCCCTATCCATGCAAATTGAAGTGACTATAACCGAATGGAAGAGAGGCATTCTTGGTGGTGTCCTTCATCGCCCTCTACATCTCGGACATCAGAATGGATGACAGACAAAAAGTGCGACCAGTCCAAATGGAAAACAATAGCTTAGCCATCTCTGGATAGATGTGATTCTTCCGAGCTAGTGGAAGTATACTAGCGACTAAGATCCAAATAAGGATCTCGTACTTGTCCGCCAATTGCCCCTGGTTCAGCTTCTTATCCCTCTAAAGCCAAAGAAAATGAGGATCTCCAGTAAGCTCCCTAGCCCCCCTCTTGCTTGTCATACACCGTGGTTAATGTGAACTATAGCCTCAGTGTAACATTTAGCTTGGCCACCCAAAAATCATCGAGGAGTCAACGACAAAACTCACTCTCCTCATCGTAGCGAAACCTCTTTGGATTCATTCGTTCAGCATTTGAGTAGATCTCACAAATCAGTGGAGTTACCCCCTTACCCCGACATCTTCAAAAACTCACCCCAGCCCCTAGAAACCACTATCTCCTTGATACCATACCCCCAAAATTCCCCCAAACTACAGATCGCTCCATAACAATATGGCAAGAAAAAAATAATGTATATACCTCTGCTCGGCCTCAATTGTAGGGAAACGAGTGTGATCAAAATGATGCCTAGCCCTTACTCATTGATCAAAATGATGGCTAACTCGGTCCTATCTTGAACCGTCAATAACTTTAATGCATGCGTGTCTTAGTTTCGTGCGTGTATTATTACAATAAGACATGTGGTCATAATTTGTTACCCCTTTAGATAACTATGAAGGCGAATGAGCTTAATTGCAATGGAATTGACGCGAGTTTTTTGTGTCAATCACCAAATGGGGCATGCTTGTAACAAGTAAAAAGTGATATAATTAGTTTGGACCAAGACAAAAATGGTTAGTTAACCTAAATTTAACGACTTAAAAAAGTTTTTACTTCGAATAATTGACAAAATAGGTGACTGAAATTAACTAATAATGACCAATTTTCACTACTTTTATTCAATCAATCTATATATAATAAATTATGAAATTGTTGGTAGAGAGTTCTCCAATCAAATCCTATCACATTGTCCATAAAATAATTCCCAAAATTGTTTGTGTTTTCCATGTAATCAACCCTCTCAAATTTCCCCCAAAAGTCCATTCTTATATATATTTTTTGCTATAAATACATAAAAAATAATTTATTTCAAAATCATAAATATAAAAATAAGAAATGGGATGTGGGGGTGATGGTCATGATTGGAGTGAGATAGTAAAGGGATGCAAATTCTCTACACCCACTCCACTAGTCAAGATATATGGACAAAGTTAGCACAAGCCAACAGAGGTCCATTAAACAAGATTATAACATATAGAGCCAAATCCAATGGTTCATTACATTTTATAAGATCTGAATATTCTTAAGTTATACCCTCAAAGGCTAAAAGTTTTATATTACGCTTTCATTGTAATCAATTTTTAGATTATGGTCTAATCACTAACATTAATTATGATTTCGTTTGATCATAGATTTAGACGTTTCTTTATTTATATCCTCAAAGACTAGGTGTGTTAAGCTCAAAGGTAAATTAGTAGAAAAAATCAGCAAAAGCGCCCGACACGCATATGTGATTTACACTTAATCAACATCTGAAATTTATTGTTGACATATATCTCAGAGCATAGCATGTGGGTCACATAGCATTGCTGTCGTGTGTAACATTTGAAGTGGGTAAAATGTAAAATTATTTGAACTACGGAGGTATAAATTGGGAAGTTAAAATTAGTTTAGGGGTATAAAGTGTAATTATTCCTAACACATGCCTCAGGGGCTCATTTCCACTTGATCAGTGTCATATATCGCCGGCCAGCAATTTCCACAGATTCCGATTTTCTTTTCCCATGGCCATCGCCTACGCTTTTTTCACTCACTCCTTGTCTCTCGGTCGACCTAGGGCTTCCGATTTCGGTTCCTATCGTCAATTCTCTCTCTTGGAACCATCCAGTTTTCTCCCAATTCGGCATGGATTGTTTCAACCTGTAAATATCTTTTCCAGCAGAAAGTAAGGGAAAAGAAAATCTCTGATTCTTCACTAATCTACTGTTTGGTTTCTGAGAAAAAATTAATTTATTCATCGCCTGTAGTGCCTTTGACTTTAACGCAAGTGTTGTATACTGAAGTTTTTGGTTTGTTAAGTACTAACCATTGAAAATTTTGGTTGCTCATTTCGTGATTGAACTTTGTTTTCCTCAGCAACTTCTGCTCAATTAATTGAGGTGTTTAGAGGGACATGAAGTAATTGATGTTGGAGGGGTGGTCAAATCAATTTAATTATGTTCTTTTTTTCCCTCGCTAAGTAGAATTGTTTTTTCGGAGACTACAGATAAGTATGCAGGATATCATGGTTAGTGTCGTATATTTGTATAGGTTTGCATGATTATAACTTACTTCTTCCTGTGATTTTACTTTTAAAATCTGTTTCATTTAGTCGTTTCTTTCATTGGATTACTTATATATATGCCATATAAGTTGAAATTTTAGATTAATGTTTAATGGAAGGAATTTGGTGGACTGTCTTTAGAAATAGAAGTGAAGTTGCCTTTCAGCTTCCAACAAATCACTGGTTTACTTTTATCTATTCTCAATGAAATGGCATTCCGAAGCCTTTAGCTCGTGTATTTTTTTATTTATTTTTGGTGTATGCTATGGTAGTTTTTAAGTATATTTTTATTTTTGATGGTATCAACTACCTCCAATGAGAAGCATAAAGCTAGGAAAGGTACTTGTGATGACATGTCATTTACTGTAAACTATGGTTGGACTGTTTATGTAGGAGCCTTGTACATGCTTCGATCGATGGCGTGGATTCGGTGGGTTCAACCTCATTGGTCAGTCCAACACTTCTTGCCTCTCCAATTTTGATGGGAGTTTTGTATGTTATTCCAAATTCTTGATTTTGTCTGATCTCGCAAAGGAACTCTCTTGTTAGGCACAAACAAACTTTTTGTCACATTTTTCTGTAGTGACTTAATTAATGTGTGAAATAGTTTGAACCTGAAATATTGCTTCCTTTGTTTTGTTAAGTAGTACTGAGTTACTGGTTGAGGGGACAATGTCATGCAAACCTAGTTTCTTGCGTTGAACATATTGACTTGTTGATAACTTCATACAATCTCTTGGGGTTTGTTGAGAACTTCTACATTTGAAGGTCCATAAACAGCTTCATGCTTTTGCAGTTCTTGGTGTTTGAGCTCCTTAAGACGTGTCTTATTTTTTTACAGTTAGCAAAGTTGTAGGAGTTTGAGTCTTATGAGTTAAATAAAGGAAAGGCTAGGACCTTGGATGGGATAGTGGTTGGCTTAGCAGTGTATTCTGAAATGGGTTGAGGCCATCTCTTAATTAGAACTATGCACATCGAAAATAAAAATAAGTGCAAATAACCATTTAAAATTAGTAGGTTTTGTTGTTAATGTGCATAGACCATCTGTCTAGGACTAGAACCTGAACAAAATCAGAGTCCATAAACGCAGCATCACAAAAATGCAAATAAAAGTAAAACTGAAAGAGTAAAAAACCATGATCAGAAACCAAACTTCCAAAATTCTTTTGACTAAGAACTTAATTAGCTTCTTTTCTATGTCTTCCTACTCTATCCTTTGTATTGCCATTGATACTCTCTTGTATTTTAGAGGTTTGAGTTAGCAGTGGGGCTCAATGAACCCTGTTTGAATTTTGAAGTGGGGTTTAGAGAAAATGGTCAGATTTGTCAAAAGCTCCTTTAACATCTTTTAGTCCTGAACATGTGATGCATGTTTCATGTTAATGTGTTAGTTTTTCTGCTCATTGTCTATTATGTTTCTTGTTGGATAGAACTTTTCAAGCATATCTTCTATGGCTCGTGATGTTAAGTTTACCATGGAAAATTGTATATCTGTAATTTGACGCTGTAGGTGTTAGCATTTAATTTTTCCCTGTGACATTTTGTTAGAATTGTATTTTTTTATAACAAGTACTAGAATTATATTGGGAGTTCCGGAAGCATTTTTGTTGTTGACATGCTCCAATCTGAAAATGGCCTAATTTTAGTGAATTCATGCAATTCACAAGTACAATGTATGCCCTGTTTCTTGCAAAAATGTACTGCCTTTTCCACTTCTGCACCTCTACATTATGTCACGTTTGTTCCCTATTGTTATAGTAAGGCATTTCGCTAACCTTCTTGGTCTTTTCAGTTATCTCAGCTGATAACATTCTTTCTAATATCAGTACACAAGTAACAATGATGGGGTGCCGTCCCTTATTCACACAACATACGCCCACAGAAACACCCCAACCCAGCCTCAATGAAGGCAAAATTCGATAATCAGTCTCTTGCATGACTGCCTAGGGACTACCTCTTTTTATTTTGTCCCCCTAATTCCCCCCCCCCCCCGGTTTTGAAAATTTGGAATAATTTTTGTAAGCCTGGAGTTTTTTTTACAGGTGCACTTGCTGGCACCTTTCATCATACTGTATCATGTGAGGTGTCAACCATCGTTTTCTAATTTGAATTTTGATCCAGTGTCACATAGCATGTGCATATCCAGCTAACAATTTAAACAATACTACATACTTAATAGCTCTTGAAGTCTAAATTAACAATGTATATACTGTAAAGATATGTATATTTGCATTGTTCTTATTCTTCTATAATAGGGCTGTTCTTTTGCTTAGGTTGTATCAATTGCTAACTTTGTAAGACTTGGAATATTTTTCGATTTCAGAAGTCTGAGCAGGGTGCTGATTATGTACCGGTTCCGATAGTTCTGATTGATCAAGATTCAGATTCTGATGCAACTATTGTTGAAGTCAGCTTTGGAGATCGCCTTGGTGCTCTCATTGACACGGTGAAGTATCACTGAATTACTGATGCTGTACATTGTTCCATAAATTTATGTTGCTACTACTGGAGCATCATCTTATACTGATAAATACTCTGTTAGTGCCTCAAGGGAAAGTGTCAAGAGGCCTATATGATTTTTATACCACACGTGTGCAAATTCAATCCAAATTGTTACACATAATTTGGAAAAACTGCGGGAGGAGATTGGGGTTTATCACTTTAATAAAGCCTCTCATTTTGATCCCCTTCACATCTTCTCCTCATTCTTTATATCAGTTGATGTGTTTCTCATAAAAAGTTACTGGTTAGACGCTGGCCTCTGGCAATCAAACACATCTAAAGCAGTTACTTCTAAGAGAGTTTATTTGAGCATCGTGTGTGCACAGTATTTGCACTTTTTATTTGTAAAATAGGCAGTCAAACATGTTGACTAGTGGATGCTCACTGAAAACTATTCACAAATCATTAGACATTTTTTAGATTGGCTGGGCATCTTATCTGATATACATACTTGCTCTGTATCAGTAGTATGGTTTCTCATCTTCCTGAATCCTGTTCTCTTGGAGGCTTTGCTGTTGAGCTCATCTTCTGCTATCTTTTTTTGTTCTTGTTATTGAAACTTTTGTTATCTTTACTCTGTTCAGTTATTGTAACTTTGATAAGTTTAAGTTATTGAGTGGGCTTGGTTTCCTGGTGCAGATGACGGCACTAAAAGATTTAGGATTGGATGTGGTAAAGGGAACCGTTACTAAAGAAGGTTCAGTCACACAAACAAAATTTTTTATCACACGATTGTGAGTAATTCTTCTGGCGTTATATTTTTTTAGTGGCCCTATGCAGAGTTATTTGTGCTCAGATAAGGGTGAATTTGCTGTAATTTTTCTAGACTGGCTTAACTTGTTAAATGGATTGGCTGATCCGCTGATTTTTTTTAAAAAAAATTGACTACATAATTTTCATGGAAACTACCAGAAGATAAATTAAAGTGTACATTGGTTCTAGTCCATGCAAGTTATCCGTCGAGACATGCCTCCATCATACATCCACAGAATTTTGTGCCATTTGAGTAACATGATGTCTGCCTGGGTGAAAGTCTTAGTCCTTGATAGAAGTTCCCTTCTGCACTAGCTCGCCAATCGATATTTACATTGGTTTATGCATGCTTGATTTGCGGTGATTTTTTGTGTTCACATTTAATAGAATGGTTCATCAGCTGGCTCTACTACATTTTAAGATAAACAGAGCTCTGGTAAAAAACTTTAGGGAAAATTTCAACCACACCCTCTCTAGTTTGTTATATCTTCAAAGACACTCCCTCTAGTTTCTGAATTTTCAATGACACCCTTGTTAGATTAAATTTTTTAGCTAAAATGCAAATTTACTAAATTACCCATGATATATTTGAGGATAAACTTCAACCACACCCCCTCTAAATATATATATCTTCAATGAGACCCCCTATAGATAAGCATATCTTCAATGAGACCCCCTATATTTTCTAGTTTTTTTTAAGTATTAAAATTTTGAGTGAATTAAAATTCGATTCAAGTTAATTAAAATTTATTTTTTTTACATATTAAAATTTGAGCCAATTAAAAATTATTTTTTTTTTACGTATTAAATTTGGGCTAATTAAAATTCTATTTGAGCCAATTAAAAATTATTTTTAATCGACTAAAGTCAAATTTCAATCAACTCGTATTGAATTTTAATCGGCGCTAACAACTCGAGTAGAGTTCAAATCGACTCAAATTTTAATATAAAAAAATATATTTTTTAATAGGTTCAAATTTTAATACGTTAAAAAAATAAAATTTATTCAACTTCAATCGAATTTTAATTGATTCAAATTTTAATATGTAGAAAAATAAATTTTAATCGGCTCAAATTTTAATAAAAGTTTATGTAAAAAAATTACTTGATATTTATGTAGGGGCATTTTTGGTATTTTAGATTAACTTTTTTGGTTATAAATGGTAGTTTAATGCTAGGGGGTGTTAGTGATGTTTAAATATAAACTAGAAGGGGTGTCATTGAAGATTTAAAAACTAGAGGGGGTGTGGCTGAAGTTTTTCCAAAACTTTATTTTGTCTCTTAAGACATTCACCAATTTCTTTTTGACCCAAAAAATGATGCATATAAATCAGGGCCGGCTCAACAACTTTAAAAAAAAAAGCATGGGCTTTAGGCCCCAATTTTTTAGAAGGCCCCAAATTTTTAGGTATATTATTAACCCATAAAAAAAATTAAATTTTTAAATTTTAAACCCTAAAAAAAAGGCCCTAAAATATTAAATACAATCAACATTTTTATTGTAATAATTTGGGATCATGATTCAATTCATAACATTAAAAATCTAAAAATTATAAGTTGAAAAAATAAAAGTACTCAAAAGTCAACTCATATTTACTTCTACTCTCTCTCTATGTAAAAATTAGTACAAAACATTAAAAAAAGTTAAATTAAACTCTCTTTACGATAAAAAAATAAAAACAAAAGTTAAAATATTTTTTTCAGTAACACTAGCACGTTTTTCTTTAGTCTCTCTCATATAATAAATTAAAAATAAATTAACTTTTTTTAAAAAATTAATATTAAAAAAAAAAACCTCATTTAGTATTTTTGCTTTAGGCCTCCAATTGCCTTAAGCCACCCCTTATATAAACTGGTGTGCACATCATTTGAGGATAAATTGGATTTGACAATGTGTTTGGTTTGTTGCTAATAAACAAATCAACTTCTATCCTATGCTTTCCTGATATCTTAATATATCAAGGCTCTTCCTTTCTATTATTCCATTTTCTGGTTGGATAATTACTTGTGTCTGTGGATGATTAACTGTGCCAGGGTAAGAATTTGTAAGTGGCATTTTAATGAGATGCTTGAGCATTTTCTTTGAACTGTTTCTGAAAGCAAACTGGATAACTGTCAATATACGTGTACCAATGTTATCTAAATATTTATGCGCTATCTTTTACTACATAGTTTAATGTCATAAGCTAATTTCTTTGGGTTGATATGTCAGGCCAACTGGGCGCAAGGTTAAAGACCCTGATTTGTTGGAGAGAATTCGATTGACCATTATCAACAACCTTTTGAAGTATCATCCAGTATATTGCCATACTGATGATCTCATTCTATGAACCTTTATTTCTTTTATTTCTTCTTTAATTCATTTCATGTTCTCTGTTAATTATGAGGGTTTGTTCTTACCTTATTAGGAGTCTAGTGAGCGGCTAGCAATGGGTGAGGCTTTTGGGATAAAAGCACCGGCCAAGAAGGTGACTCTGTTCAAGAAACATATTCATTTGCTTCATGCTCGTACTGTTATATCACTTTGTCTTTATCTGAGTTGCCATGTCACGGACTTGTATTTTTGAAGGTGATATCTGCCTTCCTTGAGTATGTATCTAGCCTGCTATGTCTAATTCAAATATTAAACCTGTCTGTCATCAAGCAAAACATTTATTGTGATAGATCCCCAACTGAAGCATCAGCCTTCTGGTTTATGCTTATCTTTGATGGCCATGGTTCCCCAAAATTTGATTATATTGATGCCCTCATTGCAATCTGTAATCCATTTCTTGTCCTATGGGGGCACTTTTCTAGTGGCTATCTTGCCATCATATATTGAGTTTGCTGTACAAGCTGCTCGTTTGTACAAATTGCACACTTTAAGAATTTTATTGACTAGATGCTCGTTTGTAACTTTGTACAAATTACACTTGTATGAAGTTTATTGACTTCAAGTTTTAAGGGTGCCAGTTTCCCATTACATTCTCAAAATAACGGCCCACTCCCAAAATAAGTTTTTTCAAGCACCATTTTTCCATCTTTGGTGATTAAATCTTCAAGTTGTATAAGGCTTTTATGTGACCTAGTTCTTTTGCCGATTTATTTATTTCTATTTTTTTTTCTTCTTTTTGGTTGGTTTCCTTATCCAACCATTTTGATGTACTTTTTGACCTTTATTAATACAAGATCTCTGTTTCCTATCAAAAAACAAAAAAACTTCAAGTTGTATAGAGCTATAATACCTTGGTTACTTGGTAGGTGCTCATAACAGCATTGTTAAACAAAATGGTCAAACTAATCGATGAAGGTCTTTCCCATAACGGCTTATATGTCAAACAGCACAACACAGCCAGAAAAGTTCTTTAAAGTAACTCATATCTGACCTCAAAGCTTTCAACATTAAGTTATCTTTCATGGAAATATTTTCTTTCATGATGATCTTGCACAGTTATATCTAACTCCGCAAATTGTGACTTTTTATTTGTTGATGACAGCTTGATGTTGATATTGCAACTCATATACATGTCAAGGATGATGGACCTAAGAGAAGGTTTTCAGCTTCACAATATTAATGTTTATAACGTTAAAAATACTTTTCAGTATTACCATGTATTTTTTATTTGTACATCTGATTTATTCTACCTCAAATGAGTCACCACTTGAGTGAAGTGTTAGCTCACCACCATCTATTTATTCTGTTGTTAATTTCTTGGAATTTCAGCTTGCTTTATATAGAGACAGCAGATCGACCTGGGTTGCTATTAGAAATCATCCAAATTGTGGCTGACATTAACGTTAATGTGGAATCAGCAGAGATTGACACAGAGGTGTGCCATCTCTCTCTCTCTCTCTCTCACTCACTCTCTCACACACACACACATTTGTTATTAGCATTACTTGTCATTTTACAGGGTTTGGTGGCCAAGGATAAGTTTTATGTTAGTTATCGAGGAGCAGCATTGAACAGTTCCTTGTCTCAGGTAGCTGGCTAGACATTCTTTGATCAATATATAATTGTTTTCCTTTGTGCTTCTCTCTTTCTCTCAGCTGAGTTCAGCATTGGCTTAATAGTAAATGGATGCCATTATAATTACAGTTGCAGTAGCTGCTACTGCTTTTACTATTGTAACCACCTTCAGAATTTGGGAGCATTAATATTTTTTGGATGCCATAAGCCCCTGATTTCCTGGAAATTGGGATTCTGCAAAGCTCAGAAGCTTGGTTTAGAATTTGGAGCTGGACAAGTCCGCTTTTTTTTTCTTTTCAAGTGAGGTTTTTTTAACTGTATCTTGTCAGTCTTGAATTAGTAGGTAACTCAACTAATCTGTTTTAGTCTCAGATTAGTACTGTGGTACTTCTTTCAGATATCCTCTAGCAAGTTTATTGTTTAAGTCAAGAAACAGCCACATATATATATATATATATATATATTTTCTATCCATACTTTCGGCTAACACCATTAGAAAAATGGGGATCCGAAAAGGATGTGGGAGTTTTCCTAGTTCACAACTGCCCTTAGATTGAGAAAGTATTACCATAGAATGGGGTAGTACCAGAAGTCATAACGTCACCTGTTACTTACAGACAATCTCTTGACTTAATACGTTATACTTGACTTAAACGTAAATATCTCTTAAACTTCTTGATTGAACATGCAGGTGCTGGTAAATTGCCTGCGTTACTACCTTCGGAGGCCAGAAACGGATGAAGATAGCTACTAGGGAAGGCTTCTCATATCTGTACACTAACTGTACACCAAATAATTCCGTGGGATTGAGTCACTTGTTTAGTTCTGTTATGCCAAGATATTGATCTCAGGTCTCTTTCTTAATTTGGATATTTCTGGTACAAACACTGAATGCTCTACCTTTCTACAATTTCTTGTGCCAAGTTTTCCTCATGCTTGATAATTGTGGTAGGAGCTAGTGCACTGAGTAAGATTTTTGTTTCATAAAAGCCTTTTTTGGGTCCATGGCATGGTCTTTCTTTCTTTTTTGGGGGGGGAAGGGGGAGAGAGAATGGCCCGATGGTAAGGGCTTACTCTTGCTTGCAGGTGGTTACGGGTTCTAATCTCATCCCCTCCTGTTCCACCATAAAGCCAAGCTCTTTGGACACTACGGTTTTTAGTACTTCTTTCATGTAAGTTTACGGTTGTCTCTAGTAAAAAAAAAAAAAAACGGTTGTCTCTAGTCTCAGGTTGTGAGAGATTATTTTATTTATTGACTATGTGTATGGACGGAGCAGAGTATTACTTCGTGTGTCCTTTTTTTGGGCGTGTTTTGAACTTCATTGTATATCTTATTTTCTGTTAACAAACTTATTTACCTTCTTAAAAAAAGTTACAATTGTCACCACAGTCTCCCGAGAGAATTATAGCCAACTTAGATTTGCAGAACCTCATTGAATTCTAAAAAGAAATGGTACAATATTTCTGTGAATGTTTCATTTTGGTTTCTCCCAAGTAAATATTTAATACAACGGTGACACTATGTCATCGTTATCATTTGGAGTTATCATTCAATTAGAAAATGACAAATATATAAAGTGAATTTTATTATTTTCACTTTATTATTTATTATTTTTTAATCGGATGGTAACACCACGTGATGGTGCTAACGTGATGTCACTAATGTATTCAATATTTTCTTGTGCTTGAGACAGCTTTTTTCAAGTCTACTATCAATTTTTTAAGATCAAAGAAAAGTGGGTGATTGAATAAGTTTGCCCCACTACAAAAAAATAGACAGAACCTGTTGATCCAACAATCTATATTTGATTTGATAAGCAAAATTAAATAATGCAAAGGTTAGAGGTGTTGATAATTTAATCCCCTGAAACTAAGGGTATCGACTTGGTGCAAGTATTACCAAACTCAAAATTTCAAACAGACTTTTTAGATTCAAAATTCCATTTAGAAGTGCTGCCAAAGACACCCATAATCTTTATGAAGTTCATTTTTCTTAGAGTAACTCTAACCCTGCTCGCCAAAATAACTGCTTAATATATATTTAAATATTATATTTTCTATTTTAATTATCAACTTTTTCAAATTCACTCCAACTACGTTCTCTATTTTAGCTGACTACTTCAATTAACTTTAACTAATTTTCAATAATATAATTTAAAAATTCATCTCAAAACATGTATAATCATCAATTCAACTAAAATCATATCATAATAATAATTCTAATTAAACTTTAAATAATACAACTTAATGACCATTTAACACCCATCCACTTTAAATAACAAAAATCATTTGCACAATACGTCTCATAAATTTAAGATTTTTTCAAATACTTACATTAATATTTCATAGGAGTCTAAATGTAAATATTCAAAATTTGGGAAGTTTTTAGAATTTATTGGGGAGTTTTCAGAATTTGGGAGGAGGTTTCAAAATTTATTAGGGGAGGATTCAGAATTTGGCGGGAGGGACGTTTCACTCATTAAATTCTTCCACTTCGAAGACGATTTATCTCTCAAAAAGTATAAGAGGAGGCAAGGTTTGTGCTTTTGGTCAATTTGATTTAAATAAAGGCAACACCTGAAGGAGGAAATGGAAGGAAGGAAGTGTGTCGTTGTGCAGAAATAGAGAGAAGACAACAACTGCGAGTGGATTGCCCTCTCCAATTCTGGCTAAGATAAAGATCTCAACTATTTTGGCGAACTGGATAGCTAGGGCATTGGAATACACGATTTGCAATTTTGCTTGCTAAAATAGCTAAAAGATAGCAACTGGCGATGGGATTGGAGATACTCTTAGTACTTTTGATTAACTTGACCAAACTAGAAATAACCTTTTTTCTATTCTGATTAAAAAAAAAAAAACCAGATGGCCAATTGGTTCTGGAACCACAATGATTGTTTCTTAAGGGGGACCTCTAGAAGCAACAAAAAGAGTGGTCTCATCATGTCGTGTGTTCTCATGATTCCCTGATGTAGTAGTAGTTGGTCATCTCAGGCTACTTTGAGATAGATGATAGAATTATTTTCACTTGTCTTTGAATATAAGAATAAGAACTGAGCAATAATCAATTGCAATTCACACAGATCATACTGACTTTATACCCATATAGTCACTAAAAGACAGCATAACTATGACTAGCACTAGTGGATGCATCCATGTTACAGCCTACCTAATCCTTCTTGTCTTTGTTCCCAAGCAAAAATACTTTAGTATCAAGCGTGCTACTGACTACTCATTTTTCTATAGGAGAGAGGTTTTTAGATTTTATGGAAAAACATGGGCAATTAAAATAATACGAGATAGAGGAATACCGAGAGAAATACTTATTATTGGATTTAATCGCTTGACAAATATGTTTTCAAAAACTAATAAAGGCAAAACAACTATTTACATATGGAGAGCCCCTATACCCAAAAGACATTCATTGTTCATTCTAAAGACAATTGGTTGTTAAGTTGTACTTTGTTGCGCCCTATAAAATTTTAAATAAATCCTAATTTTTCAAAATTAATTCCAAAAAATATGGAATTTACTTGAGTTTCTGTTGTACCCCTTTATAACCGGAATAAAAAGTGGTTACTCTATACATTTTCAAATAATAAAGCAAAAAATTAAGAAGTAATATTTTCAAGGGTTCATTGCATTGTAGGTCCCTAAAGTATGAGGTTTGTCTCAATTTAGTCTATAATATTTCAATTGCATCATTTTAGTTCTTAAAGTATTAATATGTTTCTATATGACCTCTCAAGCAGACAACATCTAAATTATTAACAGTTTTTTATTATAAACATATCACGTAATATCTAAATATAAACAAAAAAATAATATTTTTGGGTAGCTCTTGACCAAAATTTGGGTAGTTCTTGACAAAAATGTGTAATATGGGTAGCTCTTAACTAAAATTTGGATAGCTTATGATCAAAATTGTGTAGGTTGGGTAGCTCTTTGATCAAAATTTGAGTATAAATTTAATCAAAAGTTATTCGAATTATTTTTTTGCACATATTTAGGTATTAAATGACAAGTTTATAATAAAAAATCGTTAACAATTTGAATGTTATCTGTTTGAGAAACTACATAGAAACATATTCAATATTTTAGGGACCAAAATGATGTAATTAAAATATTAGGAACCGAAATGAGACAAATTTCATATTTTAAGAACCTTTGGTGCAATTAACCATTTTTTGAATAAGCTTAATATAGTCGAAACAAATTCATCAATTTTGTTGGCCAACGATTTGATTAAGTTTATTTACAAGTGTTAGTCACATTTTGAGTTAAAGCTTATGTTTAAGACAAATTATGAAATGTTTAAAGTTAACATCAAATGTAATTTTGTAGTTATTAAGAAGAAAATAGGAATCCAAGTAGATTGTATTGACAACAAAATTAATGATTATTTTCCTATTTTTTAACGAAGGACATATGTCTGTGCTGGTTCAGTTAATAAAAGCCCACCAAACGGTAGCTTAAGGTGGCATAGATAGATAGATAGTCATCTTCACGACTCCAGATTAGAAGATTATGTTCCAAGCCAGCAATTTGGGTGGGGGATAAGTACCAAATTTTCAATTATTGCTGCAACAAATTCCTTTGGTGCAGTTGTAATTAAAAATCATGTAAATTAAGGACAACAATGTGGTACCCAGTTTGGTAAAATTTATAACAAAAATCAGTTACGACTCGATAGAGTCGAGTTATGATTTAAAAAAAAGAGTGGGAATTGATTCTAAAACATTGTAATCCATTCCAAACGCCTCTATTTTATCTTAACCTTGCCGGGTTATAATCTTATCATTTTAGTATCGTATCGAAAGTCAATGTATATGATGATGTTATTGATAAAATAACACAGGACACAAAGGGTTTGTGATCATTTTGGCTCTACCAAGTCTTTAAATCCCATCTTTGTCATTCCTGATCCAGTAACAAGCGGATCAACCATGTTCCCCAAAATGACAGTTTTGTTAGTTATTTTCCTCCATCTCTATGCAGTCTCAGCTTCTGACCCAGATCCAATCCAAGACTTCTGCATACCAAACACAGATTTTTCATCCACTTTCCACCCTTGCAAGAACTCTTCATCAGCCACAGTTGAAGATTTTGTATTCTATGGCGTCAAAAAACCAGGAAAATTCAGCAAAACCGGGTTGTCGGCCATGGCAGTGACTTCAAATGTCTTTCCTGGACTAAACACATTAGGCATGTCATTTGTTCGAGCTGATTTTGATGTAGGTGGTATCAATGTGCCACATTTTCACCCGAGAGCCACGGAGGTCGCGTTCGTGCTGGAGGGGAAGATTTATTCAGGTTTTGTCGATTCAGGAAATCGAGTTTTCGCAAAAGTGATTGAAAAGGGTGAGGTAATGGTGTTCCCAAGGGGTCTAATACACTTTCAGATGAATGTTGGTGACTCACATGCTGCTATATTGGGCAGTTTTGACAGCCAAAATCCAGGATCAGTGAAAATTCCATCAGCTGTTTTTGGATCTGAGATTAAGGAAGAGATTCTGGAGAAAGCTTTTGGATTGAAAGCTAAGGAGATTTCTAAGATGAGGAAGAAGCTTGGTCCTCAGTAGCTGAGGTTAGAGCAGAGGTTGTTTTTGTTAATTCATACTTGTTGATTAATAAAAGGAATTACTGATAATATTTAGGAAGAAGTTACAGCAGTTATATGTGAGAACAATTGTGCTTGGACTTGTTTTTGAATAAAAAAACCATTTCAATAGTTTTGGTTTCGACGAATCGGGTTAAGTTACCTAAACCAATTTTTAAGTCTGTGTAGCATTGCTTTTACGGTTAAGAAGAGTTAAGCCAGCTGAAAGATTGCAACATTTCAAATTTTTTTTCTCAGCTATCCTTTCTTCTTTGTTTGGAGGGACCAACTAGGTCTGCTAGCTTCAGGTTTATAGTTCCTGCCCTTCTAGTCGTGTTATTTTGGACACGACATGTTAACAAATAATTATCATTGTGTGTTTAAAGTGGGGAGAAGGCTAGATGGAGGTAGCATGCTGAAAATGGATTCGGATCATTGATTTCATTTGAATTATGTACAATCATATTATTGAAAAAAATATATAGAAACTTTATATGTGACACATTTTTATTGGGTAAAAGGCGAAAATACATTAGTAAAAAAGTATTTTTTTTATATCGAAATGGGAGTTGAAAAGTGGACTTGGAGCCTTTTGACTCATGACTTCACAGTTTTCAATCAAGATTATCACCGAAGCTGGTGGTCCACTGGTAAGGCAGGCCCGTCTTAAGGTTGTAACCTAACTCCCACGAGGTTAAAAAGCAGAGTTCAATCTATGGGGTCTCCTTGTTTTGTTCACTAGTGCTTCGGTGGTGGTGTGATAACGGACTACTCTAAAGAAGTCTGTAACTATGATTAACTGAACATTCCACGTCGAGAAAAACTCTTATGGACACGCTCAAGGGGCCCATTACATGTTGGTCGCCCCCTCCCCCATTTTCTTCTTCGAAAATCAAGGTTTTGTTTTGGTTGTCCTCTTGCCCTTTTCTGATGATCAAATTGATGGTCTCTGGGTAGTCTGATTAAAATATGATTTTACTGACAGTTAAAAAAAAAAAAACTAAGATTTTCCTGTTGTTACCTTGGCTGTCTGTTTACAGGTTTTAGGCACTTCAAGTTACTCCAAAGTTCAGTTGTTAAGCTGTTTGTTGGTTCTATTCTTGCATAGTCTCCTCTCATCCATTGCCCCCTACATCTCTGATTAGTACATCAAATATGGCTTATCAATGAATTAATATTTGATTTGAATCCGATTAGTCAGATGTGAATTAAAATTTTTGACTAATAAGCCAAACTCCAATCTAAATCCGTCATTTTATTGGGTTCGAATTTCAATATATTAATATCCGATCCAATTGCTATAGATATGTGTATGAGTATATTTTGAATCTAAGAGACTATTTGATGCAGTTGAGCTAAAAACTAGATACAATTCTCTAAAATCTTTTCAGTTTTTGAATGAATTGGGTATGGATTATGAAAATAAAATTTAGTGAATATTTGGATCGAATATGAATTCGATTTCTCAAAATCCAATACGAATCCCAATCTGTTGAGAGGCGTATCCCAATGCTTTGACTTTAGCCTCCTCTTGCCACTCCCATCTCTCTTCATTGTACACCAAAAGTTCAACGGGCAATTTTCCATTTGACCATATTTATTGGCAGACATCTGGACCTCTGGTCAGCAATTTTTGGGATTTTCCTAGTTGAACCCCTATGTAGTGCTAGCATTTGAGAGGGGTTATGGGCATGAGATTGGGGAGGTTATAAGGATAATTTTCGGTGTATCAAATTAATTTCAGTCGTTAGATCAGTGATGAGATTCATTAATCTAATGACTACAAGTGATTTGATGCAAGTTTTGATGCACATGACATTACTCTAAAATTATGTATTCCAATAGAAAGGAAGTTAAACCGTCACATACAAGTAACAGGATATAATTGGTAATTTTTGTTCAACATTGCTTTTGGATTCGGCTCTTCGCGTAAGCATTTGTGTAGCTAAGATTAAACAAGAATATAACTTTCTTGGCTAGAGCTCAAGCTTGACCAATCATATTCAAGCCGGATCTGAGCATACTCAAGTTCAATAAGCTTCAAATAGCTCAAACACCAAATGCAAGTAGAAAGATATGATGCATAATTACCCAAACTAATGAAAAAGACTGAAAAAATCTAAAGATGGAGGTTTGTAACTCTCGAGCAATTTGCTGTGCTCAACCACTAAAGAACCATTGGAAGACTGAAAGTCAAAGATTAAGATTGGCAAAAGCTTCAAGAGAATTTTAAATTTCCGGAAAGACTTGTCCAAATTCACAACAAAGGCGAAAGCTAAGTCAAAAGCAAACATGGGCACTCTCAACCACCTCTCAACTACTCCATTAGTTACGGAAACCAAAGGAAGAAGGCACATGTTCATGATTTGGGTCAGTGGAACTGTCAAACCACCGTCCCAAGCCAGCATCTCACCAAAAGAAGCCTCACCACGAGAATGATTGACTCAGATGTCTTTAATTGCATCAGAGATGCATGATATATTTCATGCCTTTTGGATTAAGTTTGCATGGTTTACAACGCAAAGTGGAATGAAAGTTCAAAATTCATATTTATAAAGGATTCCATTCACACTTTATGATGTGAAGTAGGCCACGATTGGGTCAAAATAGATTGTTTATGGAAAGTTACAATGGGATAAAACTATGTGCTAGAGGCCAATCCTACTAGATAAGATGATAGAAGAATATGCCAGTTATAATAATGTTGCTAAAAGGAATTTTTCGATTTAGATTTGTACTAGTTTTGCGATGACTCTCTATGTCTCTCCAATAAGTTTTCGATTTAGGTTTGGTTCTCATCAATGTTTTTCAGTTTTCTTATATGTCTAGGGCTTAGCACATAAACTTTATATCTTATGTTTATTTTTTTTTCATTATTTTTGGGTTAAAAATTGATGACAATGGATTTAAGTCTAGACTCCTTCCGAAGTCCAAAGCCTTTTTGGGCTCGCGTGAGATGACCCAAGCGCCTCATCAAGTAGCCTTCTCCAGGCTCAAGCTGGACCATACATAGCCCAGCTCCACGAAAGTTTAGAATAATTCAGCTCAGAATAGACGTCATTTGACATTAACAAGCTCGGTACTAATATCGATTCAAGAGTTGGGAGCTCAGTGCACAACAAATCACAAATGGTCGTACCGTGACACGTGGATAAGAGACAAGGGGATAATACCTGACGATCCTAACAAACAAATATTTACCGATTGTGAAGATGGCTTACGTATTTCGTTCAAGGTATAGTTGGCACAGCAAAACGTCAGGGATGACAAGATCAATTATAGGACAAACAAGGAAGGGACCACAAAATCAATCAGGAAAGGAACCACCGAGAAACTCTAATGATAGGATGTATAAATAACAAATGATACCACTGTGTAAAGATATATGAAAAGGAATCACCTAGTAGTAACCTAGAAAGATACTCTAAAAAGGCCACCCGCCAAATATCTTGTAATAACAATTTTCTTCCCAAGCAATACCACTCCCCAAGGAGCAAGAGCCTCCCTTACAGTGGATATAACCTTAGTCTTTCAGCTGAGGTGAATCACTCATATTTTCGTCTTTGTATCACCTTCAACACAGTACATTTTCTATCACATAGGCACATACTCATTTCTTTTGGGCCAAACTCCAAGTTGGTCTGCAATTAAATCAATTGATTTTGAGAACCATAAAAAATTAATCTCTACAAGGATTCTAAATGCTTTACGGTGGATAAAAAAGTCATTGAATGAATGTTATCTTGTGATATATAAATCATGAGACAACATCATTTTAAAGAAGGTTGAATTGTAAAGGCAAAGGAAGAATAATGTCTTAAAACTGTCATCCAATTACCCTATGATGGCCATGTTTTCCATTACATAGCAGAAGTTGGATTTAACTTTTCAACAATGGTAGATTGACCAAATTTGACAACCCAAATGATCTTACAGCTTGGTACGTAGCCAACAAATAAGTGGAGCTCAAAATTGTTTCATTGGTTTATTGAGTTTTGTTGGATTGCCATATCATTTGAGCTGCTAAATTTGATCTGAAAAATTGGTCAGTTTAGCATTTTGGTGAACTTTAAGCTCGACTATATACTTGAAACACTAAGAAAAAGATTGATTTGGTTGCCTTACTTTGCCACAATAAGAGAATGTCTTATCCAACTTCGGATAATATCAATGTTTTTGAATGAAGAAATGGTTTTCTTGCTCCCTTTCAAGCTCATTTTGGATGCACTAGTTCTAATTCCCTCTTCGGACTCTGCAATGATAGAAGCCCCATGCACCAGACTCTCTTTTTTTAAACTGTCCATTGTCCAACAAATGGCTAAGCAGAATTGAATGTCCAAGTCCATGAACTTATCCCTTTCTCGAGTACTGTGATTCAATTCACATTTTTTTGATCAAAGTGAACATTATCAAAGAGAACAACATTTGGCAACAGAAATTCATATGCCACACAAACCACCCTCACAACATGTTCAGCTGGACACCCCAAAACACAAAGCACCACAATAAACATGACAGACTCTAGAATAGAAGAACTATTCTGATTAGCCACACTACCTATATTAACGTAGGTTCACATTTCATGCTTAAAGCAAAGCATTCAACATCTCATTCCAGGTATCAGGTACTCCAGGAAGGCACCAATGGCTACAGTCGGAGGTATAGTCTCTCAGGTGCTGCTTCTCTTCTTGGCCCTTTGCTTTAGCATAAACAGAAGGATGCCCATCTCGTCGAAGGGCCGACATTTTTGTAATGTCCTGCAAAAATACTGGAAATCTCATCCTTCTCAACACCCCTTGCAACACTACTAGCTCTGCAGGTACATGGGGGTGACTGGAAAACCCAAGTGGTTCCCTTTGATTGAAGCACTTCCAACCATTTTCTCTGAAAATGGCACAAAAAAAAATGAACAATATCAATCACAACAATGCCATTCAAAAATAGTTGAGGTACGACTTTGTTGAGTTGAGTTGAGTTGAGTTATATGTAACTAAAAAATGCTCATTACCTGTTATGCCTAGGTGACATGCTTCGGAAAAAGACTCGGGTTTTGAGGGGATCCAGATTTAGATCAACCCATTTAGCCCAGGTGATGAGTCCTTTCTCATAGGCAACCATAGGGTTCAAATTTCTCATGACACTGTTTCCCTCCATCAGGAAATCCCACCTGCAATAGTTATAAAACTTATATTATGATAATGAATCAAAGATCACGAGTTCTTGGCTACATTGTTGCCTATTTAATGCTTCAAACCTCTCCAAATGGAAGTATTCATGCAACTTTCCTTTGGTAGTTTCATTTAAGTAACAGCAAAAAAGATTTAAGAGCAATACTATTGAGATATAATTTATTGATTTAATTTATTGACCTAATTAACTATATTTTTTAGATTGACTGTGAGCCCCATTAAACATTAAAACATAGTGTTGATCCAATGTTTTTACTGAAACCACATCATTAAGTCAGCAAATTAAATTAATTTTTTATGTCTAAATAACATTACTCAAGATTTAAAAGAAAAACCTTCAAAATTGCAGCTTAGCATCCTAAAATGGCACATCTTTTTTTTTTTTTTTTCCAATTTAGTCTTTTGTCTAAGAAATTGAAAGAAATTAAGGAAAATTGCACCCAAGATTTGTTATTTAATCATTTGGAACCCTAATATTTGAAATATTATATATAAATCCCTTAAGGTTTGTATGCACGTAACACTTAGACCCCGCAGTTAATGTTTGTTAATATATACATTAGTAAATTATACTTAAACTCTCTAAAATTTATAGACGTGTAACACTAAGACCTTTCAAGTTTAAAATATTACACTTAAAACCCTTATTAGTTACGAAACTAACAGAATCTATTAAACGATCAAATTATCCCAATTAAAAATATAAGATATTATATTCATTATAGTTTGACCTCTTATTTGATTTTGCTTTGTTTTATTCCAATACATATTATAATTGTATACAAATGAGTGTTTAATTGATTTTTTTGATATATTTATACTGATCATTACAATTTTTTTCCTCAAAAATTAGAATTTTGTTTGGTCAATAGATGTACTTGATAATGAAAAAATTGATCCAGAGTGAAAAGTCAATTTAGTCCAAGTCCAAACTGATGTGGAGTTCAAATTTTGGCATCAATAATATTAATTATAAAATTTTCAAGAAAAAATTGAATATTTATTTTTGATTTTATATCAATAAATGACATAATAAAACATGAATTTTAGTTGTAAAATTTAAAATATTTGATCTTCTATCTTATTGAAGTATTTTTTGTATAAATATAATATTTTAAACTTAAGGGGTCTAAGTATTACACGTTTCAAATTTTAGGGGTCTAAATATAATTTACTAACATATACAATGTCTATGTGCTATGCTTGTACAAATCTCTAGGGTTTGTGAGTAATATTTTAAATATTAGGGGATTTAAGTAATTAAGTGACAAACTGAAGGGAACCGTAATGTAATTTTCCCAAGAAATTAATCAGATAGGAAGGAAAAAGTCATTTTCTTACGAGCTCCATTTGTCAGAGTGAGTCCACCAATGAGCAGAATCAAACACAAGAACATCAACTCCTCTCCAATACTTTGCATTCTCTTCAATCAAATCCAGATGTAAAATTCTCTTGCTTCCTGCTCCTTTTTTCAATTCCACTAGGAATGGAGCCCAAGAAAACTCGATCGATGTCTCAAAATCCTGTGAACAATATGATCAAATAATATCATTAGAAAGTACATGATTAAGATTGAGGCCATACTATTTTGAAGTTTCATTTCATGGTTTCTGTGTGATGAGCTTGTAAAATCTTGACAGAACTTCTTACTAGAGCATGGAAAGCCATTGAAGGACCATCATAGGTTACTGTCTTTCGACCAGTTGGAACAACTGATTGGACTAAGCAGACAAGAGACTCCCATTGATTCCTCACTATGGAATCACCTACAAGCATGATTCTTTTCCTTCTCATCCTTCCAAGAAAATCCAATTTATCAAACCTGCATCATCAAAATCATTATGGGCTGTTAAATGATATGAGGAGGACCTCGAGCATAGTTCAGATTTGGCTAGGTTTATTGCGCGTTCAAATTGTAAAATGAACTGAATTTTAGCACATTTGTAAGCTCAATATTTAAACAGAATAAATTCAAACAAAGTACGACTCGGCTCGCCTCAAAAAGGTTCTTCATGTCAACAATTATGAACTTATTGCCAAACAACCCATCATTACAAGAAAAATGGTTTTCATCGAAGAAGTTTTTACACGAAAAAAATATTTTCTCAGTGAAAGCAGGCAGTGTCTGAGGAAATAAAACTTTTGAGGTTGGAAACAGTAAGCCACAACATTTTAAGAAGAGATTCTTGTGACCGGAGTAAAATTTGGGCGAGTCACAAACGACCCAAACATCGACATACTAAAATTTGATATACTCGTCTCGATTAGCAATCCTATTATAAATGTATATGAACACTTTCAAGTCCATGATGATTGTGATTTTGGGCTTTTTGTAAATATAATATTGGGGTGGCTAAACCAATTATGACCCCCAAATCAAACAACAATTTGACGAAAAAGGCACACTAGCTAAAATAAATCTTTTCAGGTACCTTGGAAGTGAACAACCATCAGGCTTCCACCTCCATTTCTCATAGTCCGAATCCGGCCTTCCATTCTTTTGACAGGTTACTGCAGAACTCAGATAAGGGCAACTCGAGTCATAGAGAGGGTAAGATTGATCATAAACCCATTTTCCTGACGTAAAATCACAGCTTCTCCGACTCGCATGCCGGCTTTGGACCATGGCAATTTCATCATCCTTCTCATCGAGCCACGACAAGTCGTTGAGTTCAAATTGCGAGGATACGCCATGAATGAAGCTCGAGATCACAACGAAGATCAAGGAGGCGAGAAACAAGAGCGATGAGTTGAGTTTTGGTTTAGCCATGGAAGCCAATTAGCCAAAGGTCATGGGCATAATAAGGGTAGGGTAAGCTTGACAGAGAAATGGAGTAATGAAGGAGCCTTTGCATGGTGAAGCACTTTATTAAGTTGACAAAAACATGTTCCATTTCGGCATGACTTGCGGTGTGTGAGGGACCATGCAATGTACTTTTTACTTGATAACATTGTTTCTAGTAATGAAGATTCCTATCCCTATGCTTCCTTTTTTCTTTTTTTTGTGTTGGCCCATGGCCACAGTGGTTATGTCTGTGCTTCCTTTCCTTTTGTTTTGTTGACCACAATGTTTTTGAGAGAGTTTATTTAGCCAAAGAATTCGGATAATCCAAAGTTAAAATTATACTTTAACCCTCTTAACTATGTCCCTACCTTATCCCAGTGTCATTTTTTTACGTTGTGTTTCCAATTATGGCATTTGATTTCATAGTAATTCAATCCAATGAAAAGTTATGACATTTACCCCAATTTGATAGAAAGTTAAGTCATTTCGTATCTTGAAGTACGTGTTTTTTTATTTGTTTCATCTCAAAAATAAAACAACACATGTATATTTTTCGTCTAAAAATTATTATGCCTTCATTTTTAAGTCAATAAAGAACAAATTCAAGCAATTGAGAGATAATATCAAAAACTCAAAAATAAAGGAACTGAAGTGATATGGGGTCCATAATTCGGGGATTGAAAGTATATTTTGCCCTAGTCTAAATTTGAATAAACATTTTACAATTAGAATCAAAAGGGTCTAAATTTAACCATTGCATTGTCCGAGATATGAAACCTAATTAACTGTATAAGAATTGTAAGTTGTAACCGAATCATGACCATTGATTGTACAAGGGTTGTAACCGAATTTTAACCCGAGAGAGAGAGAGAGAGTTGGTGAAGAAATATAATTAGAACTTTTTTTTTATTTATCAGCGTGAGTTTAGGGTTTGTAGGGCATGAACATAATTGCGGTTGTTTTTCAACGTCAAAAAGGTTTAATAAATAATCATATGGTGCGAGTTAAATGTAAGAAAGCATGCAGTGGCTAGGGACCCACGTCATGATATCTTGCTCTTTTGTTATATGCCCAAAAAAAAAGGGTTCATGTACAAATTTACCTAGTGAACTCAAAGTTTAAGGGATTGTTTGGTTATTTTTTCGAAAAATAATTTTTTTTCAAAAATATGTTTATTTATTATGTAATAAAATTGATCTATATGCGCTCTAATATATATGTGATGCACTCGGGGGCAGAGCTACCCTATGCCTCCCCCCCCCCTTCTCTCCACTTTTGCCAACATCAGCAGGTATAATATAAAGCACAAAAATTTGAACATTGTTAAGAGAATTAACCCCATCTAGAAAATAATTTCTATGAAGAGAATGAAATGAATTTCAACTTCAATAACAAAATGTTGAGTACGTTTTAATATTTAATAGGGTTTATAGTCAATTCAAAGGCTACAGTGAATTAAGTTTTTTAAACATATCATGTCGAACGTTGTTAAGAGAAGGTTTTGTAATACGATAGACAATGATTTCGTTATAGACTCTTTAACTAGGTAGGTAGAAAAAATTGTTAAAAAGTGCATTACGGATTAAGTATACAACTAAGTAGTTACGTCCCAATTATTTTTTATTCATCTTTAATTTTTCCCATATCTTTATTTTATTTTTTATCATATATATTACTTTGTTGGATATATTTTGTGTGGATCGAGAATCTGAACTAATAAACTATATATTTAGCTTACATTATCGGTTAAATTAGATTTGACCCCCCAAAAAGAAATTTCTGGCTCCACCCCGAATACACTTTTACAAATATATAAGTATAATGCTTCACATACGATTATGTTTAGAGGAAGTTCGGACAGGGAAAACCACAAAAAGATTCAAACCTAAAATAAAACAATGCTTAAAAGATTACTTACAAAGGGGGAAAATACACCAAAAAAAAAATCAAAAAGTAACCAAACGGTATCAAAAAATATGAGTCTCTTTCGTGAAGTTTGTGGTATTGTTATACTGTTCTTTTTAGGGATCTCTAGAACCATTTCTATTCAAAAAAATTCATCATAAATTTAAATGAGAGTCATGGCATTTAAATAGATCATTTTCCAATAAACTGTGAGTCATTGAGTATTGAGGAGACCAAAAGAAATTAATAGTGGAGGTTTTGTTTAATCCAATAACTTGCTTGCTATTTCTTGATTGTGATTTTATTTAGGATTTTTTCATGTGTATCCAGAAGCTTGTGCCACTAGTACAAGAGGAACGGTGATACGTTATGTTAGGATTTAAACTAAGCTACCATTTGGTAATTATTTCAGAACTCTTTGCTTTTCTCTTTTGTAAGTAATTTTTTTTATTATTTATTTATTTTTATCTAGACTTGCTCTTTTCTTCTTTGTCACGCTCTGACTTAACTCATACAAATCAGAGCGGGAATAACCTCCTAAAGTAATAAATAATTATAGGTCGAACAATTAATTAAGTTGGGGTATTCAATTGTCGCACTTTAACTCAAATACGTACATCCAGAGCTTATATATATACTAGGTAGGTCCATTCAATTCCAAGGGTTAAGGATTGCTCACACTTCTAAAACTATGATACCAATTTCACACACCCTAAATCCTGTTAGGCATGTAACGTATAATGCCCATTATCACACGAGCACCCTACTCAAAAGCCCTTAACTCGAACTTGTACTATTTCAACTTAACTTGAGGTGTAGGTGAGTGAATACATGCAGTTGTGTCAAAAGTACATAAAAGTTAAAAAAACTATACGGGTAAATCTTTCTCACAAAGTTACAAATTCAAATATAAACACATTCAAATGACATCATGGTACTCCAAGCTCTCTTCCCAAAACCACGCTAAATCCGAACACTAAAAAGAGATAGATAATGTAAGGTGAGCACTCAATAACTTAATCTAATTCTGAACAACACAATTTGAAAATAGCATAAAATTTCAATGATTGTGATTTAAATAACCCTTTAAGCATATAAACATATACATCAAAATGATTTCATCATTGAAACAGTTATTAATCAACAACTGTTACGTACCAAATATCAAATCATAGTTGTGTAATATCGAAAAGCAGAATCCTAATGACTGCATTGGATCCAAATCATCTCACACGATCTAAACCTTTTAGGAGACTTCTACCCCAAGGAAGGTACATTCCCTCAATCCAAATTCAGTCTCCAAGCCTGCAGACCACTAAGCCACTAAGGACCGATGAGACTGAGCTAAACCCTCTATGATTTGAAAAGCTGGCTCATGGGCCCTTTGTTGCTCAACCTTGTATGCACATAACTTAACAGCTCAACAGTTCAAAATGCTGTGAAACGGTCATCGAATTTGAATTCATAGTAGTATTCTACCCAATCATATAATTCAAGATATTTATCAAAATAATTGCAAAAATAATGTTTACATGTAAAAGAGTTAGAAAATGTTGTGCTTAGAACAGAACCCTCACATGAATTAGGACCTCGTATAGTTGCCAAAAATCAAACAATCAAATTTTTTAGAGGTAATTCAAATATATGTCCTTGACCATTTTCAATGGAGATCCAAACACTTAACCAAATTTGAGTGAAAAAATGGGTACAAATCTTAACTTGATACAAAACACTTCAATGTAGAAACTCTGAATTAAAAGAGGACAAATCCAAATTTAAAGGAGGATAGAATATGACCATTAGGTCTATAAAGGAGAATGAAATTTAACTATTGGTGATTTGAGTATAGTTTTGAGTCATCCTTGATTTGGATAAAAATTTGAGTCTCTCTTAATTTGAGTTTGAGTATAACATTAGAGTAGGTTATTAAGATTTTTTTATTCAAATTTAAATTTAAATTTAAAAAGGGTAAATGTTGAAGATGTCCTAAAACCTATTCAAACTTATTAAAAAACTTAGATTAGTCAAAAATTGTATCGGTGGGTCAAACTAGTACTAAGAACGGAAAAAACGGTCATACTTAGTTCAACGGGAAAATGATATCCGATTTTGACGATATGCCAATCGTTGGAAATCTGTTGAATAGAGGATTCCAAATCCACCAACCGCTGTCACAACAGAGCTTCCATGCGCTGTCGGGAGTTGAGGTTTTACCCCAACCCAAGGGGTTCTCAAAAATTATTCACAAAAAATGGTTGTTTTGAAAATATTTCTCAAACCTAGGGACTTTTAAAAACGTTAGTTGGTTTGACGTTTTTAAGCCAAAAGACATCAATTGGTCTGACATTTTTGGCCTAAAAGCATTAGACCAAATGACCTCTCTTGGCCCAAGCCCAACAACTAAAAAAGTAGTACAGTCCACCATAAAAACGTCAAGCCGTATGACGTTTTTCGGATCTCTATGGTCCAAGACCTAAAAGCGTCATACGGTCTGAAATTTTTGGTGTATTCGAAATCAATTTATTTTCTTTTCTTTTCCCTCTTCTTTTCTTCTCTCTTCTTCCCCCAATTCTAGCTTAGCTCTAGGCGAAATCGGCGAAATCAGTCGACCTCCACCACCAACTGACATCCCTAACCGAAACCCCAGATAGAAATCCCCAACGAAACCCACCACCTCCACCACCAACTAACATCCCCAACGAAAACCTCCACCAGTCCACTTCCACCACCAGCCGACCTCAACCAACGAAAACCACTAGCCCACCACCACCAATGAAAACCACCACCTTCACCACCAGCCCATCTCCACCAACAAAAACCACCACCTCCAGCAGTCACCTCCACCACTGAAAACCACCACCTCCACCAGCCCACCACCTCTACCAGCCCACCTCCACCAACGAAAACCACCACCTCCATCAGCCGACCTCCACCACCAGCTGACATCTCCAACAGTTGGTAAGTTTTAAATATTTTCTGCTCCTATATAGGTTAGGCTTATAATGTATGTATTGACATTTTGTTCTGAATTTATTTTCAAGTTTCTCTTGGGTGCCTTTATATTTATATTTTTAGGTGTTTGGATTATGTTGGGCTATGTTTATTCAATGTAACAGTTTGCAGCTCTGCACATTTATGGCTTTTTTTCAATTTATTTTTAAGTTTCTTTTGGTTGCCTTTATATAAATAGAAGCTAGATTTAAAAATAGAACTATAAAGGCACTGAAAGTACCAGAAGATACCAATTTAAATAGATTCATGCTCCAATTTTAGATCATCGCCCAATTTAAATAGATACCTCTAAGATGAGTAAACTTAAAAATAAATTTTGCATCCTCAATTATTTCATTAAATTGTACTTATATAAAACAATATAAAACTTAAGAAGGAGGTGAAATTTATGGAACCCTAGAAATATCAACCTGATCTTCAATGTCGCAATTTAAATAACCAGTGTCAAGAGCCTTAAAAGTAAAATCGTCTAGAACAATCTCACTCTAATTGAGTTTTTTTCAATTTATGGGCCTTTTTTTTTAATTTTTTTTAAGTCTCTTTTGGTCGACTGTATATAAATAGAAGCTCGTTTTAAATGAACTAAATTATGTTTTTCTCATTTTTTTTGGCTATTCCTTCCTCTCATTTTTATTTGAATTGGTCTTTAATGACCAAACAAAAGAGACATGAATTAACTTTACTATTTTCATCTCAGTATATTAGTATAAGTTCCATACATGAATATAAATAGTGTTGCTTTGTCATGTTATTCATTGATCATTTTTAAATGCTATCTCTATCTTGGTAGAGATAGAAGAGTTTTTTGGTCTTCTCATCTACAACAGTAAATGTTTGATCAATGGTGTTTAATTGATTGATTTTTATAAAATCTGCAAAAATTGTGAAAGAATATTAATCTTTCAAACTAATGCATTGGAGTGGATAATTAGACCGGTATGAATTAGTTGAAAATTAGAGTGTGTGCACTGTAAAGTCTATTGATGAAGCCATTTGGGAAGGAAACTGGATAACTTTTGTTGTTAAGGTCCTAGTAATTGTTCTGGTATATAAGGTTTTATAAAGCAATGGACGTTCTAGTAAATTATTTGGCATTAATAGTGTGATTAGTGAATGTTGGAAATACAAAAGGGTCATCTATAGATTAATGTCTAGTAAATCATTTGACATATGTTTCCTTGAATCTTACTTCTATTGAGTACTCATTCATTCCTTCCTTATTAAGCCCTTTGTAATTCATCATCTTAATTATATTTGATGTCTCTCTCCATCTTAATTGAAGTACTGTAGCTATGTTAACTATATGTAATGTCTCTCTCCATCTTAATCGAAGTATTGTAGTTATGTCTATTAGGCATGAAACACCATAGTTTCCTCAAATTATGCATGTTGTAACACCAGCTCGATCTGTCAATCTCAGCAATAGCATTGTTGTTATGTCTCTTAGTCAGCAAGCACCACCAATGTAACTGTTTGTATCAAAGTTCAAGTTATTGGTTTGACCTCCCAGTTTGTTTCTTTGCTTGCTCGACACTTCCAACCCTAAGGTTTTCGTATTTTTTCAATTTTTTTGTGTAGCACACATTAAATTCAATGGGACTTTGATTTACTATGAATTTATTCTTCATGAACTATTAACCATCTCTATCCATCTCCAGGTTCTTCTGAGTTCAGAACTTATTCCACAACAGAAACTAATAGAAATGGCTGAAAAACAAGTTACCGTTTTGGCTATATTGGGGTGGAAGAATGGAATATGGGTCGGAGGGTTTGTCATATAATTGTCCTCCCAAAGGTGGAATTGTTATCAATAGTGGTACACAAATGACAGAGTTATTGAGTAAAATTTACACTTTAATGAGGTTGGACAGGGCGCATAACAAGTTGAAGTTGACTTGTAGATATCCTTTTACACTTGGAACAGGACCAAACATGAATACATATGTAGGTCTGAAAATTGTGAACGATGAACTAGTGACTTCTACGGTTAATATGGTTCTTGACAATCCCAGCATTGCTAATGTTGCTTTGTACATGGAGACGAAGGACATCAATGCTGGCATAGACAGTAGTCAGACCGATGGGTGCTTAACAATAACTGTCATGTCTTACACTGAATTGCTTAGGCAAGAGATAGGTATCTTGACATTTTCAACTTCTGCTGTGACGGGTGAATGTTCAACTCCCATGGGGATGTAGATAATGGATGAGTCTGGGAAGTACTTTCACACCCAACAAAGAAGTGGAATAAAAATATACGGTGGATACTCGACCAACAATTCACTGAGTCAGAACTTTCAAATTGGTGAGGCTGGAATTGATTTGGGTGAACAAGATGATGTCCATCAACCAATAATGTAACAAAGTCCAGTCTGGGAATATGAGAAAATGTGTGTCAATGATCGTACAGATGTCTCCGATGATGACGACATAGAAGAAGAGTTTGAGGAAATATTGATTACTGAGCCTAGTGACGAAGATGGGAATGACGAAGACTTTGAGGCTGCCCACGTGGTGGAGATGCATAAGCCTTACTCAACCTCATTTACAACCACTGAATTTGGTCACCATACTGAAGCAGATAGCTTAGTATCGTCATCTGAACAAAATTTGTGGGATCCGGTGAAGATGGAGTTGGCGAAGGGCATGATTTTTAAAGATAAAGCTTCATTGATTAGGGTTGTTAAATGGTATTCTATCAAGTTGAATTAGGATTATGTAGTTACAGAGACGAACACTACGGTGTGGGCTATACAGTGCAGCATGTACATGCAGTCTAACTGCACGTAGAGGCTACATGCTTGTTTTAGGAAAAAATTAAAAATATTTTAGATCACGAAATATGATGGATCACATACTTGCTTTTACCGTAGAATGAGTCGTGACCATCGGGAGTTAGTCTCTAACTTCATCTGTTATAATATACTGGAACTCGTTGATGATACTCCACAAACAAAAAAGTCGGCAATTCAGAAGAATATAAAGGAGAAGTTTAAGTATGATATTTCCTATAAGAAAACATGGATTGCGAGGAACAAGGCTATTGCTAAGATTTTCGATAATTGGGACTTGTCATATGACATGTTGCCAAAGTTTTTGGGTGCCATAAAGAAGTATAACCCTAGGAAGATTGTGAAGTGGCAATACAATTTTGAATCTTCTGAATATAATGTGTTTTTACGTGTTTTTTGGGCACTCAAGACCAGCATTAAAGGGTTTAAATATTGTCAACTTGTTGTTAATATTGATGGCACATTTCTACGTGAAAAGTATATGAAAAATTTATTAGTGGCGACTGGTTTTGATTCTAATAAGCAGTTGTTCCTCATTACATTTGCTATTATGGAAGAGGAGAATCAATCAACTTGGGCTTTTTTTCCTATATTACCTTCGGTGGATAGTTCTTAGACATCGGGAAGGAATATGTTTAATATCTGACAGGCACGCGAGGATCATTGCTACTATGAACATGGAAGATTCTGGGTGGTATCCACCACATGCTTATCATCGATTTTGTCTTCGCCATGTTCATAGTAATTTTAATACACAGTATAAGGATGGGCATTTGTACGATCTTAAGTGGAGGGCTGGGAAGGCCAGACAGGTTCGTAAGTTCGATGATTTGATGACCTAGATATACAACATTACAAAGGAAGCATATAAATATTTGACTGATATACCATTGGAGAAGTGAACATTAGCCCATGATGGAGGATGACGATATGGCGTCATGACAACCAACATTTCAGAGGTTTTTAATAGTGTTCTTTAAGGTGCAAGGTATTTGCCCATAACTGCTTGTGTGCAGTCAATATTTTATCGGGTCACTAAATATCATTTTGAACATCGAGATATAATAGCAAGATGGAAAGAAAATTGGATGGAGTTTCCTAAGACTGTTGTCGAACGATTACAACATGCACAATAAATTAGTCGTGTACATGACGTGACGGCATTTCCTAGAGAACGTGGTCTTGCTGAAGTGTCAACTGGTGGTGGTCATAAGCAAGTTGTATGTCTTGAAGATCGTTCGTGCACATGCGGAAAGTGGGCAATTTACAGAATTCCTTCCTCTCATGTATTGACTGTTTGCTCTTATTTTCAGTTGCATTTTCAGTCATACATAGATCTCATACACATAATAGAGACTTTGAAGAAAACTTGGGTGCCTGAAATGTTTTCTCTGGAGGATGAGCATTACTAGTTGATCCCCCACGTCCCAAATTAGTCCCTAATCGTAATCAACATCTTGCCCATAGCTGTTTGTGTGCAGTCAATATTTTATCAGGTCACTAAATATCATTTTGAACATCGAGATATAATAGCAAGATGGAAAGAAAATGGGATGGAGTTTTCTAAGACTGTCGTCGAACGATTACAACATGCACAATAAATTAGTCGTGTACACGACGTGACGGCATTTCCTAGAGAACGTTGTCTTACTAAAGTGTCAACTAGTGGTGGTCATAAGCAAGTTGTATGTCTTGAAGATCGTTCGTGCACATGCGGAAAGTGGGCAATTTACAGAATTCCTTCCTCTCATGTATTGACTGTTTGCTCTTATTTTCAGTTGCATTTTCAGTCATACATAGATCTCATACACATAGTAGAGAATTTGAACAAAACTTGGGCGCCTGAAATGTTTTCTCTGGAAGATGAGCATTACTAGGTTGATCCCCCACGTCCCAAATTAGTCCCTAATCGTAATTAACGTCGAGACTTGGTTGGTCGGCGACGGACGATGTGCATACGGAATGAGATGGACTTATTGCCAGAGGGTCGTCCTCAGATACATTGTGGGTTATGCGGCGAACTGGGTCATAATCGTCGGAAGTGTACATCCATAAATACACGGGCTCCAGCATCCCTTCAGTAAATTGTATTTTGTTATTTTGTGATGTTGATAAGTTGTCGTGTGTTATAATCATTTATGTATTGGCCTTTACGATGTGATTATATTGTACTGTTTTATTGGTACTCTTTCTTGTATTTACATGTTTGTTGAAATGATATGTTAGATGTTTGATGTTGGATGTTGCCTTTATCAATTAATGATGACGGATGTTAAATTGTATTTTAATTTTTGCAGATTAATTTAGGAATTTTTCATGGACAGTGATGGACGGAGATTATTACATCCTGGTCCACATGACTACGATTTGTTTTCGTTACAGTCTAAGCACGGATCGGAGTATATATGGCAGGGCACAGAGCTACCTTCTCTGCACTTCAGATGCACTGACCGTACCGCACGTCAGTTACATGTCACAGATGAGCGCGTGCTTCGTCATTTGGTTACTGCGGGATTTTATAGGGCATACAAGATTGCTTCTAAGCAGTTGGACCATGCTCTCATCACAACGCTTGTCGAGAGATAGCGTGTCGAGACACACACATTTTACCTACCCGTGGGTGAGGCCACTATCACCTTGCGGAATGTCGCTGTCCACATAGGGAGAGATAGTTGTCCTGCTGACACGACTTAGCCAGCACTATGTCAGCAGTTGCTAGGATTTACACCTTCCGAGGGGGTTATTGACGGGTCTTTTCTCAGGCTTTCTACATTGCGGGGCCATTTGGATGAAGGTGTTTCCTTAGCCACTGATGATGCGGTCATTGTGTCTTACGCCAAATCCTGTATTATGCTATTGATCGGTTCATATCTCTTCATATACAAGTATTCAAGCAAGGTTAAGTTGATGTACCTTTCTTTGCTTGCCGATCTTACCACTGCCGGTCAGTACAGTTGGGATAGCGCGACATTGGCATGGCTATACCGCGAGATGTGCATCATCACTAGACGCGATGCTGAGGATATCGACGGATTGCTAGTTCTTTTACAAGTACATGGACACTTATGGATAATGTTGGTAAAATTATTTTTTATTATTATTAAGTTTTAATGCAATGTCAAATATACATGGTACATGTCAACTGATTTATATTTTTCATGTAGTTGTGGGCATGAGAGCATTTATCACATATACGTCCACAGCGATTACTCCCACGGGGAGCCTTACCTCATGTCGTGGTAGATGACGTAGATGTACATCCAGAGGCAGTCCCAGTAGATGGTATAGCACCTGCACCTACACCTGATGTTGCCGCACATGATGACCTGTCAACAGGGCCGCGTGGGTGTAGGTAACTACATTTCATTATTAGTGTGTTACATTTCATTTCATTAGTAGTATACAATACATCTAACTTATGTTAATTGTTAACTTTGTTGGCATGGTTTTTTTGGGTGCTATGCAGTTAGGATGTTGCATTTTCTGCGCAACACACGCCTACCCATGTTCTCAGATATTACAGAGATCAGCTTAATCAGATGCGCGATGAACAGGTATCTAACTTATGTATTACTGTATGTTAACTCAATGATTTAAATGTGGATGTTATTTTTGGTTTGTTGTTTGATGCACATTAAATAATTGGTGGCTATAGTTGGTAGGTTGGATGTGTTGTATGTTAGGTAGTTGTTTGTTTGATTGTTGGAGGGTATTGACATTTATTTGGGTTGTAGTTAATTTATGTGTGTAATATAAAATGCAACAGGTATTTTTGAAAAAAAAATTGGGGTCATATACATAGGGGAAACTCTATCGAATTTTTTTAATTTATCTTTGCAGCTAATGAAAATCGTCATTGTTATACTACAGATGATATGACAGTCATACACTGCTGATGTGCTAGTTAGCCTACCTGATTATTGCTGGAGTGGTCGAGAAATATAAACTACCTGGGCCCGCTCATATGTTTTGACATGGTGGAGTGGTATTTTTCAGACCGATTCATGCGACAGTTTGGATACAGACAGATCATACTAGCGCCTTGTGATTCTAGTTGGGAGCCGCATACCACAAATAGGAGTGGCAGACACAGTTATGATTGGACGATCGTACATCAGCGGTACATCAACATATGGCATCAGCAGTGGGATTCTATTGTTCAGGGTGTGCCTACGCTCAACATTATGGATTACATTGATCCATATATTGAGTGGTATCGGCGTATCACTCGATTACTTATCGGACCACCTATGGTGCGGCCTGACGGCGGTTTTCAGCCCGTCGGCAATATCATCGAGTTGTTGGTAAGTGTTGTTAACTTGGTTCATAATTTAAATGTGGTACATAAATTATATAATCTTGTTTTAAATCATTATTCTATGGTGCTGCAGGAACAGACACTTACACAAGTATATCACACAACACGTAATACTGTTAGTGGCAAGCCTGATTTACATAAATGTTTGGCGCCAATCAGCAAGATGGGAGAAATAAGCTACAAGTATTTGTCAGCTCTTTTTGAGCACCGACGACTTGTGCATCATCGGGCAGACATCCAGCAGCCAGTTGTTTCAGCACCAATGCATGTATAATATCGTGGTGTATGTATTCTATGACATCCAATTGCACACGCACCTGGGCATACATCAGCACCGGTCGTGGATACTGCTGTGACATCTTCAGAGGCTGGCCCATCCGTTGCATATGTTCCTGACATTGTTGCACCCCATTTGTCCCTGCTGCAGATTACTATATTCCTACACCGGTTGTTCCTCATGCCGTTACATCACCACTTGGTCATCCTACAGTTACATTATGTGGGCCACCACTTATCAGATCACACCATGTGTTGATGCATCAGCAATTCCATTCACACCATTGCCAGATCCAGTTGGTACAGCAGATATGTCACCTACACTTGACCAGGCAGATACATCACTTCCAGAGATAGGGCCATGTATTCCATATATTGTTCAACTGATGCCTACACGACCTACTTCTCCTATTCCATACGAGGATTTTTTTGATGATGCTAAGGCTTCGGCTGAGGGAGTTACACAGGAGTTATCACTGTCACATAGAGGTCGAGGCAGAGGTGGGCATGAAGTCGACCGTCCTAGAAACCATACACATGATCCAGTAGATAGGGGAGTCACTCAAGATATACCGGCTCCGCCTGATGGACAGCTGCCCAAGCGACAGAGAAGACCACCACCTTGTGGGACGTAGTCCATTATTTTTTTTACTATTTATTGTATAATTTTTTTGTCTATTATGGTTGTATATAAAAACTCTTTGAGTTCATAGTTTCATATAATATCTTTTAGTTTTTTTTTTCGTATTTGTTGAAATTTACATGGATAATACTAACTAGACTATTACACCATATTCATATAAATAAAATAAAAAATCATAATACATAAACATACTGCAAACACAATTACTATAATCGAAGTTTAATTGTTACTACACAGGAGTTGCATAACACTACTTCATGGGTCTTCATCTTCATCTGACATATAATGATCAGAAATACATTCATCTTCACCACTCAATTGTTAGCATAAATTAGCTTCTTGCATCCTCCCTTCTGTAGCACAATCGCTTGCAATACGGTACAGGTTGTACCGATTATAACGGATTACCATTCGATTGTTCTCAACTCGAATGCGAAACGATGCTCGCTTTAATTCTTGATGAGTGTTGATAGGCATAGTAACGGCAACTTGACAAGGCCTTTTTATGTTGCAAGAACGTAAATCTAAACTTAGATTTTCTCTTTCCGTCAAGCGATATTGTCATTCTGCCCTCATTGTGTTTGTAGCTATTATTGAATAACGTAAGCGAGGATTCATTAGTAAAAGAACTCATCCTCTAAATCCCAATAATAACCTAGAGTTTCAAACAGGGTTCTCGGACTAAAATTCATGGTTAAAGATGAATTCTGTATATTGAACATTACACAAACATTCAAACTTATAGGCAATTTTTTTATGTGAGTATGATAAGTTATAGGCTAAATAAGTGACACTACAGACTGACATTGCACTAGTGTGTAGTCACACAGATTGACATTTAACCAGTGTATAGTCACACAGACTAACATTGAACCAATATGTAGTCACAAGCTTGACATTGAATCAGTGTGTAGTCACACAAACTGACATTTAACCCGTGTGTACTCACATAGACACACATTGAACCAGTGTGTACTCACACAGCCTGCCATTGAATCAGTGTGTAATCACACGACTGACATTTAACTAATGTGTGCTCACACAGACTCACACAGACTTACATTGTGATGTTCTTTCACTGCGATTTTAAATTGTCAACTAGAGCATATATATACTACCATTCACAATTGTGTAAATACACCACCACCAAACAATATGTATAGGAGCACATCACGTGCAAGTTCTTCTTCACGCAATGATCAAAATAGTTCATCTTTGGCTAACAAACGTGAACGCTCAACGGACAAATCAATATCGCTGAACAAAGTTCCTTCTATTGAATCATATACTGATTCTAGTGGTGTAACGTGGTATGGACGAAAGCGTGCATTTCGCAATGAGCCCATCGACCCTTATCACCCATTTGGTCAAGTTGGACATGTAATGGTTGGCCCTGCAACTGATTATCCGCCTCTAAGTGCTCATATCAAACCCACACTAAGATGGCGACAATTCTATGACAAACGTTGTGACCTTGAAGTATTTTATCGTTGGCATGGAATTGCAGTAGCAAAGGCATGTTCGGTTGATATTTACAATTCACAAAATTCAAACAATCGTGATGAGGTCATATCAAGTCTTGAAGGTGAAAATGATCAAATGCAGCGTCGTCTTGATTATTTTCATGCACTCGATTATGCAAGAAAAGAGCATTTTGATCCTGAATATGCCGAAATTGAAATTTTAGAGGATCCCTTGTTTCTGATTTCGAACTTTCTGATTTCTCTAATTTGGACGATGATGCGTCTGACACTTTTATTCCATCATGTTTATGTGTACTTGATAATCCTTTATGTTGTTTTCAATATCAACCATGTTATTGACATGATTTTTTTACATGTATACGTTCAAAATAACTTATATTTTTATACCGCTTAATAAATATTATTGTCGACATCATCAACATTAAAAATAAATTTTTATTTGTTTTTATGTATGCAATTAAAATTATATGATAAATTCAAGAGAGGTTTAAGGAAATTTGAGGCCTACATCGATAATACTAAATGAGAATTTTTTACTTTTTAGTATTATTTTTAAAAAATCAAATTTTTTTTTTATTTTTTTAAGTGACAAAGAAGGATGTGATACTTTCATTTTATTTTTTAAGAGAGAGAGAGAGAGATAAGAGAAGAGATAATGGATGTAAGTAAATATCAGTTAATTTTTGAATATTTTTTTATTTATTTTAAATTTTTTAATTTTTTAGTTTATAATGTTATGAATTGAGTTGCAGGTCAATATTATTGAATTTATAATTTTTTTATTGGGATTAAATTTTTTGGGGCCTTTTTTTAAGGCATAGGACTTGGTTGGACTTAAATTTTTTATGTCAACTAATTATATGTATATGTTTCCAATTTTTAAAGTTTGATATGTTCTAAATTTAAGTATTTTTAAATGATCAACATTTAATTATTGAATGTAATTAACTTTTTAAATAAATGAAAAAAAACTCATCCTCTAAAAGCGTAAGTGGGACCAACGGAAATTTATTTATTTTTTTCAATTATTAAAATTTATTTATTAAATATATGTAAATTTTTTAATAAATATCATGCAACTTAGAAGAATAGAAAATTATTAATCCTAGTCCTATCTAGTTTATGAGATTGGATAATGACCAAGATACTAGAGCCACCTAGTATGAGAATTAGGATAAGTGATGGAATATCATACATGTTATGCATCAAACAAAAACACCAGCTAGCTAGCAAGGGTGATGGAATTATAGTGAGCAAACAAATTTCAAGCATTAGTGTAGTGTGTATAAGAAATGTTAGATGGACTGACGTGGTTACTAAAAACGTTAGACCATCTGACGTGTTTTACTTGGGCCAAAAAATCGTCATACGGTCTGACGTTTTTATGGTGGACTGGATTGCCGTTTTAGTTGTTGGGCTTGGGCCAAAAAATGTCATTAGGTATGAAGTTTTTAGGCCAAAAACATCAGACCAACTGACGTCTTTTGGCTTAAAAACGTCAAACCAACTAACGTTTTTAAAAGTCCTTGGGTTTGAAAAATATTTTCAAAACAACCCTTTTTTGTGAATAATTTTTGAAAACCCCTTGGGTTGGGGTAAAACCTCGTCGGGATTTGCAACCCAAAAAACCCCTCCTCCTTTTCTTTCTCTAACTTGACCTCCTCTCCTTGTTTCAAGCATAACTCACTCATTTTCATCCAAATGAAGTGATTCAAAATCCAAAATATTCCTATTTCAACCCTATTTTAGATCCAAGTGGTGGTTTGTGCAAACTCTTTCCAATTTTGTATTACATGAAGCTCAAAGTTCGAGCTAAAAATTAGGTTTTTATCACCCAAACAAACCTTCAATTTGGTTTTTCATTGACCAAACATCTTTTTTGATCAAATAAATCCCAAAACTGGATTCCTACCCACCCCCCCCCCAAAAAAAAAGAAGATTGGAAATGGTATCCCTTTAAGTTGAAACCCAAGGTTTTCCAAAACCCATAAAAATCAAGTTTGAAGCTCAACTTACGATTTAACAGTTCTCGATAGTCCGTCAACATCAACACCTGAGATTTGAACTGAGCACCACATAAGCTACAAGGAATATTACCCTCCAAAGGTTTTTCAATTAAAGGTTTGGTTGAAAATATCTCATTTTTTACTTCTAGACTTTCTCTCTTTTCTCCTCATCTACAGAGCCCCTTAAATCCAGTCCTCCTCATCTAGCCAACACATCTTGTGCATGGTTGTGTTAAACAAGGTGAATTCACCACTCCAAGTGAATTGCCAAGCCTCCATTACTTTGAAAATAGGGTTTATCCCCTATTCATTTTTTTAAAATCTAAATGTTAAATTATAAAATATAATAATTTCCTAAATCCTTGAAATTTATCCTTCTAAAATTCAATTGATAATTTTATCAAACGATTGTACCCTTAGCATATATTCATGCAATTTCGAACTAATGCTCTCACCACGACTTTTGAAAACAACAAAATATTAACATTTAATCTTATTTCTCAATGTTCAGATCATAGGCGTTACAACCTGCCCTCCTTAGAGAAGTTTCGTCCCTGAAACTTTTCCATCTTACTTCATACTCTATTCACAGAGTCATACTTACTTTGCCATTGTCATTCCTCCTTATCAGTCGTTATCATTAACACACGAACCCTCCTTAAATTTCCTTTATCTTTGCTTGACTGGTTTTGAGCTGGCGGTTGCCCATATGTCAATTGTTAGTTCATGGCAACCCAAAACTTCATTGAAGATTTCCTCATATGTGTCTCATGTCATTCTTTCAATTGCTACCCTTTCTTACACCCATCTCCACCATTGTTTCACTACGATTCCATTATGAAACTCTGATACAATACTAATTGTATTGGCACACTGGGACTTTAAAGATTATGGCTATGATAACATCGTAACTACATATGATGAGACAGTTCACATGTTGAGAGAGAATAAACTGGAAGTTGGTAGAAGTCAAACTTATTTGGTAATGTAAATAATTATACATTTTTGCCCTCAAGTAAAATTAAGCTTTGCAATCAAAAAATATACATGCTCCCCCCCACCCCCCGAAACAACTTCACCCCTCCATAAAAAAACTTTCCTAATCGAAGAAAAATTATTACATTTAAATTTAAGAAATCAAAAAAAGAACAAGCAGTTCAATTCCTTAGAGTCACCATCAGTGTCGTTGGATGCTCTTATTTCTGCTATCACCACTGCAGAGTAAAGGATTCACACAACAAAAGATCCATGTACAATCTCACATAGATAAAATGAACTAAATTTTCAAGAAAAAAAATTAAAAACCAACTCCATGCCCTTTTCCAACCCAATACATTGGACCTCCACATATAAAAATTTATTAAAATTTTGATAAAGGTATCTACCACTGTGGACACTATTAAGTCTGATAAAATCTGTTGACATCAAAACTTAACCACAACCTTAAAAAATTGTCATAAATCTATCAAACAATTTACCCAAAACTAAAAACAAAATCTGCCTAAACTAAAAAGTAACATTGTCAAAAAAATTGAACAAAAAAATTTACCAAGACTTTACCAAACATTATTTTTTCAAAAACTACTAGCATGGTTACGTACAAATTGGTCAATAAAAGTTATTCAAAAATGTATAAAAATCTCTGCCTAAAAATTACAAAAAAAAAAAATCAAACCAAATCAAATTTACTAAAAAAAATTATCAAATATGTATGCATCAACGGAATAAACCATGATCCAGGTCACAAATGGTCAAATTCAAAATCAAAACCCACCTCAGAGTTGAAACCATCCATGAGCCAACACACAAGTCTGTCTCTAAAGAAGAATGGTCATCCTTACCTTTGACGATGACTCCCAATTAGGCTCGAATGTGTTTATGTTGAGTTAGGGTGTTGTGTGTACATCTTTATGATGTGTGTGCTTGACAAGGGAGAATAGGGAGAATGAAAGTGGCTGAAGATTAAAAAATGGCAGTGAGAGACGATTAAGAAGGCGGCGGTGATTGGCAAAGTCAGAGAGAAAATCTAACAGAAGGAAAAGAGATTGGAGGAGTTTCCACAACCAAGAGCTCTAGCCAAAATTATCTCTTTTTACAAGCCACAAAAGGGGTGGTATTTATAGGCAAAGCCTTTACAAACTCCAAGGGATGTCATTTACAAGTTTTCAAAAATTGTCATTCCCAAGCTTCCAAAAGTTGTCATTCACAAACCTTCAAAAGATGAAATTTGGATTAATTTAATCTCCCTTTGTTTAGAGCTTTAATAATTGTCATCCTAGAATTTGTAGCTTTGTCACAATTGGCTCTCCGATAGTTTGTAGCTTTGATGCATAAAATCCTGAAAAAAATAACAATTAATGCATTATCCATAATTCACACACTAACCTTAATAGGTCAATTTTGATTAGTTTAACTTTGTTTAACTAACACAATTGACCTATTAACTTAATTAAATCATGCATTAATTAGGATTAATCACTAATATATTAATTTCACACTACTCATGAGTTTTCATGTTAACTTAATAGGTGTATACTTTCATATAGCGATGTGGTCTATATCTTACTTTGCAAATACTTATTAGTAGCATATGACTCTAAGTTCTTGGATTGTGATCTTCATTTATATTTTGGAAATTATTATGTTGATATTCATTGATATTCGATGTTTGTGGGTAACACACTGTAAATCCTCACGAGACTACACTCGTCCATCAGAGAGCACCTAGGATTTTAAAGGCTTGTTGCATGGGCTAAATGCTATCTTAAATCCTACAAAAGTGGATGTACATATAGGTTTAATTAATTTTCTTACTTTGCTTCTTTTTAGGGACTAGTAAGAGCCAAGTTGGGGGGTGTTATTAGCCCTAAATATTCTATATTTCTCCTTCTTTTGTGGGCTAATTGTCATGGGTTTGGACTTAATTGCATATGCTTAATATTTGATATTATCATGATTTAATTGGTGTGTTGTTTATTTTGCAAGAAAATGATGAGATTCGGAGGCAAATATGCAAACATGGGAGTGGACTGCATAAAGGAAATAGAAGATTGAAAATTGAAGTCCAGAAGGCCCCACCAGGACAAAATTTATCCATGTCCGAATGTGAGAATCAAAATCAGAGGCAGAAACATGCTAAGCTCCCAAAAGGCCGCATCCGGACATCATTAATACACATACAAACGCGTGTTTAATCATCTTCCATGTTTGGACATCATTTGATTTCGTCCTGATGCATGCCTTTACTCAATCAATCAGATAGCCTGATGACACAAGAAGAGATCATCTTCCCCATTTTTGCAAAAGTACACACTGTACTTTTTGGGCGAGCTTAGAGAGCTTTACTAGATCTAGAAATTTTCTATTTGTTTTTCTTCTTTAATTTTGTGATTAGCACTTCATTTATGACTGGCTAAGTATTTATACTAATGCTAGGGGTGATATATGTTCAATTGGGTATGTAAGTTAATTCTATGTTCTTCAATTGATGACTTCTTTATAATTCAATTCATCTTGTTTTAGTAAAGCTTTCTCTCTATATAATCTCTTGAATTATTATGTTAATTGTCATGAATACTTGAGATTTCCTATGTGTTGAATAGCTAGATGTACATGTTTCAACAGAATTGGTAGAGTTTTCATCTAATTAATTGATTTGTTGGTTTTTATGAATTTGGATGTTTGATTGGTTAATTGCTTGATTTATTATTGACTCTAGATTACATGCTTGTAATTAACAATTGAATATTTGGATTCATTTAGATTAACTCTGTGATTACACTTTAAGAGAGTTTCCTAAGTAATTATTGTTAAATTCTCTAATTGGTTCACTTCTTAGTTGATTCTTAATTGAGATTAGAAAATTTGATTAACTTACTACCCAAGTGGTATTGAAATAGTACCCAATACCTTAATATTTGACTGCATTACTTTTCTTAAACATTTTTACTTTATTGTATTAAATCATAATTATCAAATCACTCTCTCAAACACAACATATTTTCTTTTTGTTAATCATTTTTTCACTACAAAATCCTCATCTCCCTGTGGATCGACCTTAGACTCTATCAAGAAATTACTACTTGCTTGACACCTACACTTGGGTGTACAACTTCTAAAACGAAGTACAAGCATAATTGAGAAAAAGGCCAATGCTACTAGTAGGTCTTCTATTGGTTCAACAGTAGGCAAAATTGACTTCTACCAGCAGCAGGTCATTCTTATCAATTTAAGTGAAACATAAACTTTGATACCTATAGGTTGATACTATGCTGACGATAGGTCTTAAACTGAAGGTTGTTCTACCAATAGTTGTAAAGAACTATCAGTTCGTGGAAAATGGAGAACAATTCTATCAGTAGGTCATTTTGTGCTTCCTATCGGTAGGTTAGTGTTTTTCTGCTACGATGACTCTTTTGGAAAATTGATCTGTTGGGATTTAAAATGATTGGTGGATTAAATAAGAGGATTTTTCAGTGGATACTCTCTTATAAATATCCAAGTCTACCCAGAGAGAAAGGGATGGGGATATCATCAAATCTTCTGCAGATACTCTCTTATAATCTCTTATAAATAACCAAGTCTAGCCAGAGAGAAAGGGATGGGGATATCACCAAATCATCATTTCTTCTTTTTTCTCCTTCTTAGGTTTAGAATTAGGGTTTCTCCTTTCAAGAATTTTCTTCCATTATTTTCAATTCCAAACTCTGTGTTACATTCAGTCTTCAAATTCTTGCAAAGTGAATACTTGTAGGATTTTTTTATTGTGAACGATTTACATTAAGTGTAATTTCATTCAAGGTAATTTCTTTTCCTTGTAATTTCAATTCAAGTTTATTTCTTGCTTAGTTACAATCATCCTTTCTTCAATTGCTTTTGTTTTCAATTCCACAATGAGTGAGTAGTCGTATTTCGATTTGATCGGATGAGGGAGTCTCACTCGTGAGTGTGGATTTTGATTCACTTTTGAGAGACAAGCACACCCCTTATAATGTGATAATTTGCAACAAATTCCCCAGTAAAGTAACTGCCCATCAAAAGTCAAACGGTTTTTCTATTGTAAACACTTTTATAAACACTAGTTGATGCACACATACTTTTGCACGTGGATTGTTTTGAATATGAATTTTCCATTGGCATAAAGGTTACAAAAGCCAAATGTGTGCTTGTTTTAAAAATAAATTCCAATACCAAAAAGAACCACTTAGAAATTAGGTGTTTGTTTGTGCACCCAATGTATACGAATTACTTTTCAAGTCTTGATATTGACTCGAAGTTTCAACCAAAAATTTAAAACCAAGAAAGAAAAATGGACCAATATGTTGGTGCTTCATGGCTATAACGGGTGCAATTTGAGCAGGTTGACTCCGACTCAACCTCAATCCAACCAAAAACATTAATAATTGTGTGGAGATTGCCATTACTTGGTCAATTTGTTGGTTATTGTGTCTCTGAGAATGTGATTATTTTACTATCTATTATTGTTAATAGAAGTAGAGAGAGTTAAAATATTGTATCTTTTTTAACAGTTTTAATGTTTATAAATTATATGTGATACGTGTACAAAACATATATTTCTATTCAGACTTAAGTGTCACCCACGTCTCTATTGATTGTTCACTATTCATAAGTTAGGTCCGACATGGAAGCTAGTATAAATAAATGGAGAATTGACTTGAGGACCATGATTGGCCAACAAGGTTCAATATCTATCTGTTTTTAGCCCAATATCCTTTGTTTCTCTCTCAAGCGTAGCTTATATTGACTATGATGATGAACCCAAACCTGTCTTAATAATTTTGTACTTTGTCTTTCACTTTCCCTAACCTCTTATGCTTTTTCTCTGTCTAGTTTTTTCACCCAGAAAAGTGTAACCTTTGAACCCATTTCGATAATATTGTGAAATTCTATTTTTAATGTGCATAAAAAGTATATTGAATCATCTCTCTTGTCCTCACTCCTGATTTGTTGAATGATTAACTTGACTTTTGAAATGACTATAGAATTAAATACATACAAGTTAGTTGTTGGACTCACTTTAGTTGCTACTAGGCGTGCAAACATTCTTTCTAGACTTTTTGGATTACCTCTTTTAGTTATACTTGGATTGAACAATATCATTTTCGTGGTGAATGATTATGATTGCTCATCAATTATATATATACAATAAAGTACAATATAATTTAAATCTTAAAAGATAAATAAAATAACTTTTGCTCTTCGTGATTGAGATCTCTTTAAACTTTACTTCAAAGTTAATCCGACTGTTAATATTAACTCTCCCAATTTAATAGGAGAAATAGGGTCTTAAAGGTACGTTTGAGTTGACTTTTTAAAAGTGCTTCTAGAACTTTTAACGTCTCATAAATACTTTAAAAAAAATTATATTTGGAATCGTCTCTACCACCGCCACTCCACCACCAAACTACCACCACTGTTGTTGCCACTCTATTATCATCTTTGTCACAACAACCATAACCGTTGTTGCTACAAAAACAATCACCATTGTCACCATCACTATTGTCGTCACCCACACCACCACGACCATCGCTGCAGCCACCATACCGCCACTCCACCACCACCAACACTGCCCCCTACCATCACCACCATCCCCACCACCACCTCTATTGCCCCACAACCACCATCCCCATTACCCCCACCACCACTTACCATCA
>CM042185.1:13147461-13159226 GCA_023539305.1 Ilex asprella | reverse complement strand
TTATCAAATCACAATTGGGTTTTTATGTAACAATCAAAACAAAACTTTTTGAATGGACACAGAACCTATGCATAATGATGAGTTCTAAAATCACTTTGCTATGAAACTTCATCATCGGATATATTCCAACAAAATTGGCTGAGGCGGCGGTCGCAAAACTACAACCATTGGACGAGGTCTCTTGATCTACTGTAATTGTTGCATTTATAGAAGTTTTCCATGTTCTTCTGTAATTTGTATCTTGGCTACATTTTGAATTTTGCCAAAAGGGGGGGGGAGGGGAAGAGAACAACTATGAGTTTTTAAGCCATCCATTGAGAAAGAAAACTATTAGAGACTTATCTATTGTTTCATTACAGATGAGTGACCATTCAAAGCACTTGCCATTGTTATAAATATAAGACGCCCTTCTTAATCTGCTCATTACTTTTTTCCCTACAAGTACCCAACAATCAAACACATAGCTTCTGGAATTCGGATGTCTACTCCAAAATCATGGTCAGATCCTAACTACCAGAACTATATAATTCCTAATATCCCTAAGCTAAAGGAAAATCTTTAAAAAAAACACACACAAATAAAAATTTGCAATGATATTTTCATCAGATTTCAACTCATTCTCGAATGCACAATTACAAACACAGATACCTGTAACTTTCTTTGTGAATTAAATTTAATTTGTTAAGTTCTCTTGACGATTCTCTTTAAGAATGTTCTTATTGCTCTTGAACCTTGCTTTGTACTTTTTTTTATTTACTCTTTGCCTTCCATGTCAAACTTTTAGTATGAAAATGGCATCTAGGTGATATTTGTTTCTCTAATTTTCAACCCTATCTCTACTGTATTAGGATGGAAAATCAAAAACGAAAAAGAGCAAAAACAATTTTTTCGTTCTTCAAAAAGAAAAGTGGAGAAGAAACATCAAATTCTAGTCTTAAACCTTTGAGTCTAGTAGAAACATCAACAAGTGCTGATGTTCCTATGATTCTTGCGGCTGTTGAACCTCAAGGTCCTCAACCTCAAACAAAAGTTCCAAGGATTCTTTTTGATGAGAATGAACTTGAACGAGATCCTGCATTGCGTATTCCGATTTGAAAACATCCTACTTATAATTAAGATGAAGTTAGACGTGCTTATATAAAGTGGAGACCAAATCAACCTATCTTGGCTGAGTATCCAAGGACTAAAACTGGAGTTCAAAATCGAAGATTTCAAGAAAGTTGGTACAAAAAATTTTCATGGCTAGAATATTCTATTTCAAAATATGCGACATTTTTCTTTCCGTGCTTTGTTTTTCAAAGTCGTGAACCTCTACATCCTGCATTTACCGTTGATGATTTTAGTAGCTGGAAGAGAGTGACTAATGGGGTCAAATATATTTTCTTGTCATATATGGGAGGCTCTACTTGCACACACAATAATGCTGTGAGAAATGTTGAGGCGTTGAAGAATATATCAGTGCACATTGATAAAGTTATGAATGTTCAAAGTTCAGAAGAAATAAAGAGAAATCGATTGCGTCTTAAGGCTACCATTGATAGTGTTCAATGGCTTACTTTACAGGGATGTGCCTTGAGAGGTCATGATGAATCTGTAATGTCAAAGAACCGTGGTAATCTAATTGAGATGATTAGTTTAATGGCAAAGTTGAATGTTGAGATAAATGATGTTGTCTTAGAGAAAGCTCCAGGAAATGCAAAGTATACGTCTCCTATGATCCAAAAAGATATTTTGTATATTCTAGCTACTAAAGTAAGAGAAAAAATCTGTGAAGAAGTTAGAAATGCCAAGTTTTGTAGTTTGGTTGATGAAGCAAATGATGCATCAAATAAAGAACAGATGACAATTGTTTTGAGATTTGTTGATGTTCAGGGTTTTTTGCAGGAGAGATTTTTCGAGATTGTGCATGTTAAAGATACCACTTTTTTAACTCTTAAGAAGAAAATATCAAAAGTTCTTACTCGACACAATTTGCACATTCGAGATTTACGAGGTCAGGGATATGATGATGCTAGCAACATGCGTGGTGTATTTAATAGATTGCAAGCTTTGTTCCGCAATGATTGCGAGTATGCATACTATGTTCATTGCTTTGTTCATCGTTTACTACTCGCATTAGTTGCAATTGCTGAATATGAGATTTTAATATGACAATTCTTTTCCAAATTGACATGCATTGTCAATCTTATTAGTGCTTCTCCTAAGCGTCATACAGAACTGCGATCTGCCCAAGCTATTGAGATTGAAAGAGGGATAGCTAGTGGTGAACGAGAGACTGGTAAAAGGGACTAATCAGATGGGTACTTTGCATCGAGCTGGTACTACTCGTTGGAGCTCACATTTTGAATTCATTTGTGGTCTGATAGATATGTATGATGCTATCATTAGTGTGTTTGAATGTATGGTTAACGAAAGATCTTCAAATACAATTCGTGGGAAAGCTGATGATTCTTTAATGGCAATGAAATCTTTCGATTTCATATTCATATTGCATCTTATGCACAAGATTATGGGTATTACGGATATGCTTTGTCGGGCATTGCAGCATAAATCATTAGATATTTTGAATGCAATGAATTTAGTCTCATCGACAAAATCATTGCTTCAAACCTTGCGAGCAGAAGGTTTTGATTATCTCCTTGACCATATGAAATCAGTTTGCATGAATTTTGATATCGATATACCTGATGTGAGCACTCAGTACAAAGGAGCAAGACGTTCACGTCAACAAAATGATAACATTACAGTTGATCATCACTATCACTTGGACTTATTTAATGCTACGATCGATCATCAGTTAGAAGAGTTTCATAGTAGATTCAATGAAGAGACAATGAATTGCTTATGCTCAGTTCTGCTTTAGATCCTCGCGACAACTTTAAATCTTTCAATCCTGATTGCATTTGTTTACTTGCTGAGAAGTTTTATGCAACTGATTTTGATAGACAAGACATGCATCATTTGAAATGTCAAGTGGATCATTATCAATTTGATGTGGTTCGCCATGAGAGGTTTCAAAGTATGTCTACAATTTTAGAATTATATCGTGGTTTAGTAGAAACAAATAATGTAGAGTCCTACAATTTGATTGATAGGTTAATTCGTCTTATTTTAACTTTTCCCGTTTTTACGGCATCTTTAGAAAGAGCATTTTCAGTCATGAGACATGTCAAAAATACTCTTCGTAATAAGATGGAAGATGAGTATTGACTGATTCGTTAGTTGTCTACATTGAAAGAGAAATAACGAAAGCAATCGATACAGATTGAATAATATATGCCTTTTGTTCTAGGAAGGATCGAAGAGTCCAATTTCATTAATAAGTGTTTATGAGTTTATATTTGTATTATTAAATATATGTTTATGAATTTACATTTGTATTTTATTAGTCGTATGAATGTTTAGCTTAGCCCGAAATAAACAAAAATCCTGGTTCCGCCCTTGACCATTGACTCTATTAGATCTTTCAAATCTCTATTCTCTCGTGATGTATGGTGATGTCTCAATGGGTTATGGTAGGCCCTCTTCTCCTTTGTTTCTCATCTTTAGGGTTTTACAGTTAATTTAATAGATTTAGATTTAATTTTTTGTTGAGTGGTGACCCATTAAATCCCATAACGTAATAAATTATTGGTTAAATTCCATAACACACCTCTTAGTTTTTGATATTTTTATCGAATCCCTTTTGTTTTTTGAAATTACATTAACACCCCTTATGATGTGATAATTTGCAACAATTTCCAGCATAAAGTAACTTTCCATTAGAAGTTAATTTTGCTGATATAAACACTTTTATAAAAATTACTTTGTCCATTTTTCCCTAGAGTAATATTAAACTTTTTGATGAAAAAATATATGTTCCACTGCCACAACTTCGCCCCTCTGTAAGAAGATCTTTCCAAAAAGAAAACAAATTACAACATTCAAACATATCAAGGAAAAATGTATTGTCACCTCTATGCATCAAAATTTCATGAAAAATTTCACATAATCAAAATGAAGTGAATTTTTATTAAAAACTTACAAAATAACTCCATGGTCGTTGCCAACTTGGCATGTTGCTACCTCCACACGCATAATTTAAAAAAAAATAGAAAAAATATGTACCTTTATAGACAAAATTAAATTTGAAAATCCATTGACAAGAAAAATTAACTATAACTTGTAAATATCGTCATCTCACAAAAAAAAATTACCCAAAACTAAAGATAAAATCTACCTAAATTCCACTTTAAATATAGTTAACAAAATTGACTAAAAAAAAATTATCAAGATTTTACCAAAAAAGAAATCTGTCAAAAACTACTAACACGTTTACCTACAAATTGGTCAAAAAAGTTATACAAAGATCTTTGCCAAAAATTTACAAAAAAAATTCAAACCAAATTTGCTTAAAAAATTATCAATTTTGTACACATCAATTGAATCAATCATGGCCTAGTTCACAAATAGTCAAATTCAAAATCAAAACCCACCTCACATTTAAACCCATCCATGAGCTAAAACACAAGTTCGTCTCTAAAGAAGAATATTGATCCTCACCTCTAACAACAACTTCAAATTAGGCTTTAATGTATTTGTTTGAGTTGGAGTGTTGTGCATATGTGTGTAGGATGTGTGTGCTCAAGCAATAAAGAACAAGGAGAATTAGAGATGTGGATGAGACAATTAAGGAAGTAGTGATGATTAGCGGTGGTAGAGAACCAATCCAATAGAAAGATGAGAGGGGAAAAACGATTGTGTCCGAGAAATGAAAACGTAATTATATATAAAGGAGGGAAACAATGTCATTTTGTGATGGAATCTACCACTTGACAAGGGTATTAGTATAATATACAAAACAAAAAGGGGTCATTTAAAATGTCAAAAATTAGTAGGGTGTCAGTGTAATTTATCCTAAACTATTGATCCGGTGGAAGGCCGCCAACCCGTTTAAATGAAACCAAAAACCCTAAACCCAGGGCTCACTCCCAATTGTCTTCTTTACACATCATAGTCCTTCTACCACCCCCCTCCTTGTCCTTCTCTCCTCTGGTTTTATCCTCACGGCCACAAACACTTCAATGGCGGCTTTCGACCTTGTTCGCAACATGTACGACGTATCTCTGAAGCCTCGATTGCTCCGTTCCCTGCTCAAAGACTACGTTCCAGATGAAAAACACCCGTTTCGAAACCCTTGGGAGCTCTCACACGTCGTCTCTGCAGTCAAGACTCATCGACTATTGTCCGAGTTGGCCACAGACTCGACCGATCAAAAGCAAATCGAAAACTGGAAATCAGCTGTTGATGCATGGGTCAATCGATTGCTCACTCTCGTTTCTAGCAACATGGTGAAAATTTTCGTTCCTTTCTATACCCACATTGTATTTTCTTGACGTGTGTCTGTGTGTATTGCTTTGTTGATTACCTGCTGAAATATTCGATTCATTAAATGCACGTCGTGTTTTTTAGTTTGCTGTTGTAGCTGCATGCTCGTGCGTGTGGTTTTTTGGTGGGCTAAAAAATTGTCTGAGATATGAAATGACCGTGTATTTGCTGGATTGTATGCTGAATCTTCGATCCATATGTTTTCATACAAGTAGTCCTCTATGCGTGTGCTTGTGATTAAGTATTTAATTGAAAGGAAAAATTGTTTTGAGTAATAAATTGGGAGTTTATTTAGTTGATTGTGTGAATGTCTTGTAGCCAGATAAGTGTTGGGCTGGACTATGTTTGCTAGGAATGACATGTCAAGAATGCGGTTCTGAGCGCTTCTTGGCGTCGTACTCAGTTTGGTTTAACAAGCTCTTGTCACATATTCAGGTATTCAAACTTATTTTGTTCACATATTTTGCATTGACAGTTTTACATTATAACCGAGATTTTATGGTCATTGAAGCATGCCATTAAAGAACACTAGTTCATGATATATCTTAACTTTTTTAGCATATGGAAATGTTATGTGGGGTTGGTGGTATTTTGTTATGTACTTGAATGTCTGTTGTTCTCATCGCTACATATCATGCCTTAGTTTTTTTTTTTTGGCCTAAGTTTTTAAATTGATTAAAATTCAAATATACTGATTGCTCTATTGAGTTCTTAAACGGTCATGTTGAACAGAAGACACAAAAACATAGCATTGTTGTTATCTGTAATGAGGTACTAATAAGAATTGCGCTTAATTACAACTGACGTCCCCTGAGGTATGTGACTAATTCAGGAACCTCCCTTTTGGACTCTCTAACATACCTCTTGGTTAATAAAAATCTAAGGTATGAAGGAGATTTTAAAAATTAATGCCCTAGTGACTCACATATTGAATCATGTGTACCAAGACATGGTATGTTTCTGTGCCGGATTTTAATGCTGGTTGTCAATACCTTTTTTCCTCTTTCAAAAATCAGGAAACTGTCTTTATTTTTTTCTTTTGTTTTCAATTTTCTCTCTCAATGCATAAAAAATAATTACTTCATATTGAACAGAACAATCATTGATTGAGGAGATGGGGTGATAGTATGGCAATTGCTTACCAATTTCTTAAATTGTTGTTTGCACTTAATCCTTGTATAAACTTTAGTTGGGAATATGTGCATAATGGGATGGATATTTTCTGGTCTTTCCTTCCGCTGGATGAAGTTTTGAAAACAGAATTCCTCTTTCTTTTGGACTGTCTCATCAAGTTCGATTTAAACACAATGAGTCTATGCTTGCTGCATTACACTATATTGTTTGCGTTTGTTCCACACACACACACAAACACTCCATTTGACACTTGTATAGACTCATGTCAATTTGATGAAGTAATTTATATATTAAGTTTCCAGAAATCTTAGAACAAGACAACTGCTTCTTCTGAGAGAGTTTTCGAACCGAAACAAATGAAATAATTTAATTCAGTTCCACTATTTTTTTTTCTGAAAAGTTTCTTGCATTTGAAGATTGTGATTATTGTTATTACATAAGTTTAGATCTTGTCAATTTCTAAAACTTAGGTTAGAGTTTTTTGGCAGAAATTGTCCTTATGGCCTTTTACAATTCATGATTATTATATTTGCTGCTTATTTCAAGAAAATAACACAGCTAGGAATTTTCCACATTTTGAGCAGCTTCCTGCAGATACACATTTTGTGAAGTTGGCTTCTTGTGCTTCAATATCGGATCTGTTCACAAGGTTTGGTTTCTTTGTTCTAGCCATAGATATTTGCCATTGAGCAATTCTTTTTGATGTGTGATGAGGAATGATATTCATGCATGTGGAACCAAAGTTTCCTAGATCATGGGTACAAGGTACATTACTTTCTCTGGTACGTGGTGTGATGGGGGCGGGCTTAGTTGGTATGTTAATTTTGGTCGCCATTCGCTTTAAAATCTTATCTGCGTCATTCTTACTATGTCAAAAATTATATGTTATCTCTCTACACACATGGTGAGTTATGGGAGACTCAACGAGTAGAATTGAATGAGTTTTACTACTTTTCAAAGTCCAGAATGAATAGGAATATGAAGAGGAATAGGAAAATATAATTCATATGGAAAAAGTAATAGGAAAAGTAAAAAGCCAAAAAAAAGCAAGAATAATGGGTCCAAGCAAAAGAAAGCAGCGGCTGCTTTCTCCTCCCTTGTCTCACCACGACTACAAGCAAAGGAATTGTGTGTAAATCTGAAGCCAAAGCATCTTTCTTTAATTTCATCTGGCCATGGGTTCGAAGCCGTGGAGCTTTCGCAAAGTGATAAAGAGGAGAGATTGAGGTGGAAAAATTTTCTGATCTCAAAATAACTCAACAATGGTCGTCAATGGCAGAAAATTCCGGTGATCTTCCACTGCTTACAAGCTGGAAGAAGTTAGCATTTCATTTGGTTTTGGAGATTCCCACGATCCAAGCCGCGAAGGCATCTTTCTGGGGTTGTGCGACCCTGATCATGAGTCGTAGGTGACATACACGATCCTGATAACCTGTGCTGAACAGAAACTAAACTTTGTGTGGGTAGGACAAAGAAATAGGTAGAAACAGGGGAATCCATGTTTAGATTGTGTGGAATCATCACGAGGATGGCCTCTTTGGTCTTACTGTGTTTTTTACTGAAGTTACTGGTCATTAAGAGCTCTTTTACTGGGGCAGCTGATGGCTGTCTCTCATTACCATGGTTATATCACTAGTGCACTGCTTCTAAGATCATATGCACACACACACACACACACACACACACATAAACGTATGTATATACACCTCTGTATATGTACATATGTGTATATATATACTCACACACATCTATATATAAATTGAACCTACCCTCATTTGTTGTTTTATTTCCTTCGGGTGGGTACATGCATGATTGATGAAGCTTATACATTTTCTTATCGGTATTTGCACACCCAAATCATAAAAGGAATAAAGGAAACTAAGGGAGAAAAGAAAAAATACACTCAAATTTGAGTAATATCCATTGCAATGTTCGTAATTGTGTTAGCCATTTTTCTTTTTTGAATTAGGTTGGGTGGATTTCCAAATGCAAAGAAAGATGGGACTTTGCAAGCCGCAAAACTTATTCAACCACTTTTGAAGCTGTTAAATGAGGATAGCTCTGATGCCGTATGGGTTAGTATTAATATGTTGGAGATCTTTTCTTGCTTTGGTTGCTCTGGTGCTGTATGGGTTCTAAATAATATGTTGGAGATTTGTTTCTTTGAGGTGGTCATTAGACTATTCATATTAATTGATTACAGTTTTCCTTATCAGTAGGTTTTTGCATTTTTCTTTTTTGTCAAAGTTATTGCACAGCATAATTGAATGTTGTGGTGATCAGTTAAAAAGGCTAGTCTAGTTTGAAAAAAGTCAATACTTTTGTTTATGTTTGAAATTGGTAATGAAGTATACCTTTTGTTGACTGTAAACCTTTAGTATTTAAACTGTATCCATAAATGGAAAGATCCAAAATGTGGCAACAGGCATGAAGTTAGGTTGAGATTGCCTGTAAGAGTACATATTGGTTCATGTTGGAGCATGCATGCATTTGTACATGCACTTTCATGGTTATTGTTGAACTTGGTAGAGGTAAGAACTATGTATCACCTTGTGGTCTGTATCTTCCTCTGTTCCATGTGAACAGATTCCAACAAAAACTTTCACTGAGTTGAGTCAATCACTTGGTGCAGATAGCCAGAGGTTAAGTCTGTGCCTAATCTACCCCTCCTAGATCTCCATTAGTGGGGACTAAACTGGGTGCTATTTATTTCACATGTGACATCTTTTGTGATCTGGTTTGGTATCTGCAATTCATCTATGATACTAGTTGAGGTGATACTTGTGCAGGAAGGAGCTGTCTGCTTGTTGTGTACCATTACAACTATCTTTCCATCTTCCATTCATCGTCATTATGATAGTGTAAGTTATTCCATGCTTCATTTTCTAATTGAAAAGAAAAAAGAACCATCTGTGATAAATAAGCAACAACCAAATGGGAAGCTATTGATTATGTTCTGTCTTGTACGTTTGCATGTCATTAAGTGTTAGACTAGCTGTCTTGTCTCTGAGGAAAGCATTCACAATAACCGTTTCCTTTATGCATATTATGGAGTAGAGGCATAAATGATGCCAACTGCTGTGCCACATTTGTGGTATCACCCAGGAACACCTCACATGGTTTGGTTTTGGAGCCCCAAAAATATGGTTTATGCTGAATTACAATAATTGTATGTAGTCTTTGTGGACACTGCTGCAGTTGGTTGGCTACATTTTAGATTATGAGCTGAGTTCAGAACTATTTTGGCAGGCTGAAGCTGCTATTGTCTTAAAGATCATGTCAGGGAAATGCAATGCTAGTATGCTGAAGGTGATAGAACTCATGTATGCTTTGATATGGCAATCTGTTGGCATGTGATAACCAAATTAGACAACTTTACATGGTTTCTAATTCACTTATTCAGAAGCTTGGTAATTGCTTGGCATTACTTCCGAAATCAAGAGGTGATGAGGACTGCTGGTCTTTGATGATGCAGAAGATATTATTCTCGATAAATATTTACCTGAACGAGGCCTTCCAAGGTCTAGAAGAAGGTACATCAGTAGAGTATACCCGGACTATATTACCTTTGTCTTAGCTGTTATTACAAAATTGTTGTCACACATTGCAGAAAGTAAAGGTAACGAGGCTATGAGGGTTTTGCTTCCCCCAGGAAAAGATCCTCCTCCTCCTCTTGGTGGCCAGACAATTTTAGGAGAAGCCTCAAACCAAGCAACAAAGAGGCCTGAGCGATTGCTTATGTCCAGAGTCTCTACCCTGATGCTTTGTTGTTGTACAATGCTTACAAGTTTTTATACAGTTCAGGTAGTATTATATAATTTGTGTTGATTTTTTTATTTTCCAATTGACAAGAAGATAATGATAGGACATTTGGATGTTCAGCAAGCTTTCTTGAGATTTATAGGATCATAAATCTGAGTTTTGTTGACTCTTAGGTAACTATTCCAGTTCGGCCATTACTAGCCCTTTCTAGAAGAGTGCTGATGGTGGATGGCTCCTTGTTACAAGCCTTATTTCCCTTCACGACTGCCTTGCAGCAAGAATTTATTTGCTCAGAACTTCCAGCTTTGCATTTGTATAGTTTGGAACTCCTGTCTGCTGTTGTAAAGGGACTGCGCAGGTAACGTATAATGTTAGCATGCATTGTATTTTTTTTTTTGTGGGGGAAGCATGTGATGTTTGTGGTTTCTTTCCCAAGAAGGAAAATAAAACTACTACCCTCTCATCACTATGTTATTTTAGACAAGGTGCACTTGATGTCTAATTGGCAATTTGCTGCAATTGCTGAGTGTTTCATATGGAGTTCTTATAAGAAAAAGTGCTGAATGTTTCATACAGAGAATGTGTTTCCACTTTACAATATTGTGAATGTGAGTCCATTCATTTGTGGCTTTGATTAGCTTGATCTTGTTTGTATTATGGTAGCATCTTGTTTAGGTAGTGACGTAGTGTAATCTCTGGAAAGTTTTGGGCACACGTGACAAAATAGTGGATTTCCTCTTTCCATTTCTGGAGAGCTTTGATTAGAGGGTTAGACATATAAGAAAGGTGGTCGTGTAGGACTGTTGTACACACATTTAATGTTTTTCTCTTGGGGGGAAATGATGAAGGCTTTCTCTGCACTACGGCAGCATGTCTTTACATTGAACCTAGTTTTGTAACTCTATAATACTTTGGGGTATCTCTTGTTTTAAAATTGTTTCCGACTAGAAAACAAAAATTTTCAGGCTCTTTCCTTCATCTTTGTTCTAAATAATTTTCATATTGGGTGAGACTGACATAATTTCTTTCCTTTCTGGACATCATCACTTTAAAGGATGTGCCTCACATCAGCCAATGCTGTATTTTTCTTTGCAGCCAACTATTACCTCATGCTGCGGATATTGTGCGACTGCTAACAGAGTATTTCCGGAGATGTGCATTGCCAGAGTTAAGGATAAAGGTCTACTCAATCATGAAAAATTTACTGATATCCATGGGGGTTGGTATGCATTTAATTACTTAGAAATCTTACTTTTTTATTTATGTTACTGCTTGGTTGCTTGGTGTTAGATGCTAAATTGCCCCACTTAGCATTACTTTTTTTTTATGAGCAAATTATTTCAAATCTGCAAAATTTGTTCTCTAAATTATCCATTTACTTCATCGTTTACTAATATAAGCATGCCTGCCTTCATACTTGTTGGCTGATGATATATGTATCTGATTATGTTATTGAGGGGGGGGGATTTTGTTTTTTGGGGCAGGCGTAGGGGGGGAACATA
>CM042185.1:13123654-13147061 GCA_023539305.1 Ilex asprella | reverse complement strand
CTAAGATGTGTATAAGGGACAGGTAGGGGGAGAACATAATCTACATTCGAGGGGGTAATAATAATAACTTAAATCTGGTTTTAATTTGAGTGAGCACATGCCACACTCCCAAGTGCAGATAAAAACTACTAGCACTTGCTGTTTGAAGGACTGTCACAAATTTCCATCCCTGTGCCTAAAACCTTTAGAGTTATGTTCTTATTATCAAGGAGGAGTGTCTATCCTGCTCTATTTATACAAGCTTTGACTGCTCTTTGAGTTTAGCTTAGGACTCTTCTGAGTGATGCAATCTTTTGCATATGCATTTCCAGTTTTAATGATATGGAATAGTTTGTAATAACTCAGTGATGAAGGGAGGGTGACCGAATGAAGCCAGGATAACACGAAAATCTTAGACTTGTTGATTATTAATATAATACCCTGATGAAGCTCTTCAATAACTTTGTTAATCCCAAAGAATACCAAATCAATCAACAAAGAGAAACAATTCTCTTAATGTTATTTCAAAGACATCAAAAGCTCCTCCAATTGGTTACACACTTGACTACTTATGTTGACCAAGTCGTAATTAAACTAGTAGACAAATCAAATCACAAAGATATCCTAATTTAATTAGGAATATTAGGATATCAAATAAAATAAATCTTCTAAAATTTCCTAATTGAAAGGCATTTATCACGTTTAAATGAAGTGCCAATATTCTCGCCACTCATACTGCATCACTTTCCCCAAGTTGGAAGAATTTGCCTTTGAATTTGGTTCGATATTTTGAGTCTTCTCTTAAATTTGGCCTTTCGACCATTGCAAAATCCATATTGATCACAATTTATTGAGAATTTCCATGCCATGAGAAGCTATTAGAATTGCATCTTGAAGTCCGATAAAGCCACAGTTTGGTATCTTATGTTTAGGCACTATGGTGACTTTACACCGAAGCCCTTTCATATAAAAAACAATGTACCCGTCAAAAGGAATTGTGATGTCAAAGACTTCAAAGCAATTGAACCATTGCTCCGGTGGTTCTAGACATCTAGATTGAGTAAGAGGTTCATGGACATATACCATCACACTTGAACATATATCATACCCATGAAAATGTGTCAGCCTGTAACCACAACCTGTAGCATCCACTTCTTGATTTCATCTACCAAAAAATGTAGTTGGCGAGGGGGTTGAATTAAAGGAATTAGAGCCACAGCTGCTGGTTCATCAAATTTTGCACTGTTCACCCTGAGTAGGCATCCCTTTGTCAATGGTGGCCAAAGACACTTGCACCTTGTCTACCTTCTCCTTTAATGATGCACCATCTTCATGTAAGAAATCAGTTAAATCTTCTTATACTCTATCATCTCTCAAATATTCAATGTATATTGGGATATCTCAATAAATTTTGGTAATTATTAGAGAATCATCATCGCAATACTCATCGAATTGGGGGGGGAATTAGAATCATTTTCTGACTGTAGAGAAGATTAATCACTATCCTAAAATACCTTTTGGAACTTTGGATCAAGAACTTTAATCTCCTTGAGAATATTCTCATGGATCACATAAGCATCAACTTGATGATTATTATGATCTCTCATTGGTCTTCCATGCATGTGTACAGAGAAAACTCAGCATGGTCGATTTTATCCCAAGACTTGGAAGCAATTGAGGCAACCCGTTTAACATCGGACGCCTTTGTATGCACAAAAAAGTACGACATTTGGTTTACACGTTGATAGTCTAGTCAAGCTTCATCACCATGTGCAGGCATGTTGTCTGGAGACATGTTCCCACCACCAACGCTTCTTCTGAGCGACATGGCGTAGGAAGGAGCGCAAGCTCTAATAATAACAGATGTAAGGAGCGTGATCGACTTGTCGATTATTGCAATAATAATAGATGAAAGTTCTTCAATAATGTCGTTGATTCTAAAGAATACCAAAGCAATCGGCAAAAAGAAAACTATTCTCTGAATAATAGTGCAAAATCATCAAAAGCTCCTCAAAAAGGTTACATGTTTGACTACTTATAATAGCAAAGTCCTAATTAAACTAGGAAACATATCAAATGACAAACAATTCTAATTTAACAAGGAAATTAGAACAAAGAAGATTCCTAATTAAATTAGGATATCAAATAAAATAAAATTTTCTAAAATTCCCTAATTGGACAGTGTTGATAATGTTTAGACGAAATGTTGAAATTCTTGCCACCCATATTTTATCACTAGGAAGCAACATTACAGTGCTACAATTAGTTTTTTTTATTCATTTTCTCCACATTCAACACACACTCATAAATATATGTATATATACATTTATGTATATATGTATGTGTGTGTGTATATAGTATTTTCAATTTTGTTTTCTAGCTTGGTATGTTGGAGCTTCTGAGCATTTGACTGAATTTTGCTATTGTCTATTTTATGGTTTTGCTATGTGTAGCTGTTAATATGAGCTAGCATTGCTCAGCAGAACTTTAAATGCTAGTCTAAATTTTCAATTATTTCCTTTCTCATGAAAATCAAATTGATTTCTGTTATCCTGAGCAGGCATAGCTATATATCTGACCCAGGAAGTCATCAGCAATGCATTTGTTGATTTGGATACCAGTGGCTGTGAGAGTGGTGGGACATGTTCTGGGGCATACTCTAAAGTTGCCACCGAGACAAGGCCACAGCCTTCTCATAGGAAAAGAAAGCATGCGAGTACAACTAGGTCCCTTGAAGAGCAGCCTGATAGAGTTGGTTTGGAAGTGGAAACACCCCAACATGAGACTCCGCTATCTCTGAAAATAGCTGCTCTCGAGGCATTGGAGGCTCTCCTAACTGTGGTATGTTTTTTTGGCATATATCTATGTGTAGAATGTTTATTTAAGCTGCATCTGCATATGGGTAATAAAATTATACTTGCAGTTGCACATATAAATCTCCATAGTCACACTTGGGTTTTCTCCATTTAATCTGTTTGCGCTATTTAATGGTGTTAACCCTTGATGTTGTTAAAACCCATCCATTAAGTGGTAAGGGTTTGGTTGTTTTCCATTTGCATATTTACTGTTAAAGATCATGTGGCTCGATGATCTTGTTGACGGTATCATCTGTTGTTCATGTATCGAAATGTATTGTACAATACTTATTGTGTATTGTATGGTACTAACAACTATAGTTCTCACACTCATTAAATGTTCTACTAACAGCACTCGACATATACTTGTGCCTCAAACATTTTTCTTAAGATATGTTCCATAGAGTCTACATATGACCTTGAGATGGAGTAGGAGGCTGAAAAACACAGCCTGAATAATTGAACTGGATAGGTTAATAGGTTGATGCTAATTGACCGAGGAAGAATAAATAATGATTTGTTTAATAACCTGGTCGACTGATGAATTACATGTAATTCATGTTTAGTTTTGTATAAATGTTATGATTTTAAATATAGAGGGTAGATTTGGTTGTTAACATGAATTTTCTGGGTACAAGTAATTTAGCAAAGTTTGGAGATGGTACAAACTTAAGCAAAAGGGTTAATTACAAAATGCTCCCTTCAAGTTTAGGTCACATTTAAGCAACTCCCCTAATTTTAGTTTCAGCAATTTACTCCCCAAAGTTTGAATATTTGTAAATTATGTCAAAACCAAAATGAAAAAACATTCATTTACAAATCATATAATCTCAAATTTTACAAAGTGACAAAATTACCCTTCACATTATTTTGTCTTAAGAAGAAAAATGGGAGATAATCTATTGAAATTCAAACCATAGGGAGTTGATTGTAATTTGAACCAAACTTGAAGAGAGCATAGGGGGTTAATCTATTTTTTAATTTTAAAATTTTATAATTTTGGTGTTCAATTGCATTTTTCATTTTTTTTCACCATTCATCATCCTAGAACACTTTAAAGAATTTAAAAAAATAAAGTACGTAAATCTTCATGCATATCAAAAAATAAGGCTTTAAATGGTTATTGTTCAAGTATAACACTCAAATCAACGTCCATAGTGTCAATCTCATTACTATCTCTTCATAATGAAGAGCCTTGTCACTGATACAAAAATTAATATTCTCAACATTATTAATAGTAGAATTAGATGGACCAAGCTCAAATTGCATTTCATAAAAATAATAATTCTCAATGTATTGGCCATGTGTATTTTGTTCTACAGTTAAGTTAAAAGTTAGATTAGTTGTTAAGTTAGCAAGGGTTAGATCAGTTAGAGTTAGATCTACGGCCATGGTCAATTCATTGAGAATATCCTTAAGATCTTTCAAATCTTGATTAGTTCGAGCATTGATAGCCATTTAGGCTTGTATAAATTGGTTTAAAGTGTCCTCAAGATGATGGTATGATGAAAAATACGACAGTTCATGATGATGAAAAATACGATGGTTCATGCAGTGGTGTCGGATTGACTAGTGTATAATAGTCATCTCTCCAACCATAATTAAGATAACAAGGTTCAAAATTATGATCAAATTAAGATTGTTGGAATTCATGTATTGCAATAAACCGTTCCAACAAAACCTGGAAGATGCCCAAACTCAGAACAAATCCAATAAATATACTCCATAAAGGGAGTAGTTAACACTTTTTAAAAGTAGAAAATCATAAGAAAAAATTTATACAAAAATGAAAAATAAGGAGAAATATTCACAAAAATTCTTTCTCGCTTTTTTACAAAAACGTTTTTTTTCTTGTCAACAGCGTAAAAAATGTGTGTATATTTGTTGTATATCAAAATATTTTTCAAGCGTATGAATGGTTATCAGGTAGTAACTTGGATTACCGAGGTCTTCTCCACTGGATAATTATCTTGGTTTTGGATGGGAAGAGTGAAAGAAAAGATCCACTATAAAATCAGTTGATGAGAGGGAAGGTTGTGTGAATATGATTTAAAAAAAAAACTAGTAAGGAAAATGATAAAGAAAAATACTCCTTAGTTTCTGGATCTAGATATGTTCATATATGGTAGACATTGTATTATGCAATTTATAAAGCAGTTAAATCCTCGTGTCAATAGCAGATTAATCGGAAGATAATAGTTGAATCTAATAATCCAAAAGAACTTGGAAGTCAAATAAGTATAGAAAATAAAAATTATATTAAAGTAAATATGTAGATATAATTGACTTTATAATGATAATTAGGAATAAAATAAAAAAATAAAAAAATAATTCACAGATATTGCATTTATTAGTTGTATAAATAAGTGTGGAAATTGAACTACAATCTACTATATGAACTTCAAATTCAATGATTCTTACTTTTAGTGACTTATAATTGTCGGCATCCTTGTAGTTCCTGGCATGGTTCAAGGTTGTGGTATCGGCTTTTGACTTTGGGGCCACCGAGATACATCGGTCGTGGTGTCATGGTGCGGTATTGATTTTGATATGCTTAAAACATTATTCAGAAGGCTCAAAAGTTTTAGAAAAAATTAAAAAATGTAATAAACGTAAACATGATCATCGTCTATGCATCATATCTCCAAAGGCATTATTTAGCACATTAATCATTACAAAAAAGAATAATAAGGGCGCTACCGAAAAATATGTGTCATCATCTGTGATAAATGGAAGCATTTAAGATCATACTGAGCCAAAATTATTGCCATGTTGAATGGCGATGAGGTTTGAAATCATTATTATTCTCTCCTTGATAATTATACAATTTTAGTAAGTAATTCTCACTATATTTGTTTACGTTATATTTGTAATCATTATATTTGTATCTATATCCTTATAGTGAGAATAATTGAATAATAAATTGAGACTAAAATTGAATAATGAGACTAAAATAATTGGACTAAAATGAAAAAAGTGGTCTCAATTTGGACAAGCATTTGATACTATTGGAAACAAAAAAATAAATAAAATAAAAAATTAAAATCGATAGTCTCGATTTTGGTTGTTTGAGAGAAAGGCATGTGGGTGTGTGTGTCTAGTTACGTCAACTAAGTAAAAACCAAAAACAAAAAGCCAAAACCAAAATAAAAAAGGCCAAAACCAAAACAAAAAATGCCAAAATCAAAAAGCAAAAATCGACAAAGTAAAAACACAAAGTCTTATTCAAGACTCGGTCACGCAAGCATAAGCGAAAAGGAAGTTCGGCCAATCAGTCGCTCAATCCACCTGAGGCAAGGGATCAGAGGGAAGAGCCGGATGGTTAGTTATTGGCTAGACCCAATTTCAATCAAAGGGATAAAAGGAAGGCAAGAAAGAGGAGTTGCTGGATCAGGTGATAAGAAAGAAAGATTAGTAAAGGCGCGTGTTGGCACTCGCTAGGAAAGGCTAAGTCATGAAACGAAACCAGAGAGAGAGAAAGACTTGGGTGGGCTAGAATCTAGTTCGTTGGGTGACTGCTGAGGCTTTAACGATGCTAGGGCTTGGGGTTTTGGTCTAGATCTAGAAGATTGCTACTGCTAATCTGCTATAACGATGAGCTTATAGGATGTAGAAGAAGATGAACAAAGTGATGGTTTACAGGTATGTGATATTAACTACTACGTTATCTGTTTATATAATGGGAAAAAGCGAAAAAGGGGTCTAATTTAGGGTTCATGGTAATACAAATTGCATGTGAAATTCTGCCAATCATCTTTATTTCTTTTCAATTTATTGTGTTTTGAATTTTCCATGGAAGAGGTGTTTGTTTGCACTTTGTAAATTGTTTTCATTATCCATTACTTCTGAACTTTGAATTTCTGATCGTCTTTATTTCTTATTTATCACATCTCCTTGCTTCTTTGCTAGGACGATTGTGGGTTCTGTGGTTCACATAGTCTATAAACTTAAAATCCACTTTTTCTAGAAGCTTATATAATCAAATAAAAAATCCTCCAAGTCTATATGAATTCATACAATACCATGTCTATCAAAAATTTTCTTTATACGATGCAAACTAAGTGTTTGCATGTCAAAAACTAGTTAACTTGAACTTGCCAATCTCACAAATATTGTTTCGTATCATGTAAATGTTAAAAGGTAACACTGAGTTTAACCCCCCCCCCCCCTCTTCTCTATATTTATGGGGATCTATGAGGATAGATTTGAACACAAACTAATTTTTAACATTGTTTGCAGAAAGTGACTACCCTCGTCTTACTTATGTTGTTGAACCTTGAATCTTCACCATTATTGTAGATAGCCCCTTTAATGGGATTCCTTGAATACTTGTGAATTGTTATTTTACCTAGCTGCTTTTATTGTGCTTTTTTTAGAGACTTTTAAAGATTGGTATTTTGTAAACCTTTTGAAGAACTAAATAATGATGACAACAATTATTGTATACCATCTCTAAATGCATGGTTGCTTTGTACTGTATGTGGCAACTCTCAACCGTCAACCAAGTTTAAGAAGAGTTTTTCAAGACATCCAATGGATTTTGTGCTTAATCTTATATTAAGTTGCTTGATTTATCTGGTGCTAGTTATTTGATATGCTTTGACTCTGAATATTCCATATTATTCAATAAACTTTGGCCCAATACCCTATTGGCAACCATGGGTATACCCCCATACCCTTATATTTAACACTAGTTAAAGTTTGTGGCACAATCAAACCAGTTCGTGAGGATATGATTAGTGGGAAGTTCATCATCTGTCGCTAGCCCCAAGAAGAGCGACATATTTAGTTCTTCCAAAGGGTATTTGCTAACATTGGAAAGTTTGTGGTAAGGTCTGTAACTTTTGGAAATTTTTATCTAAAAGATCTAATAGGAGTCTAACATGTTGCTTCTGTTTCATGTGCTAAGGACCAAATTGGAATTTACTTGCTTTATTTGGCCATTAGGAACTTAGATCTCATTTATTGAATTGAATTTCCTTTTAAATGTTAGGTCTATCTTATATGTTACTTCTAGGACTAGGAAATTTTTTCTCTCAAAGCATTCAATAGGAATAGAACCTGCAGTATATATGTCATATGTGACACAGCGGATTCTGCGTCAGCACTGCTGTTGGATTTCATTTTTGATATTTGAGATGCCATTAGCTGGAAATACTTTCTTTTGTTGTCTTGCATAATGCAGTACCTTCAATAACATACCTTATCTTCTGTTTGGGATGATATGCGACCTCATAAAGCAGCATATAGACGGTTATTTCCTTTCTTTCTTTCATTGAGGCATGCGGAGACTACTGGACCTTTTCTTGATTCTCAATTATTGCTATTTGTTTGTGTTTTGAAATATTAGCATTCATATATCAAAGGTGAACTGCTTCTATGATTCTTCTTGTTTTTTATTTTTTATGCTGACATAGAACAAGTGAAAACCACTAGTTACTTTAGCAGGGTGGTGCTTTGAGATCTGAGAGTTGGCGATCCAAAATCGACAATCTTCTTATAACTGTAGCTACAAACTCTTGTAATGGGGGCTTGGCCAATGAGGAAAGTGTTTTCCTTTCCAGTCAATTTACACCGACTTGGACAGATTTTCAGTTTGCAGCCTTACGAGCACTTTTGGCGTCTCTTCTTTCCCATGCTTATGTTCGCCCCCCATACTTAGCCCAAGGTCTTGAGCTTTTTCGTAGAGGTAATTATTGTTATCTTGATATTTTACTACTGCTTTTCTTTCCCATCACCATGCATGTGAATCGGTTGCTCCTACCCCAACTCTTCTATGCTTCAACCATAGAGGTATGCTAACAAACAAATGTATGAGACAACAGTAAGATAAACTACGATTTTAACAGCAGCATTCTGGGCTATGAATCAAAATTTGAAGTTAAAAGTTAAATAGGCAGAAAAACAATCTTAATAGTGTTAAAATAGTAACGCAAGAATATGCAATTCTATTCCACTGATGAAATTTGTACTTGGTACAAATTATGGTATTTCCTAGAAGAGCTAAAGTTTGATTGAGGCAGGGAAAGTTGTATGTTATTGTGTGGTCGTGTTCTTTGTGCAACTGAAGACATTGCAACAGAAATAATGGTATTCTTATGAAGGATTTTGTGACTGAGACTCCAAGTTTAAAAGACGTGGAATTTTGCATGATTTATCTTAATAGCACAGTAGTTAGCTGTGATCTCTTTCTCTCTCTCTCTCTCTCTCTCACACACACACACATCCTCTCACCTGTTGATCACACACATTTGTCTGCATGCTACAAACCAGTGTTTTAAAAAGCGCGCCTAGGCGCTCGCCTAGGCGAGAAGCGAGGCGAGGCGAAGGGGTGTCGCCTGGAAGACGTCAGGCGAAGCGGACTTGCGCGAAGCGATGAAAAAGCGAGCAAGGCGCTCGCTTCTCGCTTAAGCGAAGAGCGAAAAAGCGAGCGCCTGACTTATCCAAGGCGAGGTTTGTTTATTTTTTTTTATGGACCGTTGATTGGGCAATTAGAAAAAAAATTAAAAGATAGTGATGCACAAAACCATCCCCTTATCCCATAAATTAAAACCCAAGCCCTAATTTTAGACTCAATCGCTGGGCCTCCTCACGATCGCCGCTCCTCCTCAGTCCTCTCGATCGCTGTTCCTCCTCAGTCCTCACGGTCGCTCAGTTCTCACGGTCGCTCAGTTCTCACGGTTGTTGTTCATCCTCAGTCCTCACGATCGCTGCTGCCTGGTCCTACACGAGCACAGTCGATCGCTGCTGCCTGGTCCTACACGAACACAGTTGATCGCTGCTGCTGTTTTTGTTGGAGGTTAGTCTTCTTTTCTTCTCTGGTTCTTCTTCTTCTTCTTTTTTTTTTTTTTTTTTGCTGCTGTTTTTTTTTTTTTTTTTTTATGCTTCTGTTCTTTTATTTTTCCTCATTCTGCTTCTGTTCTTTTTTTTGCTGTTGCTGTTCTTTTCTTTACTGCTTCTATTCTTCTTTTTTTCTTTTTCTTTTTCTTTTTTCCTGATCGCTGTTGCTTCTGTTCATTTTTTTTTTTTCCCCTAAGGATGATAATCTCTCTTTTCTTGCATTTTCCTTGCATTTAAATATTTAGATGATAATGTAATGTCTCTATTTAAATGTTAATGTCTCTATTTAAATTTTTTTTATCAAAGCAGTAGATGATAATGTCTCTAGTTAAATGTTTATGATTTTCCTTGCATTTAAATATTTAGTATATATAAAATTAGAACTTAGTTGTTTAGAAGTAATTAAACTAAAATATATATATTTTTTTAAACTGTTCGCTTCGCTTCGGTAAAGCGTGTCGCTTCGCTTCTCGCTTCTCGCCTAGGCGTTCGGAGCCTTGGTCGCTTCGGTTCGCTTTTCGCCTTAAATAACACTGCTACAAACTGTTGTGGATGAGTAGAAATATTTTAATTTGACTTTCTGATGCAAAAAAGGAAGCTACCACATTAGTTAGTTATCAAATTTGTTCATACAGCGCAGCCGACCGTTTCACATAGAACCCAGTATAAAGCTTTCAAAACATAATGAAATAGGGGTTATAGTGCAGAAAGAAATAGGATAACTTTATCTTAATGGATATTCACCGTTGCAAGCATTTTCTGTTGAATTTCGTTTCCGTATGACTAGAAGTTCTCACTCTTAATGCCTATGTCATGCACAATTTCGCAAAACAACTGTATTTTTGAAATAGCTGTGCTACCACAAGGGTGATGGTGCTCTATGGTTAATTCTGTGCTATTTTTGGCTATTTATATGTTTTCTTTCAACCTTTTTTACTTTTCTGTTCACTTCTTACTAAAACACAGCTCATGGATATGGTGTATGCAGGCATGCAAGAAACAGGAACACAGCTTGCCGCATTTTGTGCACATGCCCTCTTGACCCTGGAAGTGCTCATACATCCCAGGGCCCTCCCACTAGTAGATTTTCCATTTGTGACTGAATATTCCTTTGATGGAGTAAACCGCAGTTACCGAGAGAATATGCACTCAAGTGGTCAGAGAGAAAACACCACATTTCCCATTAGCACGGTGGGAAAGGGACCTGGTGATCCTGAGACAGAAGTTGATGACCTCTATGAAAATTGGCTGGGGATTGGTGAAGAAATCATGTTTCCAATGACTGAACAAGGAAAGGATACAAATCAGCCCGAAAAGCCCTTCAAAATTTCTACAGATCCTTTTGCAGATGCTTCGTCAGGTGCAAAAGTTACTAAAGAAAATGAACTGGAGGTTTCAACAGCTGTTGCTTCTGAGAGAACACTTGGAGATGGGGATGAAATCATGGTTGAGTCACAGCAACCTAAAGAAACCATTAAGCAGTTTGGTGAACCCCCGCCCCATGAAGGTGAAAGGGTTGGAGGTTTTGTTGATGGCTCCACAAGTGCTCAGGCTGGCACGGTTGTTTCACATAGTGGTGCATTAGGTCCCATGGAGAGTGAAATGGCACTGGGAAACGATGGCGTGGCAACTAATATAATAGGCCAAAAAACTTCTGATGCTATATCGGGTAAGGACATGTTGATGGGGAGGTGTGATAAATCCACAATGGGTGAAACAAGTTTTGCTACGACATCAAATTCAGAAGGAAGCAAGGGGTTTGTGTTTGAAGTGGACAATGAATCCTCTATGGACTCCCTTCCTGATATAGTAGATGCTGATCCGGATTCTGACTAGAAGTAGGGTTAATTTAGGGTGGAATTAAAAGGGGTTTGTGTTTGAAGTGGGCATTGTGTAATGCCTAAGAGAGGTTGTATTTAGTGTCCTAGCTTAACTGTGAATTGTGAAATGACAAGTTTTGATATCTCAAAAGTAATTTAATGTATACTTTCTCCTTTGTATTCCATCATCAACAAGTGGTAGGAGTGATGACAAGAAAGCTAAAAATTTACAATTACATACCAAAACACACCATCAGCCCCAAACTTTTTGAAGTGTGAAGTGGTCTACCTAGATTAGCGGCATACGCCTATTCCTGCTAAAAGTTCGACTTCTCAGGCAGTTGAGCTCGAGTTCGACTGGCGTTTACCAGTCTTACCGAAATTTACAAATTTTTAAGATTAAATTATAATTTTTTGAGATATCGTACTAAATGTTATTACTTTTAAAATTGAAATTATAAATGACTGAAATATTTCATGATTGATCAAGAAATGTTGTCATCAATACTTAGTGTATTGAATTGTCCTTTTTATAATGTTAGTGATCTAAGTAACGCTCTTATTACATATGGATCTAATTATAATACTGAAAATGATTTTTTTGATACTATATATATATTTTTTGGTCCAAAAAGAATGAAAAACATGTGAAACAAAATTATTTTATTATTTCATTTTACTTCATTATTTTCATAATCGAAAGTTATAATTAAATCAAAGAAAAATTAATGGTCCAAAGTCAATTCTCAATACCATGTCCAAAAGTAATTGTTTAGTGGCATATCACTATCCTACTCCACCAGATCCGTAGTCATTAGTCTTTATTCCAAGTAAAATAAACAAAACTGAGGTTGAAGAAGTTAGCTGCTGCTATTTGTTGACCTGAGAGTTGTAACCAAGCTACATTTGACATGTGCAATATCTAACCTTGTAAATCTTGAGTGGAACTCATCTGAAGTTGGTGAGTAACCACTTATCAGAAAACTCAACTTTTTATTAATTTTATCAATTTTAATTAAATTTAAATCTCCACCGTTAAATTTATTGAGTCGGTCTATGTTCTTTTATGAATCTCATTGATAGTCAATAGAATCTGATAAATTAAATTAGCAATGAACGAGTTTGATCAAAATTAAGGGAACTTAAAGATTAAGAAGAACAAAATCAGAACTCGGGTCTAAAAAAGTGCTTTTGATTTCTTCAAACACGTTGGGTTCCAAACATTTGGTTTTCCTCGTTCCTATTTGTTGTTTGCATAGCCAATTCACTAAATAATTGAAATTTAAATTATCAAATACAAGTTTAGCTTTAGACCTTTTAAATAAATGACCGGTATAAACTTAGTCACACATACCAAAAATTTGACACAATAAAAACTCGATATTAAGATGGTTATAAGTGAATTATGGATGAATTAAGTAAATTTTGACCAAATATAATAAAAGAAAATACCAATTATTGTCAACCCTCCATTCGAAACATTATAAGAACTTGTACTAGAACAGCAACAGTTGGACTTTGAGTGTTTTTTATTTTGATAGTACAAGTCGACTCTAATGAACAAAGAAATGGTCTAAAAATGGCCTACTTGTATACTTGAAAGTTTCAAACATGAGGACGGCTAGTGCCAGAATTACAAAACCTAGTTACTTTATACTACATATTAAAAAAAAATTAATTTAAAAGAGAGTGCTTGACAAGTTTTTCCTCCTCAAATTCTATTTTTTTTTAATTTTAAATTTATTTAATTGACCCCCTCCAACTGAATTCCAAAATATGACCTATGCAATTATTTCTAACTTTTTGATAACTAGTTTCACATTTTAATTTCTCATCATTTTTGTTAACTACTATACATTTATATTTTTGAAAAATATTAATTCTGCATATTAAAAAATAATTTTTTAATTATGATATGTTGAGGTGGGGTGTGGATTGCTGTAGAGTGGGAGTAAGAATAACTTTTGAATCTCTATTTTATCCTAATAAAAAATTGTTAAGATTACTTTATAATTTCACAATTACATATCTAAATTATCATCATATCTTTATGTATTTAAATTTTTAAATTATCGATAACATCTCTTTTAATTATCTATTTATAAATATCAATTTTTATAACTTTTTTTCATTAACTATATTACCCTTAAAAATGAATTATTATTTTTCAATAAAGTGTTCAAAAAACCTTCAAAACTCCATTAATCTAATATTACTCATCTCCTATGCAAACATAATATTATGCCTACATATGTGTATTTTTTTTTCATTGAAATGTACCCTTTAATTTCTAAGATAAAAACTAATTGTATTTATAATTTTTTAAAATTAATTTATGTTACATCAGTATAATTTTTCAGCTACAATAAACTTTTAAATTGTACTAAAATTTTATGTAAAAATATATACTGTCGTTTATTTTTAATTAAAATTTGAATTTTTTAAAATTTTAATATACCTGATAATACATATTATAGAGTAGTATATTAAATTTTATTCCAATTGACCTAATTAATTATTAATTAAAGCCAGGATCTAATATAATTAGTATATTGAAAATTATTTTTATTTTATTTAACTAAGTATAAGTGAAATCTTAAACAAATTAATTTTTTTAAAAAAATTCATTTCTCAAAAACAATAAAAAAATAAATCTCAATCACAAAAATCTAAAAAAATAGAAACTTTAACTTTTTTTTTATATAGTTAGAACAAAGGATTTTGGGAAGACACACATATACATAATATATTTTATTAATTTTTATGTATAAAAAATATTCACATGTAACACACGTGATGCATTGCTAATATATATAAAACAAAGCAACTCAACATACAAAAGTTTCACAATCAATAGTTACAAATATCCTTTGCTTAAATGGAAAGATGGAGTAAAGTTGACTTCAATAAATTTTGTTCTTCCTTTTTGTCAATATTTTTTGGACGAGATCAAGAGAGGCAAAATTGATGCTCGATCTTGGACTACTATTTTGAATTTTGTGAATAATGAATAACACTAAAACACCCAAAAATAAAAAAGAAAAATCAATACCATACCAAGAGTGATTAGTAGTCATAGGTGCTGATTTGAAATATTTGTAACTATTGATTGTGAAACTTACCAAATAAAATAATAAAACAAAAAATAAAAATAAATAACATCTATAATTTATAGTATAAAATAGTATAAATTTCAATTAATTCATCTGACGGTCTCAAATAGACTCATTCAACGATCACAAACATTTTTCAAAATTATTCACATTGCACCGTATTTTCAGGTATGAATTTTCCATAATTTAGTATATAATTAGACTTTATAATTAATTATGATATTGGGTAAGCATTGGCTGCCACTTGGGTAGTTGAGGCTCCATCTTCTACCTAACAAAAAAGAGTATCGTTTTGGTGGTTGGTGGCCTCATTTTCAACGCCCCACCGCCTATCTTTTTTGAGCTTGATGACACTCATTGACTTCGTCTTCTACGATGCCCCCAAACCAAACTGGGCAGCCTCTCAACTCTCGTGAGGTTTCAATTGTACAAGATTCGGGCAGGTTGTATCCAATTTTTCGGACTTAACCCAAATGTCTTGTCTCGTTTTGTCTCGTGTCGTGTATTTCATCGTGTTTAAAATTCGGGCATGCATTTTAAATTTAAGGCGTGTTTATATTTTGACATTAAATTGATCTATTTATTTGTCACGTTAATAATCACATTATTTTATTATATGGAATATTGACACTCTCAATATCTATATAATATGATAGTTTGCAACTTTAATCACACAAATTATAAAGTACAACAACGATTCATCCCAAATATTTTCTTTTTCAAAAACATTATGTTCTCTGCACAGTTTCTAATGTTAGACAATTCAATTTATACACTCAACTCTATTAATTTATATATACCTCTTTTTTCTCCCTCCTATCGCCTCTCTTATTTTTGATGTGTTTACTTTAATTTTAAATAAAGAGCAATGCTAAAAATTAACTTGATAATTCTAACCATTGATTTCACTGTAGGTCTCAGTATTTATTGTGACCTATTACCTATTCAATGGTTGAGATTATCAAGTCAATTTTTTAAATCTAATTTTTAAGTCCATCTAGCATTACTCTTAAATAAAATAGAAAAAATTACACAATTAATATTCTGTTTTTTGTATTAGTGAGTGTCCTCATGCACGAAATTATTACTATCTATAATATAAAACACGACATACTTTAATAAACTCATCTGACTGCTTCAAATTGATTCATTAAACGACCACCAATATTCTTATCAAAATTATTCATATTGTACCATACTTTAAGACACGATTATCCCTAATTTTATTATAATTTTGATCAATATGTTGATCTCATGTTGTAGCAGCTTGGGCATTGTCAATCTCAATCCTGCAAAAAAGTCCAGGACTGGAATGGGGCAACTCCAATCTCAATCAAGTCTGGCTGCAAAAAGTGGTTGCAAAATTCAAAAATAGTTTACAAGCCTTTTGGAGTGTGTTTAATGTGTTTTTCCAGCACACTCCTCAATCGCACAAGCAAGAAATTCAACATGCTTTCCCTCTCTTTTTTATGTCTGCACTTTTTTTATTTACCATTCTTTTTTATCGACACCTAAATTTAATTCAGCTCAACTCAATTCAACGTAACTTTATACAATACACTTATTCTTTATATTTATCATATGATAGTCGAATTACTAAAGGCTCACTTTCACATCAACTCTCGATTTGACAAAAGTAATAAAAGTGCATGCCACATTTTTTCACTCCATTCTTTATTACCATTTTTTCCCCAATGCCCTAATACCCAATTGTTGTTAAATTTTAGACAAAAAATAGAAAAAGGTCATGCATTGTACAACTTTGATTTTTTAATAACAAAAAATAAATTTAAATCTGTCTAATGAGATAACTAACATTTTAAATTTTATCCCCACTCATTTTCTATCACAATGTGTACACATTAATATTTTTTAAGGTCATTTTTTTGATTTTTTTTATATTTTTAGAAAAATAATGGATAAAAATTAGTTTTAATTATATAAGTAAATAAAGGAAAGGAAAAAAATATTATTTAATATAGGAAAATCGATTTTTTAGGTGTTCAAATTTTATGTTGTACTCTGATTTTATGTACGAGTTACGACGGTTAATCAAAAATTTTAATACGAGGAGAATCAATCATTAAAAGAACATTATGAAATTAGTGCCAATATTTTTGATGTTGAACAAATTTAATGAAGTTGTATGGCTACAACGACTCACTTGCCCCAAAATTCCAACGCCCATTCAGAAAATGTGGGGCCCTCCAAATTTCAACCAGCACAACTTGTCATTCAACCATGGCTGTTCCCTCTTTCTCTCGGTAGATAGTACACACACATATAAAAACCATCCCCATCTTCACAGCCTCAGATCACTCTCTCTTCTCGCACTTCCTCTGTTTGGTTTTGATATTTTGTGAGTTGGGTTTGAAATGGCAGATGAAATAGCAGCACAGAAATGGGTGTTGATGGTAACGGCTCAAACACCCACCAACATAGCAGTGATAAAGTACTGGGGGAAGAGAGACGAAACCCTGATTTTGCCAATTAATGATAGCATCAGTGTTACTTTAGATCCGGCTCATCTTTGCACCACCACCACTGTTTCTGTTAGTCCCAGCTTTGATAAAGATCGTATGTGGCTTAATGGCAAGGTAAAATTTTCTGGGTTTTGTTTCCTTTTCTGGATCCTATACTTTCCGTTTGGTTGGATAGAAAACTGAGGAAAACAAAGAATTATTCTGAATCCTATTGGGCCCGTCTCAAAACAGACTGACTTCGTAATTAGCATATGCACACATGAAATATGTTTATGTAGAATCGGGAAGGAAGGGAGAGGGGGAGAGAGAGTCATTAGTAAATTCTAATGAGCAATTTATAATTGGAAGCAAGTAGAGCTTACTTTCTAAGGCAAGTGAAAATTCATCTAGATTATATGGTGAGATTTGAAAATCCTTTTCTGCCCATTTTGAAATGGGAAAATTTCTTGATTTTACACATACACAAGGACGCATGTGAATATTTAGAGAGAGAGAGAGAGAGGGTAAGGGAAGGTTTTATTAATTCTGAAAAATGTAAGGTTTTATTTTCCTCTTTTGTAAAGGAAATCCGATTACCAACTCTAAAGGAGAAACAATTCGAGCTTACTATCTTACAAAACATAAATTAACTCAAATTTGATTCTAAGAAGTTGAAGATGAAAATGTGATATTTCTTAGCTGAATTAAGTTTGATAATAATGTTTATTGCTCAGGTGGACTTTTTGGTCTCCTGGGTTTGAACTGGTGAAGACACTTTACATCCAAAACTACGATTTTTAACAATGAAGTAATGGGTAAAAAGAAATAAATAAGGAATTTTCATTCTAAACATAATGACCTCATCTGGACTAATCTGTAATAGTTACAATAACTTTGATTATTGTAGAAAGATATTAAGAGAAATCAAATTCTGAGTTTTACATCTTCGAGTTAAACTGAATTGAGTGGAGGTTTTTTTTTTTTGGCCTTATACAACAAATAGATATTTTACAAGTTTCTGATTTATTGACGTTTGTTGATTTCTGGCATGTCTGGTTAATGCAGGAGATATCCCTTTCTGGAGCTAGATACCAAACTTGTTTGAGGGAGATTCGCTCGCGTGCTACTGATGTTGAGGATGAGAAGAAGGGTATCAAGATTGGGAAAAAGGATTGGGAGAAACTGCATATGCACATTGCTTCTCATAACAATTTCCCAACTGCTGCTGGTTTGGCTTCCTCAGCTGCCGGTTTTGCTTGCCTTGGTAACATTCATCTTCTTTATGTTAGTTGTCACATAGTTGATGATTTAATGAATAATTATGGTAGGACCATGGTAAGCAATAAGCAATGCATGAAATTTTTGCATCGGTAAAATGTTTAGAATTTGATGTTTAGTGTCTTCTGTTTGACCTTTGGAATCAGTAGACATTACCTGTCTTACGGGCTGCCATCCAGCATATAATGAAGATGCCTTACTCACATTTTCAATTATAATACTCGTTACCATGTGAATGGATGTTATGCATGTGCTGAGGTGCATTAGTTTTTTACATCTTTTTAAAATAAAGAATGTTGTGCTTCTCTGCGCCTTAATATTTCTTACACTGAATTCAAAAGTGATTGGCTGCATCTTTCCATCAGTTACTACTACTATTTTAGGAAGTATAGCATAAAGATGATTTTTGTATGAGTGAAAAAATGAAAAGAGACAACAGAGAGAGGTGAAGAATTAATCTCTAGTGCCATGCAATGTTGCATTTTCCATTTATATATGTCAATAAATTTCTATCTGCCCTTGAAGATCATTGTTAGTCACTTTTGTGGATTTCCATACTAAATGGCCCACAACACAAATCATGTTGCTTTTGACGTAATAAAAATAGTCAAGTGACATTTTGAGTGGGTAAAGTAGCCATTGTGATATTGAGGAATTACTAATTCTATAGATGTAGAATTTTTTGTTGATGGTGAAACTTTCGGCCTAACTTTTGGTCATTTTGTTGTTATATATATATATATATATATATATATATGTATGTATATGCAATATTAATTTACTTAGATACCTATTTGGTCATTACAGGATGCATTGATCCTTATTGTGCATATGGTGACCGTGAGAACCATTTTCATGTTACAATTTACTCTAGATATCTGATCTGATTCTGTGTTTGTTATGATAGATCACTTGTTCAGTTACATTCATTCCCTGAATCGAATTCTCTGTGTTTTAAAATCCAATTCTCTGGAACGAATATGTACGCTAATAATAATGCTTTTTGTGCAACAAAAAATTATTGTTTTCATCTTTGAATTTGCTATTTTCTGAAAGCCACTTCTTTGTATTAGTTTTTCTTATTTGCTAATTACCTTTTGGGATATATAATGGCTTATTGTATCCAAAGCACTTGGGATAAGTGATATTTTGGTTATAATTTGCAGTTTTTTCCCTTGCAAAGCTAATGAATGTGAAAGAAGACCAAGGGAAACTTTCTGCTATAGCAAGGTACTTATTTATAGTTGATTGTCTCTTTTTCAAGGAGGTGCTACTGCTTGGACTGCATGATGCATCTTGTCTTCAATTTTACAACTTGATGTCATTTTGAGCATATATTCTCAGTTTACTACTTCCATAGATAAGTCAAGTTTAACTGGTAATCATATATATTTCAGGTGTTAATATCTTGTAATTCCTTTGTGGGCTTGTGATTTCTTTCTAATGTAGGCCATTTTAATGATTTCTGTGCGTGTTGTTTTTTTTTCTCTGTTTAGTTTTCCTGCATAATAGGGTTACAAGAATGCAAGAAAACAATGAAGGTGATATTCTGACGTGTGATTGTTCATATGCAGACAAGGTTCGGGCAGTGCTTGTCGCAGTTTATTTGGTGGATTTGTCAAGTGGAAGATGGGAAAAGTAATTTTGATTCTGAGGTTTTTATTTTGGTGGCATCCGTGGAGAGAGCATGTTATCCTTCTGTGTTATTATTCTAATTCTTTTTACCTGGATTTATCAAGGAGGAAGATGGAAGTGACAGCATTGCTGTTCAACTTGCTGATGAGAAGCACTGGGATGAGCTTGTTATTGTTATAGCAGTGGTATGTGCTTTTCTTACAAAATGGAAATCTGTTGTACGAAAATTTTAAAAGCTCCTTTTGAGCAGTGGGAGATCATTGTGGGTATTTATGCAAGCCTTTCCCCCAACTCCAATCAAATAGTTTTTGCCACTGATCTCCCATCCCCACGTTGCCCCTGTTTGAATTATGACCTTTTGGTTGGTGAGACTGCCATTTCTTAGAAGTCCTAAAAGAAATGCTCTCTATAGAGAAATTCATTGCTTGCTTTATGTATTTCTTTACTTAATATGTCATAGGCATTTTTTACCGTTATTTTCTTCCTTGAACCTATTTAAGGACTACAATATATTTTTTTTTTTGGTAAGACCATTTGGTATCCGAAAGCCATTTTGGGCTCCGACTAATCCGGATTCGAGCTGGGTAGGGCCACAAGGGTGGCAAAGCTTTCCTACCGAATGCAATTGCTTTTCCAAGACTCAAACCCGAAAGGACTACAATATTGGGACAAAGAATCTTATATTATTTTGTTATCATCTTGTACATGCACCATAAACACGATATTGATATCATGTCTAGGGTTCATGTGTTCAATAAATCTGTTTTCTTTACTCTTTTCTTTTCTTTTCTTTTTTCCGGTAAATTCCCATTTTCTTCTTTATTTTCCCTAATAAATTTGGTATTGCACTTAATTGTGAAACACTCTCGGTTTGAAGAGCAACTTTGTGGTGTTCATATGCGAGTCCGTGTTAGTTATCTCTGTCTCCTGCATTCTTTTGCACCCTTTTGATTTTGATTCTTTACTTCTGTTATTTTTTTTTGGTCCGAATTGATGCTAAAAAGGAAGATTTATGGTATTCAATTAACGTGTTTTGTTAATTTCAGGTAAGTTCACGACAGAAGGAAACAAGCAGCACTACAGGAATGCTTGAGAGTGTTGAAACAAGTAGGCTTATAGAACATAGAGCAAAGGTACTCTTCAGCTTTGTGTGTTCTACACAGTTTGGGAGTTTTTAATTAGATTATCTATATAATAGAGTACAACATAAAAAAATGATTTTTGCTTTTTGCAATTGAGATTGTTTTAAATTTTGCTTTAAAGTTAATCCGACGGTTAATATTAACATTTCAAATTTAATAGAAAAAATAGACTCCCTAAATGTGTGTTTGAGGTGACTTTTCAAAAGTGTTTCTAGTACTTATGACTTTTCATAAACACTTAAAAAAAAAAAAAGGTTGTGTTTGAAACAACTTATTTTAATTACTTGCAAATAAGTCAAAAGTGGTTTTACCACTTAAATAAGTAAGTGAATGTAAAAAAAATAACTTTTATTTCTTTAAAATCTTTTTTCTACAAAACACTTTACCACCACTATTGTCGTCACTCCACCACCATCACCACCACTGTCGCCACCGCTCCACCATTACCTCCACCACCCCCACCAACATTACCACCGCTGCTGTTGTCAGCTACCATCGATTGCTATCACTGTCACCAACCAACACCATTATCATTATTTTATTCTTATATTTATTATAGTAATATTATTTAGACCTAAAAATCTGACTTAATTTACTGACATAATAATGTGGCTTCAGTATAACCATTGGATTACCACTAAATTTCGATGTTTGATGGGCCCTACAGTCAATTCAAAGGTCATAGTGAATTAGTTTAGCAAATTAGGTCCCAATAGCATTGCTCTATTTATTATCACTGCCACCATCATCCCACAACCACCATCGTCCACCGCCACCATCTACCACCACCATCGTTGTCCACCACAACCCATCGCCACCTGTTGTCTCCCATTGCCTTAGCCACCCATTGTTATCCACCCCCATTACGTCTACAACCACTGCGCGTCGTTCTCCACCACAACCGCCATCGCTTGTCACCCACTCCTACAACACCTACTATCATTCGCCATCACAACCCATCGCTCACAAGCACTCGTCGTTGCCCACCACCATTATCGTCACCGCTCACCACCATAACCCACTACCGTCACCATCACCGCTATCGCCCCATCATAGTTGTTAGTATCGTACGATACGCGATACGTATTGTACAATATGTTGCAATATGTATCGTACGATACGTTACTATATAGGGCTAAAACGATACATATCGTAGTTTTGTATTGTTTTTATGTTGCATCGTCCGATACACGATACAATACGTGCAAATGCTGTTTTTTTTTTTTACGGAACGATGTTGTTTTGGGCTAGGTAGATTGATTTTTTTTTTTAATTTTCTTTTACGGAATGACGTCATTTTGGGTTAGGCAAGTACTCTAACATATATGTGGTCTTGTGCGGTAGAAGAAATAATGCTAATTTATTTACAAAGTCAAATATTTTTTTTGTATCAAAATTTTTGAATCTTGATTAATTTTAATTTTTTAATTTATTTACAAAGTTTAGTCTCTTTGGTGTTTGAAGTTTGAATTAGTGAACTATAGTTGTGAACTTTGTATTATAATATTAGTGGACTATACCGATGACTTGAATAATTGGTGAAGTATTAATGAAATACTACGTTTTTATGAATGCATGATTTTTTTTCAAATGTATATATATTTTATTATTATTTATTTAAAATTGTACCATATTTTACGATACACTATTTTTAAAAAACGATACGCCTTCTAATACACGATTTGATAACAATGCACCCCACCACTATTCAACTGCCAACTACCATCACCGTCGTTCACCACCACTATCACAATTGTCACCCAAAGTTGTCACCACCACACGGTCAGCGCTGTCTACCACAATTATCATCGTCTCCTACCACTACCACTGTCGTTTACCACCGTTACCACCATTCACCCCTACAACCGGTGCTTAAATTATTTTCTCTCTCCTCAATATTTGTGATTTGATTTTCAGTGTGAATACAAAGATGTTTATGATTGAGAATTTTTTTATTACTCTGCCTTCAAGCACGTGCAATAATTAGTTCTTTAATATGGTGCATTAAATCTTGGTAAAATTCATTTTACCTCCATAAGTTTGACCTTGTAGCACTTTATGCCTTGTGATTTGAATATAACTACATAATCTTCATCTAGTTTTGCATCTCACTAAGTGCATCCAAAGGTGATCATATAATTATGAATTGCCTTAAACTTCACCGTACTTCTTTCTCCTTCCCCCTTGCGTTGACAACCTGAACCTCTACCACCCCCGAAGCTAAACCTCTCCTTCCCACTGCCACGACCACCACCACCACCACACAATACCACGCTACAACCT
>CM042185.1:13104953-13115991 GCA_023539305.1 Ilex asprella | reverse complement strand
TTTTGTTTGAATGAGATGAACAATGTTTTTATTTTTGGTATATTTATAAAGGTTTCTAGTATTGGATGGTTACTATTTTGATGTAAAAAGTTAAACTATGAATGTTGGATGATGATTAAATGGAATAAAAAATCTTTTTGTTATGCTCATTGTTATTTAATGACTTTTGCTATTTAATGATAATGCGGTGGTTTGGTTGTTTTAATATCTAATTTGATCCAAAAATATTGCGTTTGTATTATATAGGCTTATAAAATATATTTTTGAATATATTTATTCAACGTGTCATTGTTCTACTTTTTTGAAAAATAATGTATATGCGTGTTCATGTCGCGTCGTATCTGTGTCCATGCTTCATAGGTTTCTACTAACTAAGATCGTCGACCTTTTTTTAAAATATTAATGATGAATTGTTAGATTGCCTATGAATGTGCTTTAGTTTTCAATTTGAAAATTTTGATTGATTACAAAAATTATTGATTTTTTGATTAGTTTGGTTTAAATTTGGATCTATAATTTTTGTTGTAACTTGTAACAGGTTAAGAGTAATGTTATTGAGACATAATTTATTGATATAATTTGTTAACCTAATTCACTGTGACCTTTGGATTCACTGTAGACCCCATCAAACATTGGAACTTGGTGTTGATCCAATGATTTCTATAAAATCACATCATTATGTTAACAAATTAATCAAATTTTTAGGTCAAAATAATATTATTCAAAGGTTAAAGGCACAATAAGTTGGCGATCGTGACGTGCCTAGGTTAGAGAATGGGGGCATTGATAGTAACAATCATTACAACTTTGGTAGTACATGCAAGTGTACTGTATAATTATGGTTAATGGTTAGTTTTATCATGCTGTTGTGGTAGTCTGTAAACAGTTATGTTTAGACAAGTTTATGGCGTGATAGTGAGTCCTGTAATTGGTTATGGCATAATTATGAGGTATATAAATTTTTAAGATAATATTTCTTTTGGTTTCTATTTTTTAAAAAATTTTGGCATATTTTTTTTTTAAAAATAGCAGAGCCTAGATTGATTTCAATTTCTCTAACTAAAATAAAAGAAGGAAATATATTTCAAATTGATGACCTTTTTTTTCATTACACAATGTCTCTGGACATGAGTTATCACTAGTTTGAAGCCTTTTATGGTATAAAGCCTATAAATTTGGAGCCTTTTTTAAGTTGGCACAAAAGGAAAAGAAGACAGGAGAGAGATAAACGAGGTAATAAAATAAATGCTATTCTTGTCATTTAAAATATAAAAATTGACAACTATTAACCACATTTCACATATTATGCACACGAGTAATATTACATTGACCAAATTTTATGACCAAATTTAGAGTCCAAATGACATGACAGCTGAGTTAGAGTTGTTTATTTGGTGTCATATCATTTGGGTCCCAATAAAAACTTCAAATAATATGTTGACACGTCATTTGGACTCTAAATTTAGTCTCAAAATTTGGTCAGTAGCATTACTGTATACACACATCCTTAATTACTTAAAAAATACCTTCTTGTACTAATTGACAAAAAAGATTGGTCGAATATACAAACTTTCAATTTTAACACATTTTAATTAGGGCCTAAAGTAGCCTTGTTCTCAAGTCTTTGGGAGGAATATCAAGTAACATTTTCTGGCACATTGTGGTACCCTGGAAATTAAGGAAAGTGAAGTCAAGAAAGCTTAATTTCTCGGCCTCTGTCATCTTTGAAAACCCGAATGAATTTGTCCAAGTGTTCAGCACACTGTGAATTGCAGGCAGAACCAGCCTCTCCACACCCAAGCCCTTGAGTTTCTTTTCAAGTTCATCCATTAGAATTTGACACATTCCAAGTCTGCGGTATTGAAACCGTGTGGCAACAAGTGGTACTTCTGCAACCTTTTCTGCAAGCACCCTTACAATAGCCACAGTAATCAGTTCATCATTTCTCTCCAAAACCACTGTATAGAACCCTCGAAAGTTCAAACGATTCAGCTCTGACCCTGTACTGAAAACTACATCTTCGACGAGATCCCTCTTGGTTCGAGGCTCCTTGACAGGCTCAAAACACTCGTGTATCACCCCCAAGAGCAACGTTTAGTTTGCTGTAATTCTCCACTAAGGCCTCAGCATCAGTGGCACTATGATCACAACCATCAGACTTTACATATTTGAGTAAAGTCCAAGTTAGATTATCTGCCCCAACTGGAATTGGTTTCCCTAAAAGCCTTTGCAACCCCAAAAATATCGTTTCACATTTTTTAGTACAAAACCAGTTTTCTTTGTTATTACATCCCATCTTTATAAGTCCCTTTTTTCTTAGGCACCCAATGTGATATTGATGCTCACACTGATCACAATTGAGAACACTATTATCTGTAAATGGTTCGGGGTCTTTATTGGATCTGCTTTGGCCACAAATTCCACAGCAGCATGGTGGGCAGAACCAGTCTCCATCAGGAACCTCCTTCAAGCCAAGACAACTTATGTGAAACGTAGATGGACATTGATCACATAAAATCAATTCACCGCCTTCGTGACAGACAGAACATATATAATCATTTGAGATGTCATGCCGAGTACCATTCATCCCACGGGGTTCTGTCGTCACGCTTCTCTGATTATTATTGCGTTTTAACTGCAATTGGGATTGCAGCAGTGACCTGCCATCCTCCAAAAAAATATTGGCTGTAGGTCTGTGATTAGTACCGTCAGCATGAGCTTCAAACTTACTGAGAGTAAAAACTTTTTGACAGCAACTGCACTTGATCCCATCACGAGTAATTCGCCCTTTTGCCATTGGACGACCATCCTTTCTGCCACGATAACATACTTTGGCCCGGGGAAAAACCACTTTATTGTCTATTAACCATGACAATACAGTTCTAGGGGTGTGGTGGTGAGAGGAAGAAGGAACAGCCACCTCCCGTGCTCTTTTTCTTGATTGCACCACACAAGCAGAAAATTCACCATCCATATTGTTTCTTTGTTTGATCAAAGCTCTAAATTCCTTTCCTTTCCTCTTCAGTGCTGAATCAGCATTTGTGATTGTTTGTTTGGAGGGGGATGCAGAATCTAGTACACCAAATTTTCTCCTTATTTTAAGTTTTTGTATCCCTTTGTCATTACAAAGTTCATCAAGTTCCATTGACAGTTGTTTACAAGAAGAAACTGTTGCCTGCTTCTCCGGGATTGCATTCCCTGATACAGAACTTCCCTCAATTTCCATTTGTGGAGGCGATGAACCCTCAACAGCTACCAAACTTCCCTCAATTTGCATTCGTAGAGTCGATGACCCCTCAACGGCCGCCAAACTTCCCTCAATTTCCGTTTGTGGAATCGATGATCCCTCAACAGCTAACTGGCCCTTACCTTCCTTGCTGACATGAATACGTTGTCTTCTTTCAGAATTATGAACCTTAGTATCAGAACAAGAGTGTCCCCCTTCATCTATACAGTATTTGCAGGCTGTTCTAAGAGAATAAAACACTCTTCCACTCGGACAACAATACCTCAATTCCCTGCCGCCTTTCTTCCGGACATAATGTACCGACCACCCCATAGCTGACAAGTGCTTCTTTGCTTTCAATGTCATAGCCCCGAGCTTAACATCTCTTTTCAACACACGACCGCCATTGTTGTCCAGTGATCCTGCCAAATAATACTCCTCTACAGCCTGAGGGCAGTACTCAGGCTCAACCACAACAGCATTTAAATGAGAAACCATGTTGGCCTCGGGTGCCTGCTTGCATAGTAATGGTTTTTTAGTACATAGTGGCGATGAGACCCAACCACCACGAGAAGGAACATAAATGCTTTGTTCATCCTGAGAAATCGGAGCTGAACCAGGATCCCTCAAATCGAGACAGAGCTGGCGAAGTGAAAGGTAACACTCCCCATCACGTGAAATATATCGTAGTTTTGGCTTGTCATTCTCTCTCACAAACTCAATTTTCCAGCCCAGATATGAAAGATGTTTCCTAGCCTTCAATGCCAAAGTACTTGAAGGCATCTTCAACTTAGACTTATTAGTGTAATCAGTGATTGCTTCAGGGCAAAAGTCAGCTTCAGGAACCACATCAGAGCCAGCAGGAAGCCATTCGAGTCTTTTTCGTTTTGTCGAATGTTTGATCTCCCTAGTCGGTTTTTTCGATTTGATTCGAGAAAACCCTTCACTGTTTTCATTAGAACTAATCCTGGAATTTTCGTCAGTAGGAAAAGAATCACTAATACATGACTCAGGCTTCAATGTAGAATCTAGAACAGAGCCCGAAAACTCCATTAATGGTTGGCCTTTTTGTTCCAAATCTCCTCAAGATTTCAACTTCTGATAAAATCTATTATAATGACCTGTAAAACCAAGTTCCTCCAAGTTTCCCTTACAGAACAAGTTCCTTCCAGATTCGGAAAACCGTCTTTTATCCAAACTTGGGACCTAATTTTCTTTACAGAAACAATAACAGTCCATTCTTGATCAACTTCCTCAATCGTCTCAAGAAACAACCAAGTCCCTCGAGGCCTCCAATCTTGAGTACCCTCGTCCCAATCTTGGGTAATCCTAATAATATCAATATTAGCGTTCAGTTCATGGCTCAACAGCAGAGCGGCTCGAGACAATTTAAGGCTTAAATAAAAAACACTACATGAGTGTTTATTTTTTTAAAAAAATAATTTATAATGTGAGAGAGACAGAAGAAAAACGTGCTAATGTTCCAAAGAAAATTGTTTTGACTTTTGTTTTTATTTTTAATTGGAGAGAGTTAGTTTATTTTTAAAATATTTTTAATATTTTTACTTATTTTTATATAGTGGGAATTTGTATAGATAAATATGAGTTGACTTTTGAACATTTTTTTTTTAGGTTTCTAATGTTATGAATTGGATCATGAACCCAAATTATTACAATAAAAATTTCGACTGTACTTAATTTTTTGGGGCCTTTTTTTAGGGTTTAAAATTTAAAGAGTTTAAATATTTTTTGGATTAATAATGCACCTAAAATTATGAGACATTCTAAAAATTTGGGGCCTAAAGCCTAAGTTTTTTTTTTAAATGTTGTTGAACCGCCCCTGCTCAACAGTAAAGGCTTCAGCCCCCCACATAAAAAAGGCCCCAAATAAATCAAAAATTAAAAATTATTGTAACATTGAACATTTTTATTACGATAGTACCTTATTAGGGTCCACACATTATTTTTGACAAATTGTTATGAGACTCGAGACTCGACAATTAAGCACAAACAGAGACTATAATTGTTACAAGATGCATAAACACTTCTATCATTTGAATGGAAGGAGGCATAGCAGAGCCAACCCAAAGGCGACCATTAAAATAGTTGCCTAGGGCTCTCATTTAATTTTTAGCCCGACCGTGAAAGTAGTTCATGTTTGGAGACCCTTTTAAATGGACCAAGTTAACTGCCTAGTCTATTTCACAAATCTATCTAAAATTTTATAGAAATCACTAAAATGTAATAATATTTTTACAGCTCTATATGATGTAATAATATTTTATAGAAATCACTAAAATGTAATAATATTTTATATAAATCACTAAAATTTTATTGTATTTGTGCAACAATTATGATGGATTGATACTTTTGCTTTCTTGTGTTTTATTGTAATTGTTTTAGGTTTTAGTGTTACTGATTTATTGTATTATTAAATTGATACATGTTATTTAAGAATTGTTAAAATGATCCAAAAATTAATAACTACAAAAGTGTTCACCCGATTTTCTACCCGACTTCTTATCCGATTAATTTGGTTGAAAGTCAGGTAGGAATACCGCACTTGATCGGGTAGGGTAGGCCAAGAAAAAATTCTTCTGTAAAATATCGGGTAAGAAGACAGAAGAACATATTTCTTACCCTTAGGGTAGGGTGAACACCCCTATGGTGGAGGCTCTCTAGGCCACTAAGATAAGACTTCTACTCCTCCTAAGAGGGCGAGATTTGATGCCCCCAGTGCTTTCCAGTTGACGTCTAATGGGCCTACCGTTTCTCAAAAGGTGGAGTCTAATGGTGCCCTCGCTCCTTCTCAGCATGTGACCCTTTTGAGTCTTAGGGTTGGTCCTGAGACTACTTTAGAGATTGAGACTCCGGTGCAAATTTCCATTAAGACTAGAGTTCCACATAATTGTCCTGCTTCCAATAGTAGACCAGTGTCCATGATGCAGGACATGAATTTAGCCAAGGAACGACTTTGAATGTTTTTGAAACTCTCGGATATTATAGAGGTCGGCTCTTGGGGTCCTAAGTATATCGTCGATACCACCCTTGAGGGTTTGGCTATGGTACCCTTCTTTTCTATGCACCCTTGTGTTCTGTATGTTTTGGTCATACTGACATTCTTGCTTTTAGATATTCGCAGATGGCTACAACTTTTTTGTGCCTTTGAGGATGCTCAAACTCGATGAGTTGTCGAGAGCTTTGGCGGAAGAGAGATAGACATGGTAGGCTGCTGAGAAGCAGTTGAGATTAACTCATGAGAAAGAAACACTTCTTAAGGCTAAGCTTTCGGGAGATCGAGGTTGTTTGTATGAGAGCAGAAATAGAGTTAGATCGAGCTTTTAGTGACTTTTGAAAGAACCGCTAAGTTAGGAACTGATGCTGCTTATGTAAGAGATAGAGTGAGGCCGAATTTTTAGCGACTCGTGAGAGAGCTGCTATGCTAGAGACTGAGGTTGCTTGCGAGAAAACAGAGGTATAGTGAGGCCGAACTTCAAGCGACTCGCAAAAGATTTGCTAAGTTGGAGACTAAAGCTACTTGCATGAAAACAGAAGCAGATTGAGACTGTGCTTTTTTCAACTCACGAGAGAGTCTCTAATCTGGGGATTGAGGCTGTTTACATAAGAACAGAGGTATAGTTAGACCGAGCTTTTGGTGACTTATCAGAGAACTGCTAAGTCGGGGATTGAGGTTGCTTCCATGAAAGTAGAGGCAAAGGTAAACCAATCTTTTGGCGACTTGAGAAGCTCTTTTTTAAGAGACGTAGATGAGGAGGGAGATGACACAAAGGGCGTTGGTAGGATATAGCCGCGCATCATGGGCGTCGAGTACGGGAGACGAAGTCTTTGATTCGCTAGGAGGGGTGATGTCGGGCATCAAGGGCACTGTTTGACATGGGGGCATGCGGCTCGGGCAGTTTGCTTATGTGGGCGACGAGGTAAGCGCCAAGGCAAGGGTGCACAGACGAGCGAGAAGGCAGGTGCTATGGGACTGGGTGCTGCTAGGACTGTTCACTTTTCCATTTTTCTCCATTACTTCCCTTATTCTTGGATTAGGCTAAAATACCTTCTTCTCCACGTCCTCATAGATTGCAGGGAGAGGCTTACAAAGAAAGTGGAAATGGAGATTAAAGGGAGCTTGACGAAGATGAGAGAAACCATAGGCTATGGCATAGTGGGGCCACCAAAGAAATCGACTAACAACATGGCAAGATCAACTGGTGATGCCTTGGTGAGGCTTGAAGCCTTTGGCGACACAATGCCCCAAGGCAGCGCTAATAAAAGAGAAAAAACAGACGGTGCCAACAACAAATTGGGCAGTGCTAATGGAAGGACAATAGTCGGACTTCGCAAGGAGCTGGGCGGCACCACTAGAGGTGGTGACGACGCCACAGGAGGTGGCTTGGGTAGCGTCCTTGGTGAAACTGGTGGCAACACCTTGGGTGGTAGTGAGCTGGGCGTCGGCGCAAGAAGACTGGGCGTAGGCGTGTGTTGGCTGGGCACTTGGGAGCAAGCACCAAGCACCGGGACACCAGGGCTATGTGCTGGGGCATGGGCGCCGGGCACTAGGGAGTGGGCGCTAGGTAGAGTATTAGAAAACCATGAAGAAATTGAAAAATTTTAAATGATCATAACTTTGCGCTCGGTTGTCTGTTTGAGGCGACTTTTGTTTTGAATCCGAGTATTTTTTCGAGATCTACGACAATCAAATTGCCCACTGCAGTTTGGACACCAAAGTTCCCTAAAAAACGCTTGGTTTTCACTAAATTTGAATTTTAACCACAAATCAATGACTAAGTAAAATTTGAACTTGTCTACTTTTTGTATTCGCCTCTTTGTGAGGACTCAAATAGTCTTGCTTTGGCAACATCCTCGACATTCATGGTTCCAACAGTTGTTGGGATTCAGGGATGGGGTTCATCGGTGGTGGCAGGACCTCATCATGATGTGGGGGTCATCTTCCGTTTGGTGGTTCATGGATCTGATTGTGATTGCCATTATAGGTCGGAAGACAGTAGGATGAGAATCAAATCAATTCTCAAAGACGGCGTCAAACGGATGATGCACAAAAGTCAATTTTAGCATAATCAAATTAGTTGAGTGTGTGGTGTAAGCAATTAATAATAAGTGACGAATATTTGGTGATTGGGTCTGGGAGACCTAACAACGGTGACCAAAGAACTCTATTATTGAGAGAGTACAATATAGTAACAGAGAGAGAGAGAGAACAAGAGTACGCTCAAGGTAAGGTGTGTGTGATTTCTCCCATGTGTAAAGGGTTTATAATTTGTAGACACTGAGCCTTAGTTGTGGCAGTAACGTAAAAGTTAAACTATTAATTTATCGGGATGGATAGCTACAATTAAGGATGAGCACTATCTTAGAGTAATAACTATCTCAATGATTGCTCTCTCACATGCGTTGACTCTTCTGAACTCTTGGGATTTGGATTGAACTGAGGTTATGAGTTAAACCTGACTTGTCTTTTGATAATTTGGACTTAACCTATAAACTGGGCTCAAGTATAATTGGATTGGGGCTCATCAAAAACTTTCCATGAAATTTGAAGTTTTTTCAAGTCCTATATTTGATTTGAAGTGCGCTAACAGAGATAGCTACGCAGATGTCATGCGGATGGCCAGGGCTCTTTTCATATGCCAGTGATTGTAAGTATTCTCTTTTCATATTGGGTTGCTACGTAAATTCTGAATACTTACAATCACTAAACATAAAAAAAAATACTTACAATCACTGGCAAATTCTGCACATAAAGTTATATCAAACATCCTAAAGTAGACTAATGCATCTATTGGGTCATTCTTTCAATACTAATACTTTTCCGAGTAGTTGGTAGCCAAAATATGGTAATTGACATATTGTTCCAAAAGGTATTGGTTTATATATATACTAAGGGAAATTCATACCTGAATGCACGATACAATATAAATAGTTTTGAGAGGGATGTTGTTGGTCGTTGAATGAGTCTATTTGAGATCGTCCGGATGAACTTATTGAAGTATGTCCTATTATATATATATATATATATATATATATATATATATATATATACATACATACATACATATTTTTATGAGCAATACTATTTGGACTTTATTTCTTAGCATAATTTACAGCCCTATTTCACTACGGATTAACTGTGGGTGCCATTAAATATTGAAATTTTATGTTAATCTAATAATTATAATAAACTAGAATATTAGGTAAGTATATTATGTCAAATTTTTAGATCTATGTAGCATGATTCAATTATTATACATGTTGTGCATATTGATGCACTTGGTTGTGGTTGTATATCATGTACATGTTCTGAGTAGAAAAAATTCAAGAAAAATGTTATATCAAATGATACCTGCCCTTGCTCTTGGTCTTCCAAGGGTCAAGGGATTTAATACCACCACTACGCCCACCAAAATAGAATTAACCAAGTTTAACTGTAAGTTGTATAAAACTGTAACTTTATTGAGAATTTTGTGGATCTGTGCTCTGCTCTATTAAATATGATTATTGATGATATTAACAAGGAATATGTTATTTGGATCTAAAAATCTGACATAATTTGTTGATTTAATGACGTGGTTTTATCGGAACCATTGGATTAACACCAACTTCCAATGTTTGATGGAGCCCACAATCAATCCAAATGTTATAGTGAATTAGGTCAGCAAATTAGATCAGTAAATTAGGTCTCAATAGCATTGCTCTACTAAAAATTAGTTAAGGTTAAACTTGGATCTTTTAGTTTACACATCTCAATTCGGACCTATTAGCTCATAATCCTTTGCTCGGTGTGCGTAGGTCGGAAATCTTCAATAACGTTACCCACATGTACACGATGATAGCAACAACTGCTACTTTCCAAAAGATCACATCATGCCTAGGAAATGTAAACTTCAACGGCAAAATATTTTGACATGTGAGTAGCAACAGCCTCAAAGGGATCACGTTGATTACGCAAAGATCATGCAAGACAACTGTACACTATAAATAGGGATCAAATCCCTTACATTTATAATCAAACAAGCATCTATGCTTTTACTATGTTTAATTTTTTATTTTTCTTCTCCCAAGTAACAGAAAATTCTTCAGGAGTAAGAGCCTTCATTAGAGTGAACTATGTTAGCTTTCGAGCTTGTGAACCATTATAAATCCTCCGTCTATTGATCTTTATTCGTCATTATCTCCTTGAATTGATTGTTCAAACCCCAATACCCTAGAAGCTCTGATTAGATATCCCGGTAATCCCCTTTAAACATCCACAAAAGATCCCCAGATTCATCTCTACTTAGCCGCATAGAACACAGCATTAATTATATAACTAGTTAGCATTCGACCCTCTGCGATGCACAAACCATCCCTTTCTCCTCCCAGTTATCTTCTTCACTATTTACTTTCTACCACCCATTATTTTATATGTTATTAAAAATATTGTAAGAATTATTAGATTATAAAATTTGATGTTTAAATTTTTTTAATTTTTTTATTAAGTGATGATTAAAGAGGGTTTATGAGTAGTTATTTAAGGTAGTTATTTGAGGCATTTGATAGAATATGATTGAAAGAAAAAAAAATTAATAATTCAAAATTCTTAAAAATTAGAAAAGTATGAGAGAAGACTTCTCAAGCCGTCTCCCTAAGAAATTGATTGTTTCATATATATAATATAGAATTAGCAATCGATCTGTGCAATGCACGAGATTTGGTATCATACCTTTTTTTAATACAATTACAATATGACATGTGAAAAAATTGTAATTTTATATTATATTTCTGTGATTAATGACTGTATATATA
>CM042185.1:13073230-13086504 GCA_023539305.1 Ilex asprella | reverse complement strand
GTGTGAACAAAAGTGCTCCCCAATCGCAAGAAGACTTTCGTGGGTCGTGTTTTACTTGAAAAAGTATTCCAAGGTCGTCTCCTCAGGGAAGGAAGTGAACCATCATGAAAGTGATTTTTATTAAAGAAAATGGCAAAATCATTTTTTATTTTAAAATTTGGTGGTGGTTTAAGTTGTGATAATAAAATAAAAACAAGTGTTGGCTAATCCAAAGGGTTCATTCCAATGGGAATATCAAATCAACTTAAAGCCTTCCTCTGATTGAGCATAAATGAACGATTGATTCGGGGGAAGCTAGGGAGGAGATTGGTAAGTATCTAAGCATAAACCGTGACTAGGCCTACGGAATATCAAAGGCTCACCAACTCATCTACTCTCAACCCCGTCAAATCGAACCATTTGACTCTAAAGGGAGGAAAGACAATTAGTTGAAATGACATACCCAAGAGGAGGTCTCCCTTGGATTAGCCAACTAAAAGCTTAGCTACTCATAATTAAAGTAAAGACAACAATTAAATGGGAAGACATTATAAATAAATAAATGTTAGAACTAAGCATAAATGAAATGCATCAAAATAAAACAAGACTTAAATTAAAAGAAAGCAAGAAAGTAAGAGCATTAATGTAAAGACATGAAGTAAATTAAGAACATAAAGAACACAAAAGTAGGGAATTTATCTTCCCAACTATAATAAAGATGAAGACAAGTAGGGAATTAAACTTCCCAACTATAATAAAGATGAAGACAAGTAGGGAATTAAACTTCCCAACTATAATAAAGATTGGTGAGTATCTTGGTGGGTATTCCTCAACCAAGAGATGACAATATAAAAGAAAGTAACAATACAAAGAAAGCAATAAAAAAAATGCATTAATATAAACGATCTTCAACAAAGAATGAGTGAATCACGTTCCACCCTTCACGGCTTTGGTAAAGCTCTAGAAAAGTGGAAGAGTTTTACTCCTCTAAGGGAAGAAAGAAAGCAATAACAACTTGGAGGGATTTCCACAACCAAGAACTCTGGCAAAAACTTTTATCTAACCAAAACTTATTTCTCTCCAAACACTTATGTCAAGCAAAAAAAAACTCTCCTTACAAGCCACAAAAGGGGTGGTATTTATAGGCAAAGCCTTTACAAACCCCAAGGGATAACATTTACAAACCCCAAAAATACCATTCACAAGCCCAAGGGATGACATTCACAAGCTTCCAAATGTTGTCATTCACAATCTTCTAAAAGTTGTCATTCCACAAGCTTCCAAAAGTTGTCATTCCACAAGCTTCCAAAAGATGTCATTTGGATTACTTTAATCACTTTTTGTTTAGGGCTTTAATAATAGTCATCTTAGAATTCACAATTGGCTCCCCGGTAGTTTGTAGCTTTGACGCATAAAACCCTGAAAATAACAACAATTAATGCATTATCCCTAATTCACACACTAACCATAATAGGTCAATTTTGATTAGTTTAACTTTGTTTAACTAACACAATTGACCTATTAACTTAATTAAATCATGCATTAATCAAGATTAATCAACAGTGCACATCTACTATGAAAACTAGAGTAAGTTACATTTTTAATGAAGCTTTGTGACTAAGAAAAGTCCAAGTAGGGTATAGCAAGATACTCTTAAAGAGAAATATCCTATGTGAGTAAGAATGGGCTAATTATATGAGAATTGTAGGCTGATTACTCTAAATAACTCATGAAACCAAGTGGTATTCAAAGCCACAATAAACACATTGTTAGAACTAGCAGTGTCTGAAGGAAAATTGTGTGAACTTTATTGTCTTGGTTTACACAAATAGCTGACAGTTCAAAGCCATCAAGTTCACTAATTAACAAAGTATATTCGATAGTCTTTGATACGGAAAGTTCAAGGTTATTAGGCTACTTATCCCGATGTAGTAACCTTTCTACTGTACTTGAACTAAGGTCTGCATTTTTATACATCAAATTTTTATTTATGTAGGGGATTGTGGGAAAAAATTATTCTAAACAAGTTTATTTGAGCAACTTAAGGCTTAAATAAAAGTGGAACCCATATCTCAAAATTGGTGGAGCCGAGTTTAAACAGATTCTCCTCCACAAGTAGATAAATGTCATATATTTATTTGTTTAAAACCATTAATTATTGAATGAGAAATTATGTCTCAAAGTGACCCATTTGAATTGATGAAATAAACTAAGATTGGTATAGTGGGTTAAGGCTTGTCCAACATCGGAAGAAGATCAACACTTTGGTAAAGTTAATATATTCTTAATTGGTTTCATGGGTTGGGCCCTAAGAGAAACCACATTTTAGTAAGCAGAGCGAGCTCCTATACTACCTTCGTTATCACACACGTGTGTCGCCTATTCAGCTGGGCTTGGGTCAAAAAGATATAATCTTTTTAGACAAAGTTTATTTCGTGCGGTGAAGGTTATGGGTCAAACCAATCGAATTCAAACGTGGATATTAATTAAATTCCCATCCGAAATTTAAAATCCAAATACATTTTAAAATTTTTTGCCCGTAACTTTGAATTTGGCGCTGAAATCAAGTATGTTCATTCTAGAATTACAGACTTTTGCCTTTTCAGTTTGAAAAAGTGTGTCTCTTAAATCCGAGCAGCGGCATCCCATGCCTCAGGAAATCTGAACAACCACTAGGAGTCTATAAATAGACTGCCTTCAAGCCATTTTCAATTCATTCCAATTTTGAATTCAGTAATCAGAGTTTCTTCTCTCTCTTTCTCTACATATTGTTGTATTAGTCTTTCTTGTTTGGTTCAAGTATAAACACAAAATTGTGTTCGCCAGAGCCTTGAAGATTGCAACGATGCATCTTCAAGAATGAAATCTGTTCTATCTTGGGAGACGGTTGCTTATTAACCTTAAACACCGAGAGAGAACAAATCTATCTTAAAGAAACCGTGATTATACATGGCTTGAATTTTTATTATTTTCTAGTTTTTTGGATTTTATTCATGTAATTTTACGTCACTATAAGTGCATTACTGTTTATGTTTTAACATTATGTTTTATTAAATTATTTCACATATAACAATATACTTAGTAATTTAGATTTTGATACAGTAATTAGTAATTAATTCTAATTATATGCATACTTTTTCTAATACAAGACACCATACATGTTGTCTTATCTTTCTACTGTGATCGTCCCTTATCTTTCATAGCTCCATCTGGATAGGAAGCTTGGAGTTACTACAAGATTAACATAGAATTTTGAAGTCCTAAACGACGACAAAGCAACTCCAGACAAATTCGACATCCCAAAAGGCAACAAAGCAGCCCTAGACAGTGTATCTCCAAAAAGCGCTTAGAAGGGCAAACTGGTAGCCGACGCTGATGATGTAGAGGAGCTGAATCCAAAAGGACAACTAGGTTTGTAATCTGCAGGTAGAAATTAGGGGTTGGTGTGTGTGCTTGTGTGTGTGTGTGTGAGAGAGAGAGAGAGATAAAGAATGTACATCTAAAAGGATGGGGCGTTGAAGGCGAATGGAAATATCAATGAGGATATTTGTGTAATAAATAATAATAAAAAAATTAGTTTGGACCTCTCAACTTAAAAGTCCAATTGAATTGGACCTCACGCCTTAAAAAGTCCATGCCTGGACTTTTTGACAAATTAGGTACGAAATTTTAGTTTTCAATAATTTTCACTAAATTATAAGTAGCCATCTTAGAAAATTAAAACCATAATTCGATTTGTCTGGCACTTACACAAACAATAACATTTTATGTCAAAGTCAAGATAATGTGATCCCAATTTGAAATATCTATGTATACAAAATTATATTGACTATTCCATTGAAGTCCACCTGTTGTCTCAACCACACTTCTATTGCATCTTTTTTTTCAGCTGAGTTTCTCTGATTATTATGTTTTCCTTTCTTATTGCATAGGGAGGGAGATTTGCAGGAAAAACTTGGTCGACATTGCTTACAAGTATTTCTAGACATTCTACCAAACATTCTCAATCATTGATTACTAATTCTACCAAACCCTTGTATTTCTATTAATTTCATACTTTGTTGTCCATGTTTACTAAAAAACTAGATACTCATATGTTAAGTAGCCGTCAGAGAATTTGTGAGCCCTTACAGAAAACTAGGTAGATTCAAGTTTAGATTGAATCAAATATTATTTTTTAGGACAGACCCCTTCCTAAGAAGTAGTTCGTTGATTTTCACCAGTTTTTACTTCTTATGGAAGTGTAGTCTTGCTTTCTTTCTTAGAAACAAACCTTGTAAAAACAATTGTTCTACATATTATATAAGAGCGCAAGAGACATATTTAATTGGTTTTGCGAAGATCAAAGTAAAGAGGGGAAAGATTGATAGTGTGAGATGAGCACTATCATTAAAGTATAGAAAAAGGAATATCTCGAGAATGAATTGCTAACTATCAGAAACCTCACTTAAGAAGGACACCAAATGTGATAGTACACACACACGTATATATACGTGTGTCTGTAATTTATATACTAACATACATATAAACCACCTTTTTAAAACAAGAACCAAATATAATTTTTATTATTTGACATATGTTGCATTAGTTTAAATTCAACCCTACATTTTTTCCCAAAAGAGAGTTAGAGGGAGGGGTGGAGAATATTATATCTGTTTATGCTCTTGTATAGACTTATGATTTACAACATTATTTTGCCTCAACAACATATTGAATGCTACATTGATCATTTACTCAAATCTTCAAGTAGTCTCCTACTAGTATTGGGTGAGTGAACTTGTAGTGAGGAAGTAAAATAATAAAGTAGATATCAATCCAATAGAGACGAAAAAGGATACAATAGTGCTACTATGCCAGTATTATTATGTAGTATTACCAATCAATAATATATAAACAAATAATAAAATAGATCACATACAAATTAATAACTACTTCTCTATGAAAGACAATAACTACACAAGTGGAGTTCATCTTGCCTATTTGGGGTTGTTAAAATTTCACATAAAAGAAAATTGATCAAAAACAAACACCAAGGAATAATGTGGTTCAATTCTTAGATCTACGTCCACACACAAAACCCATAAAGGGCTACATCTTTCTTATTCTTGATGATAGATACACATGAGATACACCCATATATATATACTAGTTAATACACGTGCCTGAAGGCACTATATAACATAAAAACGTCATCAAATTAAATATTTCTGTGGAAAATTCTTTTAGCACTAACAAAGAACATAGTTTTCAATAAACACTACCACCATGCAACTCAATCATAAGAATAATCCAAAAACCAAATTTGCACATTTGCTACTTTGTACAATAAAAAGGTTTGGGGTCTTATTATGCCCAATCTTGGTTTGGTAATACTTTAAGTTAATTTGGTAAATAAAATCAACTTTATTCATTGGAAGAATTAGCATTAAAAAAACAGGAGGAAAGTAAAAAATACACCTTAAAGAAAACAATACAAATCTAGTAATACCAATTAGGATGCTGCTGTTTTAATTAACCAACTTGAATCAAACAAATTCAAATTAACACATTACACAATTTGACATTCAAAGCCAATGAAAATTTTGATAGTTGAAATTTAGATGATAAAAATGCATGCAAAAAACAAAAAGTAACATGAATTCAAACGATAGTAAAACTATGGGTAGGTCCAAATTTGAATTTCATCAGTAGTAAAACTATTCCTAGATAATGCTCATGCCAGAAGGCACTATGTAATAAACAAAAAAAAATCACAAAATTTGTTACGACTGAAAGCATTGCATAATATAAAAAATTGGTCAATCCAAGGAACGGTCGTGCACCAAATTCCTATATAACATTAAAAAAAGATTGAAACTTTCTTTAAAATTAAACCTCGACTTAGCAAGGAAAATTTTATTCAATAATTCAAATTTAAAATCCTAAGCCATGCATGACATCCCTTCTTTATCTGCATGAACCCAAAAATATCTTTCAGAGACTTGTCCACAAAACCGTCATCAATGAAAGTAGAAAATCTAATTTGATTTCCTCCTCTACCACCACGAAGCTCGAATTTCATACCTCCATGATGCCATAGATCCAAAACTCAAACTATGAAAACAAAACCAAAACCAAAGGGTAAGTGAATCTAATCGGTAAAGGTCTAGGAGAAATAGTACATGTGAATAAGCTATTATTGATACACTCAAGTGTACCCAATTGCTTCAAGTCAGTCAAATTTTTCCATTTTTTTTTTTTTTGCATAATAAGCAACTAAAACTTTCCCAGTACATGTAAAATGTTTTACCCATTTGAAACTAATCAAAATCAAAGAACAATAATTAGAAACAAAATAAAAAAATCAACCACTTTTAACTGATGAAAGGATAAAAAGGGCATACTTCAAAGAAGCCTATATGTTTTTAACTTAGTATTACCAAAAACAACACACAAAATCTACATAACATGGCCTGAGACAAAACATGGGCAATTCATTAGAAAATTCAGCACACAAACTGACCAAGAAGACGATCATAATGTAGACAAAAAGATTGAAAAATATATTAATCACCTCATGCCTATAAAGTGTTTCTACCTTGTCAAAATGTTATCAAAACCAAACCCACAAAAAGAACAGGGTAAAATCCCAACAGAAATACACCACCTCATCAAAAATCATCCCATTAATACCCATACCAAAGACACTTTATAAAGTATTCACATAAAGTTCAATTATTAAACCAAACACGTAATGAATCCTAGCAAGAGAATCAATCCCCGCAAGAACTTTTCTGATCGGGAATAATATAAATAAACAAATACATACACAAAATCAAATCCGAATAATAATGTATGAAATTGAAACTTCACCAAGAATGTAATTTGGAACCTTACAAAGGCAACCATTGAAGAAAATCATGGATCAATAACCTGCTACTCAACGATTTGATGCTGAAATTAATAAAGCCAACAATAAGAAGCACAAAAAAAAATTGAAGGTTAAACATTGGAATGTGATTTCAAAAGCATGTGTCTTAGTGCATTAAATACGCAGGTAAATAACAATTAGGATCTTAGACTTAGAAAGCATGCGGATAGGACATGTACCTTGAAAGAACACCAATTCTATTACTGTTGTTGCGGATTCCCCAAATACGCCGCAAACAAAGCTCTTTGTCCAAGATGTTGTTGTTGTTGATAAAATAAAGGATAAGAAGATCAAGTCTCGATCTAATTGATGAGTCGACGACCCAAAAAAAATTAATTACATCCATTCTCAATGTATTTTTCTAGGTTTCTTTATTGTGTGTCGACCAAATATTGGTATCTAACGGGAAAAGAATAATGGGTGTGTCATTTTCATAATTTTCAAAACAACAACATGAAAAATGGAGCAAGCTTACCAAGTGGAATGAAGTCCTCAACATCTATATCCCTCTAGGCAGGAGCATCACCATCTTTCATTTGCTATTCATCAAATGGTCCATGAAAACTTGTGTATGAAGCAAATCAATCCAAACTCAAAACTTTCACCCAAACTAACTATTTTGTAAGAGGCATATGACTTGAAAGAACATGTTCCACAACCAAACAAAAACTAATTGATAAATCACGTACTACCTTCCAACAGAGATTAAATATATAAGCAAAAATAGAATTAAAGAATATTAATTAAAATAATTAGTACCTAAACAACAATACACATGAATAGTTGAGGCCAAGAAAGTCTCAAACATCAATTTTATGAGAGATCAAACATGAAGATACTCAACCTGTCAACCTGTCAACCACACGAAATTAGTTTTGAAAAGCAAGATTAACAATGGATGGTAGCAAACTAATAAAACAATGGGGAAGAAAAGTAGATATAAAAAACAAACAAAATGGAATAAAATATTTAACAACAACAATTGTTAAAATGGTAATGAAGCAAAAAGAGATTACAGGGCACCATATTTTTCCTGCCTGTTAATTAACCACACAATTTGAGAATGTTTGTGCTTTTGTAGGTATGGACATCCAATTCAAGCATGAAAATATCTTAACCCCATCAAATTTTTCTGGCTTACAGAATTATAGAAGTTTTACTATAAAAAGTTTTGAAATCATTGTGGTGGCTTGATCGAATTTTATGCCTGTAAACTGTTTCGTAGTCCTGATTCTGTTGGTGAATTATGCAGGTTTGCCAGCTGTAGATGCTCCCAAGAAAATAAGTGGGGTTCATAAACAATGTTGGAGATACCTTGCAAACTCAAAGAAGCCAGAAGAGAGCAAGCACCCCAAAACCAGAGGTTTCAGCTGCTTGATCTCATTTTTTCTCTCAAAATCTTCACTTAGTGGTTGCCTAGCTGATCTTACCCTATGTGCTTTGTTGGAGCAGTTCAGTTCATGGATTCCTTTGATGCTGTTGTGTAATAGGAATCAAATGACATGTTACTTGATTAATGAGATTTGCCATTTATGAGCATGAAGGTTAGATCTTTAACATTACTCTTGCATTTTGGACCTCGAAAAACGTATAGCACCCGTGGGTTGTTTCATTGTTGATGATGTTTCTTATGATTATAGCAAAAAATAAAAATAAAAATAAAAAAATTTGCAAGCCTTTTAACCCTTTTTAAATGCAATGTCGTGGTTGTGATAGAGATTTTAGCAACAACAAAAGTTCACTATAAATGATGAAGATTATAAGTTCTCTAAAGTAAGAGTAGTAGAACAACTACCTGATCTACCATGAATTTACAATATAAATATCATTCGAAGCCATTGTTTTCCAATTGGAATAGATTTTTTAAGTTCCCTAGTTTTCTAACAGGATCAGATTCCCAGAAACAGATTATCCAAAAACTTGGTCAGCTGAACTAATGTGGTTTAACCTTCCACTCTTGGACTAAGACTCAGAAAATATTGAATTACAACCTAATTTGAGTTTTACATTTGGATGTGAAATTAAAGCAAAAAAAGTGACACCTACAATAAATCACACGGAGAGAGATTTTTGTCTAATCTAATTTTTTGATATCGTGTATCTGTCAATATGAATATAATCCACTACTCTTTTTTCTTGGCATTACGGTTAAAAATGTCGGGTCAGTTTACGCGCACATCGACTAATCATCTTTTCAATCCAGTAAAAAATAGACTATTTATGCCGAGATTAGAAAATTCACGAAGATAAATTCCTTAAGATCTAACCCTAAGAGAGTTGTGAAAGTTTACACTCGGATGTCTCATCTTGTCTTCACTGAAGTACCCCTAGTTAACGTAAGCCACTACCAACCAAAAAAGATTTCCATGGAAGATTTTCTCTCATGTGAACAAAACAAATTAACATTCAGGTCATGTAATAATGCTCCCACGAACAGGCAGCTTTGCCTGTGCGTTCCGGCTTTTTGAATGCCACTCACGACCATTAAAAGCTTTCATAATTTTATCAAGAAACGACAAAATATTGAACGAAGCAGAGGGAGAGGGAGACTTCAATCAACTAAAGTTCATTTCATTTCAACACGCCAAAACACTACTTATTATACTCTTCACTGTTATTTTGTATCTCAGATCTCTTCTATATATATAGACCCAACTTCTCCACGCAACCAAGAATAGATTATCAATTCCACAAAGGAAAATTAAAAATTGGATCAATTCCATCAAGCTTGTCCTAATCGAAACAATAAAACCCTAAGTTTTGTACAATTAAAATCAGAGAATGAGAGGAGATGAAAAGAGAGAGAGGAAGAGGAGATGAAAAGAGAGAGAGGGAGACATACCTGGGTAACGTCGAAGGCGGTGAGTCAAAGTCATCGTGGCTGTTGGTGGCATCGTGGTTGTTGTTGGCGGGTTGACTGTGATGATGCAGAGAGGGTGCCGAGAAGGAGAAAGAAAGAGAGATATGTGAGATTACGACAGAGAAGAGGAAAAAGGAAGGGGAGAAACAAAGAGAAAGAGAGATACCTGAGATTAGGGAGCACCCCTGTTCGCTCGAGTGTCATTGGAGAAAAGAAAGGACATTGGCAGAGAGAAAAAAAAAATAAAGAAGAGGGAATCGACTGGAGATTAGGACAAGATGGTGAGAGAAGACAGATTGAGGGGATTCAAACAAATAGGGCTTGAGATTTGAGAGAGAGATATCAGGAGAGATAGAGAAGTATTAAAGATAGGAGTGTAAAGTTTTCCAATGAGCGGCTTCTTGGGCGGGAAAAAAAATTAGGATTAACCGTAAATCATTGGATCAGAATTTTTGAGATGATCTGAACTGTATTTTATGTTAGGATTACGTGGTCCGTTAAATTTATTTATGTTTTGTGTTAAAACAATCTGGACCTCTCTTTATCTCTTGGATTAAGATAATGTCGTCTGTTAGATTTGTTTATGTTTTGTCTCAAAACGATCTGCACCTCTCTTTGTCTTTTGGATTCAAACTTCGCTCTACTTTATTTTATATATATATATATATATATGGTGTCAAAGACAATCATTCATTTCCTTTAATCATAGGAATTGATATAAATCAGAAGATCAAATTATGCCACTAAATATGACGAATTGATTGACTCATCAATCGCATAAAAAACCTCCCATGAATTATGGGATATATCTCAATCTTTAATAAGAGTTTTATTATAAATTAGCGATGTTATATAATAATATTGACATAATATCACCGTTATATTATACATTTACTCCTGCTTCACACTCCGGTGGTCGTGGAGTATGAACCGCCTCCCGATTAGGTAGGCATGTCTTCAAACGCTTTCTTAACACACCACTGCTTTGCCCTTTTCACTTTTTGACCAATAAGAACGTGCCATGCAAGGTGGAGGCAGAAACTCTCCCCTCCCCCGTGTGTCTGTGTGAAACTGACTCCAAAAGATCATGGTCGGAGCAGGACATGTAGAATAAGAGGCAAAGCTCACTCTGGAGATATGCATCCATGCCATGGACCATGTACCATAGCACGTGGATTATTAGAAGCAAGCACACAGTGAAATGCAAGATTCGCCCAAAAAGCAACAAGTGTCAATCTGTAAACTCCCCTTGACTGTCTTTCAGACTTGAAAATACTCGGCTCAACGGCTTAAAAAAAAAAAGCATGGGCTTTATGCCCTAAATTTTTAAAAGATCCCAAATTTTTAAGTATATTACTAACCTATAAAAAAATTAAATTTTTAAATTTTAAACCCTAAAAAAAAGGCCCTAAAATATTAAATAAAATTAATATTTTTATTATAATAATTTGGGATCATGATTCAATTCATAACATTAAAAATCTAAAAATCATAAGTTGAAAAAATAAAAAGTGCTTGAAAGTAAACTTATATTTACTCCTACTCTCTCTTTATGTAAAAATTAGTACAAAATATTAAAAAAGTTAAAATTAAACTATTTCTAATAAAAAAATAAAAACAAAAGTTAAAATATTTTTTTCAGTAACACTAACATGTTCTTATTTGGTCTCTCTCATATAATAAATTAAAAATAAATTAATTTTTTTAAAAAAATTAATATTAAAAATTAAAAAAAAAAACTTCATTTAATATTTTCGTTTTAGGCCTCCAATTGACTTAAGCCTCATTGTACGGTACTTTAAGTTTTGCCTTTTCAACTACTGCAGGTGGTAGTTGCTTTTGAGCAATAGGAAGGCGCTAAAAGAGAAGTTCTGGGAAACAAAATGAGCGTATGGAAGGGGTCCTACACCGGACAATAGAGAAAGGGGGAGACAATGTCTCGTCTTCTAGAACCCGAGTAATGCCTGAATTAAATTTAAGTTCAAATTTTTTGGAAGGTTGGGTTCGGATTCCCTGCAAGGTTGTGATAACAGAAGACATTTGGCAGATAGATCTAATGCATCATCTCCCCTCGGGTGCTCACTTGTTGAACCATCTATGATACATATGGAAAATTGGATGCAACTTGGTCAGGCAGTTAAATATCGAATTATTTACTAAAATACTGCAGTTTCAAAACAATTTTATTAAAATACTGCACTTTTGAACTTATTTAATAAATTATAAAAATTTTTAAAAACGAATTAAAAAAATCCATTAAGAAAAACAGAATGAATAACTCTACTTTTGTTAAAAAAAAAAAAGGGGTTAACAACCTGCTTTTAAATAAAAAAACACTACAACACTATTATGAGCTTAACACTATAAAAGTGTGGTTAGTAATCACTCTTTTCTCGTGGTTGAAACAGTTGACCATGGACAGCAAGATAGATAAGTTTTAGCCTCCATTGATGCTGAGAAGCAATGTGGAAGGGAAGCAGAACCAGAAGCCTAGTTGAAACCACCAAGTGATTGAAACGCAGTGATTGAAATAGAGAAGACCACAGTGATTGAACCCAACCCAAGAATCATCTTCACCAAAAGTCACTTGCATAGGCCAAGTTCGAGTCCAAAGGTCCACCAAGAACAACTCCTGCAACAAAACAGGTGGTGACAGATCCAGAACTCCGGCCGAACATCAACCCTGTTGGTGGGGTACGAAAAACTTTGTTCTGTCACCGTTTTGCTCAGAATCACAAACCCAAATCGTTTCGTCACATTTGGCACAAATGGGTTTCAATTTTTCGATTTGGGTATTGCAAAAAGGTCGATGCTTTATCAATTGAGTTGGGGTTCTATAAATCTATTCTCGCCATTTTATCATTCAAACTTCGAAAACCTTTTAAAGATTCTATTTTTGTCTTCCTCAATCTCCACCCCCTTCTGCCTTCTTCACCGCCGCCTGCTGCTTCTAAACTATCATCGCTTCTCTGCAGCGTATTCTTGTGCCAGTGACTTTAAGATCATCACAAGCCTGAGATTAGAAAAAAAAATAAAAAGCACTAATGGCTCAGAGAATCTCTAACAATAATTTGTATTTTAGCTATCCAAAAAAGAATTTTTTTTATTTTAGCTACTTATTTTTTTTAATACACACTCCAACAACAGATTCTCTATACTTTTAACTATTTATGTTAAATATTATTAGTACAAACTTCATTTACACCCCCTCTAATTTCTAAATCTTTAATGACACCCCTTCTAATTTATATTTAAACATCACAAACACCCCTACGATTAAACTATCATTTCTAACAAAAAAAATTAATTGAAAATACCAAAAATGCCCCTACATAAATCTCAAGTAATTTTTTTACATAAAATTTTATTAAAATTCAAGTCTATTAAAATTTATTTTTCTACATATTAAAATTTGAGCCAATTAAAATTCGATTGAAGTTGAATAAATTTTATTTTTTTGAAGTATTAAAATTTGAACCTATTAAAATATATTTTTTACATATTAAAATTTGAGTCGATTTGAAC
>CM042185.1:13052263-13065043 GCA_023539305.1 Ilex asprella | reverse complement strand
GAGGGATGAGCATCACTCGCTTTTCTAGCTTTACCAAAGCTATGAAGAGTGAGTAGTTTCTCATTCACTCTTTAGCAAGACGTGAAGGGCATGTATAAATTATCCGGGAGTTATATTTATGCACAGTTCTAATGCTTAATGTTTATCCCCTTATTTATTGGATGATTGATTGCATCTAGCAAAGCTAAGATACTTTGTATAATCGAGAGTCTTTCTATGACAAAGATGACTCTTGCATGGAAAGACTCCTCATTTCAAGGAAAGTATCTCGGCTAGATCTTCATGACTACCATTTAATCATCCTCATTATTGTGCTTCAATTAAAGAATGGAATATTAAAATTATGGTTGGATGTCTTGTAAAAATACTTGCTTGTTTGTAGATGAGTTAAGTCTCGGTACAAGCAATTCTTGTAAACTTCTAAAAAGACATCGGAATCATAGCCTTAATTCTCACAGTCTATTTTTATCTTCCGATTAACTTGTTGTTGACACGGGAGTTAATTGAGTTATCAAGTATAAATATAATGAACCGGATAATTGACTACATGTCCGGATCCTCGAACTAAAGAGTGACTTTGCTTTCATTTGAATTTATCTTATATTTTGTCTAGACAACCTTCTTGGAAATAATTTCATATTTAATCCAGGAAAAACATCTCAATCTCACAACTACAAATCCCAAAGGTTACAATCAATTGATCTTCACTACTGCTTACTTTAAAAACACCAATACAATAAGTTCCTTGTGGATTCGACTTTGAACTCAAACCGAATTATTACAACAGCTTGACCGCCTGCACTTGGCTATAAACATTTTGGATCAAGTCAAATTTTTTGGCGCCGTTGCCGGGGAACCTTGGTAAAAGTGTTTTAAGGTAAAAGGTAAAAAGATCTTTCTTTTTCGTATATATTTTATAGTTCACTGTAAATATATTGTGTTGTTTCCATTCATTTTATGTCTGAGAATGCTCCTTACTATAAAAATTTGCCGACAGAATCCTCAGGGTCTATGAACTAGTCTGAACCAAATTCACCTAGATCAATAGCAAACTCTTGTGAGAGTATTATGACAAATATTTATAGAAATGGAGAAGTTCTCATGGAAAAATGAAGTGCCTAACATTCGAACTTTGAGGGATTACTTAAATCTCACAAGAAATAGTGTCTCCTCATGTTTTGTATTTCCTCCATATGCACCCCCTTTACTGTAAAGCCGGGGACTGCACAGTTATTACCTGTTTTCCATGGATTGGATATCAAAAATCCGTATCTGTATATAAAAGATTTTGAAGAAGTGTGTGAAACATTTCAAGACAATTTAGAACTTGCCAAAATGAAACTTTTTCCTTTCTTCCTAAAGGACAAAGCTAAACAATGACTAAATTCTTTAAAATCTCTTTCCATGCCAACCTCACAGATCTTTCAAAATGAATTTTTCAGAAAAAAATTTCCCTTACATAGGATCAATACACTCAAAAGGTAAATCATGAATTTTTCGGTAAAAGAAGGGGAAACATTTTACCAAAGTTGGAAAAGATTCAAAGAACTACTCCTGGCCTGCCCACACCATACTTTTGAAAATTGGACTCTAGTAGGATTCTTCTATGACTCCTTGCCCACTAGACTACGTTAGTTTGTCAAAATGATGACCCAAGAAGAGTTTATGGGTAAAAGTTCAGAGGAGACATTATATTTCTTTGACACCATATCTGACAGTTCTCATATGTGGGACTCAGCCTCCCCTATCACAGTTGAAGCCAGACCATCCACTTCCCAAGGGGAAAGTATGTCTTGAGAGAAGATGATGACCTGAAAGCAAAAATGTCCACTTTATCTCGAAAGCTTGAAGCTTTAAAGATGAAAAAAAATTATCAAGTCGAAATGGGCCCTTCCACAGAACAAGTGTGTGGAATCTATGCATTGACAGAACACCCTACTGCGGAATGTCCTACCATCCCTACATTCAAAGAAGTATTGTTGGAACAAACAAATTCAATCTACAACTTTAACAAGCCTTACTTCAACCCATACTCTGAAATATACAATCCAGGGTGGTGAAACTACCCTAACTTCAGTTGGAGGAATACACAATCAACTCCCATGAACCAACCACAAAGTTTACATCCACCACCTCAAGGACCTCCTGCATATCAATCATACCAACCAGCACACAAGAGGAACCTTATGGATACACTGAACCAGTTTATGCAAACTCAAATGAACTTTAATGCACACTCTACCTAATCTTTCACCGAGTTCAAAGCACAAATCACCCACTCCTTCAAAGATCTTAAAAGTTATATTCAAAAGTTGACTCAATCCATGAGCACACAAGAAAAGGACAAGTTTCCTGCCCAACCAAAACCTCCACAAGACCAAGTCCAAGTTGTCACTACACTGAGAAGCGGCAAAGTGATTGACAAAACTGTCAGAGACATGCTGATTCCAAAGTCAAAAGCTGAGTCAATCCTAATTAACTCATCAGTTGAGCCTGAACTTGTAATTGAAAAAGAGCCTGAGCCTATAATAGATAAAAAACCAGAACCTTCTAAGGAAAGAGAGTCTTCATGTTCGATTCCCGCTCCTTTTCCATATAGACTCAAAGCTACCCAAAAGTTAAATCATCAGCCTGATATTTACGAGCTTTTCAAGCAAGTAAAAATCAACTTCCCACTTCTGGATACAATCCAACAAGTACCATCTTATGCCAAGTTTTTAAAAAACTTGAGCATAGTCAAGAGAAGTCAGAATGTCCAAAAAAGAGCATTCCTGACAGAACAAGCCAGTGTCTTGTTAAAATGTAAAACCCTTCCAAAATACAAGGACCCTAAGTGTCCAACTGTGTCATATGTCATTGGAGATTTCAAAATAGAAAAAGCACTATTAGACCTTGGAGTCAGTGTTAATTTGCTTCCCTATTTTGTCTACCAGAGTTGGGTCTAGGAGAACTCAAACCCACTTGTGTCACACTCCAGTTAGCAGACAGATTTGTAAAAATTCCTAGGGGCATTGTTGAAGATGTGCTTGTCCACGTGGATAACTTTGTCTTCCCTGTTGACTTCATTGTTCTAGATACTCAACCAACATTACATTTAGAGAACCAAATTCCCGTGATTCTTGGTCAACCCTTCCTAGCAACTTCCAATGCACTAATCAATTGCAGGAATGGAGACATGAAATTAACTTTTGGGAATATGAATCTTGAACTGAATATTTTTAATATTACTAAACACCCAGGAGAAGATGAAGAGGAAGGGGAAGTAAACTCCATTGAATCTTTGATATAAGAACATCTGAGTGACACATTCTGTGAGAAATTGACTGAATCATCTCTACTAGAGTCTATCGCATCTGATTCAACTGATGACCAAAAAACAAAAAGTTGCTCTACTCATGCTGTTGAGACATAAATCCCAAAATTTGAAGAAATTTCACCTGAAGGCACGAAGTCATTCTCATCAAGTGACATACCACCAAAGCCTGAATTAAAGTCTTTTCTATCTGACCTCAAGTATGAATTTTTAGGAAAAAATGAGTCATACCCAGTGATAATTTCCTCTAAGCTCACAGACTTACAAGAGTCTAAATTGATTGAAGTTCTTAAAAGTCATAAAAGCACCATTGGGTGGACCATCGCTGATTTGAAAGGTATAAGTCCGTTGATCTGCAATCATGCAATATACCTGGAAGAGGATTTGAAACCCTCTTGTCAAATGTAGAGACGGTTGAATCCTCACATGAAGGAAGTTGTGAGAACTAAGGTACTCAAACTCTTAGATGCATGGATAATCTTTCTCATCTCTGATAGCAATTGGCTAAGTCCAACCCAAGTTGTGCCCAAAAAGTCGGGAGTTACAATGGTAAAAAATGATGCTAATGAACTGGTGCCAACACAAGTTGTCACAGGTTGACGAATGTGCATTGATTACCGAAAATTGAATTTGGTAACTAGAAAAGATCATTTTCCTCTCCCATTTCTTAATCAAGTTCTAGAAAGAATTGCAGGCCATGAATTTTACTGTTTCTTGGATAGATATTCCAGGTATAATCAAATTGAGATAGCCTTAAATGATCAGGAGAAAACCACATTCACATGTCCCTTTGACACCTTTGTATTCAAAAGGATGTCATTTGAACTTTGTAACGCTCCTGCAATATTCCAAAGGTACATGCTAAGCTTGTTCAGTGACATGATTGAAAAAACTTTAGAAGTATTCATGGACGATTTCTCTGTCTATGGTAACTCATTTGAATTGTGTCTGGCAAACTTAGAAAAAGTGTTAATAAGGTGTAAGGAGGCTAATTTGGTGCTTAATTGGAAAAAATGTCATTTCATGGTAACACAAGGCATCATCTTAGGTCACATTGTGTGGTCTGAGGGCATGAAAGTTGACAAGACAAAAATTGATCTAATTGGAAATCTTCCAACACCCAGGACCGTAAAGGATGTTCGATCATTCCTAGGACATGCAGGTTTTTACAGAAGATACATAAAAGATTTCAGTACCATAGCAAAACTCATGTGTTATCTCCTGAGTCAGGACTTAATCTTTGACTGGAATGAAGCATGCCAAAAAGATTTTGACAAGCTAAAGGGCATGTTAATTTCTGTTCCATTAATGCATCCCCCTGACTGAACTCTTCCCTTTGAACTAATGTGTGATGCGAGTGATTATGTTGTAGGTGCTGTTTTAGGACAAAGAAAGGATAAAAAACCACATATAATTTACTATGTAAGTAAAACTTTTAATGATGCTTGAATGAATTACTCAACAACTGAAAAAGAATTGCTTATTGTAGTTTTTGCTTTGGAAAAATTTCATTCCTATCTTGTTAGTTCTTCTATTACTGTATTTACTGACCATGCAGCCTTAAACTTCCTAGTCACAAAGAAAGAAGTCAAACCAAGGCTCTTAAGATGGATACTCTTACTCCAAGAGTTTGATCTTGTCATTAAAGATAAGAAAGGTGTTGAAAATGTGGTGGCGGACCATCTGTCTAGATTGACTTATGAATTTCACAAGGATGGATTACCAATTAATTAAATTTCTTTGATGAACAACTGTTCATAATTGATGAGACCCCATGGTACACAGACATTGCTAATTTCCTAGCTACTGGAACACTCCCTCCGTCATTCATTCCCACGGATAAAAAAAAATTCTGAGGAGGTTCGTAACTTCTTTTGGAAAGATCCATATGTATTTAAATACTGTAAGAATCAGATCATAAGGCGTTGCATCCCTGCTCCTGAAAGCAACCAGGTAATAATATTTTGTCATTCTGAAGCATGTGGTGACCACTTTTCATCAAGAAAAACCGCTGCGAAAAACTTGTAGTGTGGATTTTACTGGCCCACACTTTTCAAAGACGTCCATGCCTTTTGTTTAACGTGTGATAATGTCAAAGATTGGAAAATATTTCAAAATGAAACATGATGCATTTAAACCTCATTCTCATGATTGAAATTTTTGACTGTTGGTACATCGATTTTATGGGACCATTCCCACCTTCCTTTGGCTATCTATATATTTTAGTGGTAGTAGACTATGTATCCAAATGAGTTGAGGCAATTTCATGCCAAAATAATGATCACCAAACGGTGATCAAATTTTTAAAAGAAAATATTTTGTCCCAATTTGAAATTCTTGAAGCAATCATAAGTGATGGGGGTACTCATTTCTGCAATTGTCCTTTCTTGAATTTGATGAAAAAATATCTGATTTTCACAAAATTGTAACCCCTTATCACCCACAGACTAGTGGATAGGCCGAATTAGCTAATCGGGAGATCAAATTAATTTTAGAAAAAATAATAAACCTAGACCGCAAAGATTGGTCGTCAAGACTGACTGATGCACTCTGGGCATATCGTACTGCTTTTAAAATAATTTTGAGCATGTCTCCCTATCGATTAGTTTATGAAAAATCATGTCACCTACCTGTGCAATTGGAACATAGGGCATATTGGGCCATTAAAACAATAAACGTTGACCTGGACAAGACTGGACTATCAAGAAAACTTTAGATAAATGAATTGGAGGAATTGAGAAATGAAGCTTATGAGAGCGCTAAGATTGCTAAAAATAAGATGAAAATTTTCCATGACAAGAATATTGTGCAGAAATCCTTTAAACCTTCTCAGAAGGTCCTGTTGTTTAATTCAAAACTCCGCCTTTTCCCTGGTAAGTTAAAGTCAAGATGGACTAGACCTTACATTGTCAAAAAGGTGTTTGATCCTAGAGTAATAGAAGTGAAAAACCCATCAAACGGTAATGTCTTTATTGTTAATGGCCAGAGGTTGAAACCATTTTTGGAGAATTTTATTAAAAATGTGGAAATCATTATTTTAATGGAACCAAAATATCTCTCCGAGAATCGAACCTGCTGACACTAAAAAGGGTCGGATCAGGTAAAAATCCAACCCGAGGAGACATCATTATGAGACCCCCACCTCTTTTTCCTTTCTTTTCCCATCTATCTCTATTGATCACCACTGCCTTTTTCTTTCTTTTTCTTCCTCTTAGTTTTTGTTCTGCTTCGTCTTCTGTTTCGTTTTCGTTTTTCTTCTTCTTCATTTTCTATTCCCTTTTTCTACAAATTCGACCATACCTAAGCGAAATCATGTCTATGTATCCCGAAGATTAGATCCCTATTCTCATGATTTACGTTGTTTTACTCTATTTATTTATAGGTATACTGCTGCTATCCGCACTCACATACAAGCCTTGCCAGCCTACTCGAGGCCTAGATCTGAACATGGAGGATTAACTTAGTATTTTGATTTGTAGGTATCAGCAGATGCACGGACTTCTACCTCTTAATCTCATTTCCAAGCTCCATACTGGTAAATTCAAAACATTGGGGACAATGTTCAGTTTAGGTTTTGGGTGTGAACCTTCGTATTCTGTTTTCGTATTCTATTTTTGTAGTTATTTCGTATTCTATTTTTGTGGTTGTACCTGTAACATAAATTTTTAAAATTTTTGCTGTTAGTTGTGTTGTTGTTGTTGTTCCAAAAATATTGTGTACTTTGCCTTGTTTATTGTGTGTCTGTGGGTCAATTTAAATTTTCTTTGTAATTGGAGACGTTAAAGATCCAGATAGTGAGTCTTAAAAACATAGGAAGCATGGATGTCAAGCTTTTTTGGTTTAGTCTGGCAGTTCTATGAACTTTTCCATTAGATGTGCATACTGTGATCATGAGAAAAACAAGACTTGTAAGGAAAGATGAGATCTGAGAATAGCAAGAAAAACTTCTCTGTGGTAGAAGCACTTTTGCTAAATGCCATAATGCCAAGAGACTTGGCGCCTGTAAACAGTGTGGTAGAGTTTTTCATGAGAAGAGATACAATCAGTGTTCTGAACCAATTTTCAGTCGTGCACTCGATCGATTAGACTGGATAGTGAACGGGCAGAGTAAGGATTATCCTGACACGCCATCCTATTCCATTACTTTGCTTAACCGGTTTGTGCGACAGGAAATTAGAAGAGTCACTAATAGATCAAAAAACACAGAAACAGAGGATGACTTGGATTAGACTGCTTTTAAAAAATGTGAAAATTTTTGTTTTGGGAATGAAAGCCAACGGTCCGAATTTCTTGTAAATATTGTGAAAATTTTTCTCTGTTTTATGCTTATCAAAATGAAAACATGGGTCGAGTAAGGAATGTCCCAAAATACCAACTTCAAATGTGGGTAGGGACTTATCCTAAGACGTCATGAATTTTTGTTTTAAACTTTTTTGATAATAAGCTTTCTCTGATTGTATATAATGTAGTGTAGAAAATTTTTATTTTTAGATCAACGTTCGAACGTTAAGTGTCGTTCGAACGTTAGCTGCTTGCAGTACTTTGCCATTGATGAACTTTATGTTGGAACCGAAAGTACTGGGAGCTCAGCTCGTTCGAATGCCAATAGACCGTTCGAATGAGACTTAACGCTCAAACGCCAATAGATCATTCGAACGTTCGAAATTTATAGTACTTTGGTCTCTGATGAAAACACAAAAGTACTGGGAGCTAACTACGTTCAAAAGTCACTCCACGTTCAAACGACATTTTAAAATCCCTTCTACCTACGTTTAAACGACAACAACATTTGAACGTTGCGACTTAGACTATAAAAACCTGGATCATTTTCTTCAGTACCATATCCCTAATTTGCCCTCAAATCTCTAAAACCCTAGAACCCGTTCTTGATACCCAGCCTTCAATCGACCTTAAATCTCCAAATACACCCAAAATTGACCCTCCCTAACTCCTCCTTACATCAAAAACTTCAATCTCTCACCAAAAATTCTAAGTTTCAGCAGCTTGACAGCACCCCCTCACACCCAACAACGTTAGAACGCCATGCCTCGGATGAAACTCCCTATCAGGTGCAATCCACCAGTAAGCCAAGAGCCTAACGTTGTTGAGGAAGTAATTGTGGAGAGAGAAGGAAAGCAAAGGACGAAGAAGTATGATCAAACTCGATTTTCAAGTGCCTTAAAGGTTGAAAGGTACGAAGATTTCTTCCATAAGCATGCAGTTCTCTGTGAAAGAGACTTTGAACTTTCTAATTTTGTTGAGATTGAGTTGTTGGAAGAAATGGAAAGAAGAAACTGGGTGTGGTACTTGAGAAATAGAGGAGAGGTTGTCGTTCACTAGGTGAGGGAGTTTTACTCCAACGCCGAGATCATCAATTGCGCAATTCGCACCTATGTAAGGGGAACTCACATTGATGTGGACGAGGCGGTTATCACGGAGATAAGGCAAGAAGTTCCTCGGGTAGATAAACTCGTCTACCCTCCCAAGAAAGATGTACCAAAGAATGTGGTGGGGAAGGAATTGACCGGGATGCCTACTTTTTCATGGAGGAATAGGAATGTTTTGAAACAATGGGAACTCACCGAAAAATACAACATGTTCACCCTAATTGCGGTGGCAAACTTGGCTCCTATAAGACAAACGAATGAGGTCTTGCCTGAAATGGATCGATTACTCTATGCAATTGGGACAGGCCATAGGATTGATCTCCCCTCTCTCATATTAGGTGAAATGAAAAAGGGTGTGATGCAAAAAAGAGTGCACTGCCCTTTGGCACCCTAGTGACTGAGATATGCATGGAGAATAGGATCAAGCTGAGGCCCGAGATGGAGATTCAAAAACCAATGGGTCCACTCAACAAGGGCTCTTTCAAGAGAAGCCAAGGACATAGTTGTGGCCTAGTGGCATGACGAGAGGTGCCGCCAGCCTGAGGAGGAGATGAGGTGCAGGAAGAGCTGGATCAAGAGGAAGAAAGAGAGTTAGAGAAAGAGATGGAGAAAGAGAGAGAATAGCCAGATCAGGCAGGCCCCAGCATGCCCCGACATTCTTTACGGGACATCATGCTTAGCATCGAAGCTAAGTAGGATGAGATCCTTAGGTTTTTTATGGGTGGAGCTGGTGGAGCCGGTGGAGCTGATAGAGCCAGTGGACTTGGAGGAGAAGGAGATTGAGACGATACTTCTGTTCTTAAGTGGAGTTGGGAACTTTGTTTTGTTTTTCTTCTTAGGATGGTTTTTCTTTTAGGAATGTTCAAAGTTTTTGTTTTGTTTGCATGGCTATGTCTTTTGTGGATGAATTGAATCGTTGATGATGATGATAAATGATGATATTTTGTGAAATTAAATGATTCAATTTATCACTTTTGGCTGTTTCAAATACATTTGTAGACTTAGAATTTTAATAATTTTTGTTAATAAATGATGAACGGATATAGATGTTACGATTGTTTGTTTGAAGTAACTAATCACATGATCAATTTGACACATGACTCAACAATCGAGACTTAAAACCAAATCTCTTGAAAACTGGTATTATCTCTATGCTAAATTTATCAATTGTACATAAGTATTTGTTCTTCTTGAGGTACAAGGTGATCTGATTCAAAAATGGACTCGGTATAAAACCAACATTCCCTAGAAAACCTGACATACGATGCTTCAGAGAGAATATCAACATTTATTAAGAAAGGTTTTTCACTATCTATCTTTCATTAATCTCATCAAATTTGTTTTGATTGACACAACTAAAGTGATCTATTGACATTTCCCCCAAGAAATTAATGCATACAACATATACATATACACATACTTGAGGAATGATTTTAGATCATCTTTTGATTTAACTTTGAGCTTTAGCCACTTCTTTTTAAAATGATTTCCCTAGTTAACCCTGATTGAGCCTTCAAAAGAATGATTTATTTTTCAAAAATCGCAGATGAAAACCGAGCCACAAGGAAAATATGCCTAACATACCTTTGCTATCTAATTTTCTTACAACCTCTTATGAAGCAGTATGGAACAGAAGTGTAAGAGAAAATACAAAGACTATGTCAGATACCGTTCAAGAAAGGAAAGTCGGTGAAAATAACTGAAAAAAAAAAAGAGAAACAAAAGACAGAGAATTACCAAGAAAGTGAAAATGAAAGAAAGAAATACCATTTATAGGCAAAATGTTAAAAGAAATAGGCGTGCTACATAAACAGAGGATAGCTCTTGAACACCATTGACGTCATTTCATTAGCCACTGACCTCTGGCCACATTACAACCTCTGAAAAGCCCTAATTGATCTCAAGTCTGATGCATATGTGTACTGTCAATCAGAAGTTGGGGTATGTTAAATAGCATTTCTTAAGTTGCATCAATATTCCTCTATGAGATTATGCCAATAACATGATTGATCTATTTTCTAAGATCTTTACTCTTTTACTAAATTGTGCACGTAATTTTTGATTGGCCATCTTCTAATTACATGTCACATGAGAAATAGATCACCATATTCAGAGCGAATTTTTCTTTGTTGGGAGCATTGCTATGAGAGATTTGTGATATCGAAGCTATCCATGAAGGGTGGTAAAGTGGAATGATTGTTATATACCAATTCTTATTTCTTGAATAACCATCCTACCACTTAGGGAATTCTTAATGCCACTGTAACCAATGCTAATTTTTGCATATAGTAAGTACCAATGGAAAAGGAACATGTGAAATAAAAAGTCAAAATTGAGGGTTAGGTGTCTTAAAGACCATGATGCTAATTTACTTTGATCAACAACCTCACATATACATTTGTTCAACTGAAATTTTTGGGTATCTTCACTGAAAACCCTCATGATATAAACTCGTCCACTAGGGTAAACCTAGGGGTTTAGCGACTTGTTGTATAAGCTAAATGCAACCGAATGACCTACGAAAAGGCATTAGAAATAGGTTTACATTTACTTGTGATATTACTAGGGACTAATAATATTTAGGCTGGGGGTGTGATTAGTACTCAAATATAGCATATTATTATGTCCTTTTTGGACTAATTATACTTTGATGGAGTTTAAACGATGACATTGCAGGTTCTAAAGTGGAAAAAAAAGGTTCAAGGGCAACAAAAATTTCATTTGAATGTAACACCACCATATTAGGGAACAAAATTGGAGGAGCTTGGAACAAGTAAGTAACATTCTAACGTCACCCACCGTTCGAACGTCCACTTGACCTAGGCTACAACCTGACTACTGATATAGAGTGATGCAGACAAGAACATGGAGACTTGAGTACTACATTCGAACGTCACCCACCTTTCGAATGTTCTCTGGAGTACTTGTAAGACCAGACTGACTGAAGATATGACGTGTTACAGCAAATGAACACCAAGATCTGCACAGAGAGTGGCAGGAGATTCCACATAAGACCACAGGCTATGTGACATCTGAGTAACAAGGATAGATCCCAGCTGGTGTTTGAACGCTCTTAGAGTAAAGACAAAAATAAAATTTCAAACGCAACCCACCGTTCAAACTCCCTTAGAGCAAAAACAGCAAAAACGTTCAAACGTCACCCACAGTTCGAACGTCCTTGACATACTGCCTGCAGAGTGGTTGGATTTTCACTGACTTTGACAGCGTGCAAAAATGTTCAAACGTCACCCACAGTTCGAACATCCTTGACATACTGCCTGCAGAGTGGTTGAATTTTCACTGACTTTGACAGCGTGTACTATTTCTTCACCCCCTCTTTTGCCTTCTCCTTGCCTATAAATACACCCATTTTTTAGGGAAGGAAGGGGGAGAGGGGAAACTAGAGAACACTTCTACATCTTCTTTGTTCTTAATTTCCTCTTTGATAAAGAGTTGGGAAGCTTAGACTCCCACTCACTTCTTTACATTCATTTACTTAAGTGTTTTAGTTTCTTTATTTACTTTTAGTCTTTACATTTATGTTAACATTTGCTTGTAGTCACTTGTATTAAGAATTTTATTTCTCTATTTACATTTAGTCTTTACATATCTGCTTTTACATACTTTCCTTTGTTTATGTCTTTCACTTCCATTGCTTGAGCTTCCTTCTTTCTTAGAGGAGTGAAACTCTTCCACTTTTCTAGAGCTTTGCTAAAGCCGTGAAGGGTGGACCGTGATTCACTCATTCTTTGTTGAAGATTGGCTCTTTGTTATCGCTTTTATTTCATAAAGTTCTCTACTTAGAGGGATGGACATCACTCACTTTTCTAGTTTTACCAAAGCTATGAAGAGTGAGTAGTTTCTCATTCACTCTTTAGCAAGAGGTGAAGGACATGTATAAATTATCCAGGAGTTATATTTATGCATAGTTTTAATGCTTAATATTTATCCCCTTGTTTATTGGATGATTGATTTCATCTAGCAAAGCTAAAATTATTTGTATAATCGAGAGTCTTTTATGATAAAGATGACTTTTACATGGAAAGACTCCTTGTTTCAAGGAAAGTATCCTGGCTAGAT
>CM042185.1:13027435-13047475 GCA_023539305.1 Ilex asprella | reverse complement strand
GCTCAAAAAGGTTACGATTGATCGGTCTTCATTACTGTTCACCTTGAAACACTAAACACAATATTCCCTGTGGATTCGACTCCGGACTCAAACCGGATTATTACTACAACTTGACCGCCTGCACTTGGGTGTACACATTTCGGATCAAGTCAATGACACATAATACTCAAGCATATAATGGATTCCATTCAATAGTCTATATATAATCAACTCAAATTACTGTATACATATAAAAATTCTCAAAAAAATTTAATTAAAGCATCATACTTCCAAAATAGCAAAAATAGAATTTTATTTTTCAATTTTTTTATAGAAGCACAATCAAACCAAAAGAAAACACACAAATAAGAGAACAAAATAACGGTGTAAATCCTCACCCCTAACTTGAATTATGCATTATCCTCAATACAACAAAAATACCTATATGCAAGAGTACTAATAAAAAGAGAAGGGAACTAGGTCACCTGAAAAGAACGCTCCTTGTGTTGAGACTTCAACATTGCATTATTTCATAACTAAACATATTCACTTTAGTATAGTTTGCGTATTAAGCCTTGATTTTGGTGTTTGCAGTGTTTTTTTTGACTTCTTCACTTGAGTTGACTCAACCACTCAACGAAAGTACTTCCTCTTGTTGTTTGAGGAATTGTACATACGATTTGTCATATACATCTTGTATATCCTCAAAATACTCTTCATATTCCACACATGTGGGTATTTCTTCTTTCAAGTCTTTTACCCTTGTGGTAGAACTTGCCTCAACTTCACTTGTTGTAGTTTCTCTAAGGGGAGAAAAGAGTGGACCTGCAAAAGCCATAAAGTTCTCTTCATTATTTTGAGAAGAGGAGTCATCACCGGAGGTTGACTCATTTTTACTATCATTCCATTTGGCTTTTAAACCCCTCTTATTTTCTTTGGGTGAATCTTTCTTTGTTTGATTTGGGCATTCCAAAGGTATATGTCCAAAGCATTGACACTCATAGCATTGAAAGCCTTGCCCTTTTCTCTCAACCTCTTGTCAAAAGTCTCTTCCTCCTTTCTCTCTTCGCTAATTAGGAGTAGGTCTACTAGGCTTTCATTTCGACCTTGAGGACTCTACATTGCTAACCTTGAAATACTTTTTAAACTTCTTCGCAATCAAGGTTAGGTGCTCTTCTAATTAGGGTGATTCAGATTTACCTCCCTCTTGTTATGTTGAGCACAAACAATGCCCTTATCTTTCTTTAGGGATGGAAAGTTCATCTCAAAAGTCAAAATTAACTCAATTAGGTCTTCATCTGACACCAACTCCATGTTTACACTTGTTTCCAAGGATGTGACCTCAAAATGAAACCTCTTGGGTAGAGATCTCAAGATTTTTCACTTGATGGCCACATTGTCAACCTTGGTACCTAATGCAAAAAATAAATTTACAATGTCTCACAATTTAGCGTAAATTTCACTAAATGTTTCATCATCTTGCATCGAACTAAAAGGTGTACTTTTGGAGTCTGGACATCTTCACCATGAAAGTTCCTTCATAGGAAACAACCAAGGTTTCATTTTCTTCTTTGGAAGTCTAACAATTTGCGATTCTTTGGAACTCGTTCGATGTCACGACATTAAATATCATATTCAAGACTTTCAAGTTCTACCCTACTTGTACGACCTCGATTTTTGACCATGTATTTGGGGATTTCTCTTCAACCACGATTCACCACCTTCAACTTGTGAGGTGGCGGTGGGAGGGCATCCCCTCTTGCACGGTCAACTATACTATCTCAACAATGGATTTAATAAATACTCTCATACGAGCTTTTCAATATGCAAAATTTGAACCATCAAAGAGAGGTGATTAAGCAATCGATCCTCCTTTCTTTTGGGACTCTATTAGATACTAATTCGTAGTAATCAATAGATCTCTATGAAGTAAAACACTAGGTGTGTAACCTAAAAAAGAAATGCCTACAAGTGTCAATGCAACTCAAGACAACCACACTCAGATATCAATTTTTTGTTTTGGGAGGAGGAACTTGATGTGGATCTTCCCTCACGATTATACACGTGGAGCTTGCGACACTTTACCTATAGGTGGTGAGTATGATTTTTAATTTTGCCCCATTTGATTATCAATAAAAACCTAATTCTACCTCAATTACCTCTTCTCACTTAGATATAGCAATCAATGGTGAGAATCCTTTTTAATCACCACAATTCAACATACCATGAAGATTGATGTTGATTAATTATTAAATTAATTTTCTCAAACACTCAATCTCATGGGGATCCCAAAACTCAAACCCAATTGTAACTATAGTTGAAAAGATATCAAACAATCATTCCAACAAACATATAGTACATGTGTGTGCTAACAAGCTCGTCTCGCCGTGACCTTCTCTTGAATTCTCAAAACTTCTATCGCTCCATCCCCCTAGGGTTAGAGAATTTGTTGTTGTCTCGGCTATGATACCGGAGGCTCTAGGGAAGTCGGAATAGGAGAGCACTCATCTTGGGGGGGGGGCTTACTACTTAGATTCTTTTAGCAGTTATCCGCTCTGTACTTGGCTACCTAGTGTTTACCGTGGACACTATAACTAATACACCAGATGTGCGTCCTTCCCGATCCTCTCGTACTATATATATATATATATATATATATATATCTTAATATGGGCACATATTTAGCTTTATATTTTTGTTTCCAAAATGTAATCGCAACATAAAAAAAATTCTGAATTTTCCAAGGAAACTGGCTCGAAATTAGATCCCATTACTGATTGACAAATTTGTTTTTGGCTTAGGCGTATCAGGAGTGAACAACAGAGATTCTTTTCGGGATGACAAAAGGAGACCAGTTTCCATGGACAATAGAGATAGACTAGCAAAGGGTGTAGTTACATAGGATCCCATGATGAGGGGCTCCTCATTGTCCGTGTAGTTGATTCCATTGGGGTTTCCGGTGAAGAAGAGGAGAAATTAGACTGCAATCGTTAGTTAAGATCATATCTTAATGAAGGACTATGGCAGAAAATCCTTAGGCCCTTTTAAGCCCTCTTGGCAGACTGTGACCAATTCTAGATCATAAGGGAAAATTAACTCTATGTGAAAAATGTGCTTTGCAGGTTTAGTTCCTTGGGCACTGGATTGGCAACAACATGAGTTAGTTAGATCAATTGAAGGTGCATGCAAGCCGTGATAGACTGGGAGATGCCACACAAGGTGCCTTTATTAGGGAGAAAGAAAATGGAAGAACCCACAGATATGTGCAAAGCTTTCATTATTGTTAGCCAAGGAAGATGACTCATTTTAAAGACAAGATAGACTTTGACCAGACGTGCTCGAAATCTTTTTTTTTTTTTCGATCCGGGGGAACTACTCTCTATCTCGGCTGTTTTCCCTAATACCGACACAAGAGGGACTTTTTCTTTCTCCTTACTGACCCTCTCTCTGATCTCCAAACCCATTTTATCCTGGTATAGTAAGCCGCAGCTAACCTGACTTATCTTTATGATCCGCTAGTACCGAACTGGTCCATGACTGGTTGATGAATGTTCTTCGGATGATCCCCATGGATGTGACGTTCGATCAGGAATGACCTCTTGATTGTTTAGTAGGCGAGCAACATTTTTATTCATTAAATAAAACTTGTGAACGAAAAACCTTGCCTTCAATGGTGCGAGAGCAGAAATCTTGGAGAATCACTAGAGATAAAGGAATAAAACTACTAGTGCTGAAGGCTTCTACTTTATCTATATCATTGGGGCACCTACTTGATCAAAGGAGTACTAAAGAAGCTTAAATTTGTTCTTAACGTTAGTGAGAAGAGAGTCAAGGTATTCCCCAATGAGTCCTTTTAGTCTCCTTCTTCATGAAGACTCAACTAAGGAAACTCACTATTTCCACCCAAAGCGCTTTCGCTAGCTCAAGACAGTTCCATCACGAAACTCTCCCCCTCGTTTCCCTTCATACGCATGTGACTTATCCTCTCCCTTGGTTGCTTTCTAACTCAGAGAACAATACTGTGCAACTCCACAGAATTTTTGAGTTAGATGCACGAAGGAGAGAAAGTCCCCTATATAGGGGGTATATCATCGAATTAGAGAACGAAATTCATTTTCTCTTGACTTTAGAGTAAGGGTAGGTGTTTGCAAAAAAGTTGAGTCGACGGAGTCAGGTACCAGTAGTGACAATGGCAAAGAGGAGGAGTTGGACACTAGTTGTGCTAGTGGAATGACCAAACTGGACCTAGTAAGTGCATATGTAAATATGCAAGATTAAGACATGTGATTTGTTGAAACGAAAACCCTCCTAAAAAAAATCACGAGAAACCTTCTCGATTCACTAAAACCTAATTCACTACTCACAAAGTTAACATACAAATACTCAAGTCTTATACCTCAATCAATATTATGATTAGATGTTCCTTTCATTGTTGTCTCTCCCCTAAAAGCCCTTCTTTGACTTCTTGCACAACTTCACTGGGAGTCACCTCCGCTTGGTTTATCTAGGCCTCAAGCAATCTTGGGCATGCAAATGATTTTTAATATGCACACACCAATGAGTTTGTCAAAACCATCAAAATTTTCATCTCCAATTTGTGAGGTTGGATAAAATCTCTAGTGGTAGCTTTGGATCTTAGGGATCTAGGGTTTGTGGTGGAGGCTCTTCAAGTAGAAGATGAATTTTCTCACTCAAAATGCTTGTTAGAGGCTTACCCTAGTTGAAGAAAAGGCTCTCCATATTTATAGGTCTGAAATAAGAGTAATCTTAATCAATAAGAAAACTCAGATTTGTGAATGACCGCTTGATTGGTGGGAGGACAGTTATCACTAGAATGAAAATCGCGTTTCAAACTTGTTTGGGAGATAGAGACCGCTCGAGTGTTGTCAAGGGCTATATTTTCATAACACCAAACGGTTTAATTTTTTTTTCTTTTAAAATCACCTAGGAGCCATACACAATGTAATTCTTAATTCTATTTTATCCTCCTAAGTTAAGTAAACCAAGAGATCATCTTAGGTATCTAGGTCATTACATTTGTCCTATGTTTGAAGGTGCAACCAGAGTGTTAATGATGTAGTTTTGACGCTTGATATCCTCCCTTCAATGATATTTTCGGATATTCAATCTTGATGGCATCATAACTATGGAATAAGGTGAGATTTATAATGGACTATACAAAATTAGTCAATTACAAATGTATATCTAACAAATCATAATTAAGGGAGTCAATTGTTAGCATCTATTACAAATTTGATGAAAAATTCTTTTATTTTACATTTGAACTTTGTAATTTTTTTTTATTTTCCTAAATACGTTACCAATTTCACTCCAAAAAATTAACTGACATTTGTATTTGAGATAGTATGAAATAATTTAATTAATTGAGGGGATAGTATTAAAAATTCAATAGTATAAGGAGTAAAGGAAAATAGAGCCCATGATTAAGGTTGCTTGAAAGTAGGATGTCAGTGGACCGAAGTGGAAGCGGGGGTGTAGTCTCCATCTTCGTACCCGCTTAAAAAAACTCAGTCCATTCCTGGTCCACCCTTGTTGATGGATATAGTTTTCAACCTCTTCTCCATTAGCAGGTAAATTTTTAATCTCCGTCTCTGCTTTCCCCGTACTCGCTTAAGCCCAAGCCCAGGTCTAAACTCAAGCCAACATAATCCAAAATTTTAAATAAATCTAACAACATTTTAAATAATCTAACATAACATAATGAAATAACATATTCCAATATAACACAAACAACAAATGTCAATTGCTTCAACAAACGCCACATGAGTCATGCGACGGTGATATAAAATTTTGATATTTTTTTCGTATATTCATCACATAAATATAACTTACTCACCCAATATCAATAAAGATAACTCAACAGATTATTTCTTCCATTGTGGAAATCCACAGTTTTTGCACTCATTATATATATGGTTCTGAGAAATTAGACTTTTGCCCCCAAATTCAATTAGTTAATACATATGAACATATGATAACAAGTATCCTGATTTTACTTTGTAGGAATGAGTCTAATCTCATCATGTCTTGGAGATATTTTTCACCACAAAAAAAACCCCCACTTTCAAGTGTTTGACATAAAGGAAGCAAAAATCATTTACATATAACAAAGGGTAGTGATGAATATCATCCAAACTCCAATTGCTGATCAAGATGTCTGAATCAGAGAAAATCACATAAAGTAAATAATTAACAGGAGTACAAGAGAGAGAGAGTGGTCTGCCATTAATGGAAGCAAGGGATGGGTCTATAAGATAAGGAAAAATATATTGAAAACAATTACACTGCGTTAAACTGTTTATGAATTCAAATTGCTGAACAGACCCATTACTACCTCTACTCAAAACTATGGTTTTCATATGACATAACTTCAACTAAACCCTCAGGTGAATATCCACAGCAGCCCCATTTACTTCATCTAAAGGGAATATCGTTGGCCCAGGGCGTCTAGCAACACAACAACTTAAACTCAGAAGCTCAGAGGAAATCCACTATTGAATTGCTCAATAATGCCAACCTCCCATAACAAAAACATTATAGGAAAAACCTTTCTCTTGGAAAAATAAAATTATAATGAAATAGCCAATCCTTTAATAAATGATTTCTACACACACACACACACACACACATATATATATATATATGTATATAACGAGTACATCGGGGGCGGGGTAAAGGTAAATCCATCTCCTCCTTTATTTTTGTACGAGTTTATACGAGTATCCCCGTATACGTCCACCGTCCAATATGTATGATTTATTCCCGATCCCCGAATACGTCCACCGTCCAATATGTATGATTTATTCCCGATCCAAATAAAATAAGTTTGGATGAATACCTGTTTTTTTCGGTCCACTGCCATTTGCCATCTTGAAAGTGTCATTTGCCAGTATTAAGGGGTTGTTTGGTATGGAGGTTGGAGGGGGTTTGGAACATGAGTAGGGGACTAAACCCCCTTAAACCCAGGGTTGGCCTAATGAAATCCAGTCCGATCATGAAACCCAAGTTCATGGGTTTTATAAAACCCATGAGGGTGGGTTTCATATGTGAGTTTGGAGGTTTTGCATTTAAATGACATTTATACTCTCATATATCTATACTAATGTTTGGTTTACATTGATTAATGAACACAATAGTCATTTATATACAAATATATTATCATAACAATCATATATCCCTGTGCACACCAGTGTTATCAGAACTGGATCGGACCGGCCGGTTGGACCGTGAACCGGGGCATAGACCGGTCCGATTCTTGAGTTGGACCGTCTAAGGAAGTGAACCGACTGTTAACCGTTAAACTGGCGTTTTTGCTAAAACCGGTGAACCGGATGATTTGTTCTAACCGGACGATTGGATTGCAATTGTTAAAAAAAATATATGTTTTGGGCATTTTTTCCCTAAATCCCAGCCTTTCTTCTTCAAATCTCAGCCTAAATCCTAGCCTCTCTTCTTTAAATCGCTACCTATTCATCTTCAACTCGATTTTTGCTGGGTCGCTCTCGAAACTCTAGAGGAAGATCAATGAGATCAGCTCCTCGTTCTGCTACTCGTTGTCCACCACATAAGCCTCCACAGCCAGCTGTTCTTGCTCCTCCACCAGCACCTGTACAAAGGAGATCTACAAGTGTAGGGCTTGGTTTTGTAGTTGCTGAAGGCATGGCCTTTGGTGGTGGAATGGAATTGCCCACATGGCTATGGATTTCGTATTGGGTCCCCGGGCTATTGAAAATATCAAGTATCAGGTAGGCTTTTAACAAATATTATAGTAATACCCTTGACTGGTGAGTACTTTGGAACTTTAAAGTTGAATTTGATATATGGCACATATGTTTATTTTACTTAACTTCATTAATTTTATGGTAAATTATATTCATTTTAGACATATTTATAATTTTTAGCTAAATTATTATATTTTATAATTATTATATATTTTTTTTATTATATGACCGGTTCGACCAGTTGACCCAATAATTGATCTAGTAAACCATTAACCCGTTCCTCTTGCCAGTTCGATGGTCGGTCCGGTTCTGATAACATTGGTGCATACTAAACATGAATATGAACATCATTGAATGTTAAATCTATTTTTTAAGTCAAACTCAATTTTAACCAAACCAAACTAAACCAAACCATTTATAAAAAAAAACCTAAACCAAACCACTCCCAAAAAAACATAAAGGGTAAATTACATCAAGATCCCCTGAGGTTTGTCACTAATACAGACAGACCCCCTCAAGTATAAAATATAACACCGCCACCCCCTAAAGTTTGATATGATGCAACAAATAGCACCCCTGGTGTTAAAGTTCGTCCAAAGCACAACTAAATCTCAATGAATTCAATATATTATTGTAACAAAATCCCTAAACTACCCCTAAAATTTCCATCCTACACCACGAACTCAAAAGCCTTGCCCCAACCGTAGATCACCACCCGCCTCCGCCATTTGCAACTGCCCATTGTCGGCTACCATCACCTCTGTTACCACTCCCTCATCAGAAATCCGTTCACCACCACCTCCTCCGCAAAGCCAACTTAATCAACAAACACAGCCAACCCTTCATCTGTTATCTGTAAGCCATCACCACCACCCACACACCCAAACACGACAACCTCCACCACAAAAAAACAAACACAAAATCGATGACCCACACCAATTTTAGAAAACTAACCTGAGATTCAAGGAGCAATTCCAAAAATTTAAAGGTCTCAAAACACCCACTCACTGTGTCACAAAATCTGTCTGTTTCTCTTTCTCCTTCTCAGATTTTCTGTTTTTTCTCTTCCTTTCTCTCTGCACACACTGCCCTAAACCTAGTAGTCTGTCTCTTTCAAACACAAGCACACAGAACACACACTAAAGCATTGTGCCACCACCACTCTGCAACACTCATGCACACTTTGTTTCTCTCCCTCTCCAAATCTTTTTATTCTTGCACACAATACCAAACCCACTGCCAAAACACTTCCAGTCGGTGATGTGGGTTTGATGGTGGCTATTATGGTGGTGGGTTTGATGAACGGTTTCAGTGATATAGGTTATGGTGGTGGATTTCATGGTGGCTATTATGGTGGTGGATTTGATAGGCGATTAGGTTATGGTAGGTTTGATGGTGGGTTTGGTGGTGGCGGGTTTGATGGTGGTGGTTGACTGGCTTTGATGGTGGCTGTAACAGAGAGAGAGAGAAGGGGTCGGTGGTGGTGGATTTGGGTGGCTGTAACAGAGAAAGAGAGAAGGGGTCGATGGTGGTGGGTTTGGGTTTGGGGAGGTTGGTTTTATTTATTTTGAATAAGGGCAAAATAGTCCTTATAATATTTCTGTTAGATGGGTTAATTGACCGTGACTGATAGGGGGTGTAATTGTAATATGTCATACCTGAGGGGGTTTATGTATTTTAGTGACAAAGTTCAAGGGGTGTGAATGTAATTTACCCAAACATAAAAGTTAAAACTGCTTTTGGATCCCATCCATATAGAATTGATTCACCGTCTCTCTACGCACTTTGAAGCCCTTACGCGTGGTACAAATTACCAACCGCCAAGACGCTGGCGACTTCGACTTCAATTGTTATCCATTACTTTCTGTTACGGAGAAATAGCAATCGTGAGGGTTTTTTTTACAGAGAGCTGCTTGTAGAGGAAGACTTGAACCGAGCAGACTATAGTTGGGCATGAAGAGTTTTGGAAGATTGATTGGACGACATCTTCTCTGCAAAAGATTAAGCAGTTTGGAACCCAGTGCCCCTTATACATGTCGTCGTCTCTTATTCGCTTCTTCAATAGAATCCAAAGCTTACTCTGATTTCAAATCATTGAAATCGAATTTGTCACGCATCCCTTCTTCACAGCCCTCTAAATGGGGTCCTTTCGGAGGTTCCTATGTTTTTCAATTAGTTTCTCTCCATATATATGTAAGTTATTATTGTGTGGTGTTATTCTGACATTGGTTTTGGACAGGGCAGAGGAGGACAATGTTTATCCAAACGCAGTCTACTCCTAATCCTTTGTCACTCATGTTCTATCCTGGGAAGCCAGTTATGGAAGTTGGGAGTGCAGACTTTCCAAATGCTCGTTCGGCCATGAATTCGCCACTGGCTAAGGCTCTCTATGGAATTGATGGTGATAACTTTTTTCCCTCCGAATTCTATGACAGCTTGCTAATTTATGCTTTTAAAAAAAAAATTATTTATTGATGCTGTTAGCTCCAGTTCTGTCAAACCCATCTGGAGTTTCATCAAGTTTAACGCACAATCATTGTAGGGGTTGAGGAGGGGAGTGTGAATTTGATTACGATGTATTGCAGATTTCTTTTTGTTGGATTTTGGTGATCTGGAAATTTATCAGTACATTTGGGTTTTTTGGTTATCTTTAAATAATCTTGTATCGATAAACTAGTATGCCAGTATTAATCTGGCAATAAATGCAAACAGCAAACATGAAGAATAAACATTAGGCATGCCGCCTCTTACACATTACAAGATCTCGTGCTAGATCCCAAATCTGATGTCCTAGGTTGCTCTTGTTCAAAATTGGTGTTAATTGAGGTGGGTTCTAAATATTGGAAGACGAATACGACTATATTAATTTTGTGCTGACAGCATGTCAGTGTTCTAGTTGAAATAAGAAATGGAAGTTTGGAAGGAGGAAAAAGGACGGAACAAGAATCTTAGGGAAAGGAAGTAGTTCCCTTTTTTTTTCTGTTTGACTAAGTAGGAACGAAAGATGGAAGGAAAAGATTAGGAAACATTTAACATTACTTTTGACAAGAATCCTTAATCAAGAGGTGGTGCCATGGTGTCGTATGGACACACATGCAATGGTGGGAGCTCTTTGCCCCTTCCTTTATGCCTTTCTTGGAAGGAAAGGATCTGGTGGGAATGGACTCATCTCATTGTTTTGCTTCCTTTTTTCTTCTTGAAATCTACAGAAATTTTAGTCATTCATCTCCTTTTCCAATGGATCATAAATTAGAGAGATAAGGAGAAAAAGTAGAAATTTCAATTTATGTTAATAAATTTGGGTTTGAGTTGGATATATATCTATATATATGTGTATATATGTCACATAAAGAAGGAGAGTGAGGGACGGTACTTGGAGGGCACATGTGATACCGAGAGGGAAGGGAAAGAAATGGGATAATTTCGCAAGAATTAGGTCAAGAAACACAAGTCTCCACAAAAGAATTCTCAAACTAATATTCAACTCTGATTAAAATAATATGGAATATAGACCAAGTGTCCTACCATAAAGGAACTACTCTACCTCTAAATCTCTATCAACTTATCCTTACTAATCTCCATTTGATAAATACTATCTGACTAAAAATTTAAATAATTAATAATAAAAATAACAAATAAAAATCCTAACAAATCTACTAAGTATATTTTTCTTTGGACCAAAAACTCTTAGCCTTTCGGCTAGGCTTCTAGATTTGATGACATTGATCTAACCATCCTATGGCTACGCCATCAATACTCTCTCCCCTGAAAGAAACTCAACTTCAGCGACTAAGGAGGAGGACCAAGAATACCATCTACAAAGTAGTTCGAGAAATCCTTGATGAAGCTTTTTTCTGTAGACGCTTAAGCTTCTCAATGGTAACTTTACTTCCAATATGTAGAGGATGAATAGCACCCAAAATAGGATTGTCAATCATATCATTAAAATCAACCTCATTAACATCAAGAGGCTCCACAATTTGAATCTCAGAATCTGACTCATTAAATTTTTTAGTCTCCTTGGAGATTTCCTTTTCAGTTGTCGCAACCACTTTTGTAGGCCATTGGAAAGACAAATAACCAAACCCTTGACAATTAAAGCATCTCGTCTTGGCATTAGGGTTAGAACCCCATTGAAAATTAGAAGTAATACTAGGGCGAGTTGGTTTATCAGGGACGAAAGCATTCTTGTGGTTTACCAAATGACTTACCTAGATTTGCATCTATAGAAATCCTTTCACTTTGAGTTGTAAACACCCTAGAAAACTTCAGAGAAGCCCTCTTTTTCAGATCGTCTTCCATTTGATAGGCAACGTGAACTGCATCTGCAATAATGTATAGACGACTTGCAACTAACCTTGAAAAAATCTCTGAATTGAGCCCTTGCCTATACATGGTGATCATTACATCCTCAAGCCACGAAAACTTGGATTGGGTGGTTAAGCTGTAGAACTTTCCAATGTAATCCTCAACATACGTTACGAATTAAAGATCTTTGATCATCAATCCTCATAATGGGTTGCCTACACATATTTGTCTTTTAAGAGAAATAGCTAGAGTTTTTTCAATGCGACAATAACAAGCATTGAATGTTGTGTCCTCCCAGTCTTTTTACTCTTTCAATAAGTCAAAAGATATATACACATGAATCTACTAGTCGAGTGTTCTAGATTTGACGAATTTTCCATATTTTAAAAACAAAATGCATTAGCATCCTTGTTTTTGTTTTTTATTCTTGGAGAACTATATGGCCTTCTTTGAACTAGTAGATACTGTAATAAGACAAATGGTCATTTTGTTAGTGTTATGTAAGTCTATAATTTTACAATGGCTATTGTATCAACTTGTATATGTTTAAAGATCGATGACGTCCAAGGGAATTTCATTTTGCCCTAAAAGTTTGTTGACTTTTAGATTAAGCTGAAATCATTATCAAACATTTCTTTATGGGCTATTATTTTGATCTTGATGTTTTGTGAATAGTTCAAAACTCATGTGAAAGTTTTGTACTGTGACTTATTTTATGATATATTAGGACTAGCGTCCGGCCCCGTGTGATGTATGGGTCATACCCTTCTCCTCCTAATCCCCTTTTTTCACCCTTTACCGTCTCTTATCCATTATTTTATAAGTTAGCAAAAATATTGTAGGAATTATTGGATTACAAAAATTTGATGTTTAAACAAAAATTAAATAAGTGGTGGTTAGAGGGAGTTTATGGGTAGTTATTGGAGGCATTTGGTAGAATGGAGAATTTATTAATTCAAAATTCTTAAAAATTAGAAAGTATGAGGGAAAGCTTCTCAAGTCATCTCTTTAACAATTTGATTGTTTTATATATATAGTATAGATGTGTAACCTTTAGATGCTTTTAGTATTTTGTGATTATATATATTGGGATGTCACTGTGTAACCCTAACATACTATACTCTTCCATTAATCTCTTCTCTTCTTCTTCTTAACCTTTTCTTCTCTTCCTAACTCTAATTACTTGACAACTTAATTTTGTATCAAAGTAATGATCCAAATTTGAAGCTGCAAAATTTTCGAAAATCATAAAATATTGTAGGCTATGAAAAAGGGTGTTGACATAATTTCTTGGCTGCTGATGTCATTTCTCGACTGTTGACGTCAACATAAACAATGTTGGAATTTTGCAAAATTTTCTTGGATTGATCGACTCTATCTGTTGAGTTTTATGGTGATTTTTTTGAAATCATCTGAAGGAGGTTTCAATGTTTTTGAAGATTTTCTGGTTTTTTGACTTCAAACCTCAAATCTATGACTTCTTCACTTTGCGTCTGGTTTTTTCTTGCTCATCTCACCGGGTATTGTGCGTTGGGTCGGATCTACAACACTAATACAATTTGGTTGAAGTTTGATGGATTTCGAGATGTTTTCTAGGAAATTTTGACTCTCGGCTACATTATAGGTTCTCAAATCTGGCTTTTTGACTAATTTGAGGCTTGTTTCGTGATCAAATCTGCGTAAGGAAGTAGTGGACATCTGAAAATGTTTGGTGATGCCATGATTGCTTAATTCAATGTAACCCTTTATCATGGTTTTTTTGTTGCTTTGTACAGCTCATAAAATTTGGTTAACTGTGACATATTTATATTCTCTGGGGGGTAATGAAGCTAAGATAGATGATCTTCGAAAGCAAGTTCGGGGGACTAAGCAGAAAGATAAGACCCTTGCACTATACTATGTAGAGTTGATTACCTTGTGGTTGGTGGTTGACTACTATAAGGGTTTCCTAGCAGATCATGCTATTGATGTTGTAGAATTTCAACAAATGGTAGGGAAGGAATGTGTGTATGACTTTCTCATTGTTCTTAAAATTGAGTATGATCAGATTCGAGTTCAAATTTTGGATGAGTTTGCTCAACCGATCTAATTGGTGAACTGACCTGGTTTAGTTTCGGTTCACCAGGTTCTCAAGTCAACCTGTGGGGCCATGTCGGGTTTTAAAACACTGCTTACATCAATGATATATACGATTAAGATATCCCTTATTTGGTGTTTTAGAGCATATGTTTCCCCGTCTAGTGAAACAGTGTAGTAGACAATTTTTTATTTGTGATGCTTGTGAATTTGCCAAACACAGACGTTCTTTTTATCCTAGTACTAATATAAAAACACTACTCTTTTTGGTATCATTAATTCTGATGTGTGAGGACCTTCCCGTGTTATCTCTCTATCATGTTAATTCTCATCTTAACTTGGTTTGCTTACTATGCTCTAAAAGTGAAGTTTTTTCTTGCTTCCATTCTCTTTATAAAATGGTTGGTACCCAAATTGATGCCCAAATCCAAATCTCTTGCAGTGACAAAGGAATTGAGTACATTGATAGGAATTTTTTTTTTTAATTTTAGACACATTTAGACATCTTAGCAACTTGCCCAGACACATTTGAGAAAGACAGATGGAAGAACCTCATTGCATAAGGGAAGACGAAGATGATAAAAAAAAAAAAGCCATTACCCATGTGTTTAGGAACTACCCGGGAGATCCCTTTGTGTAAGGAAGATAAGAATCGGAGCTTCCTATCATATTGTACATTGGTGACGGAGAAAAGGGGGGGGGGGGGAGTGGCAGAACGTAGAGAAGAGAAAGCGAGAATGGAGAATAAACATTTCGATGCCCTCGGTACCTTTTTTTTCTTGATCGGTGATGTAGGTGTAATCAGATAAGCTCCTCATCATATTTTATCTGCCACTTGTCTTTTATTAATTTGTCAACCAGATTCCTAGCTCATTCAACTTATCAAAAATCTGCTAGTGGTCGAGCCTCACCTAAAGGGCTTTAGACTATATTTTGGTCCTTTTGTTATTGGACCTTATGAGGTGAATCTACTTTATACCAAATTTGGGCTGCTGGGCTTACACATTAATTTAGACCAAATTAATGTGTGTATTGGGTCTAAATTTGTGAACTCATGACCTATAAAATATTTATTGGGCCAAATTTCTAAATTTCTGATCATATAAAAATATAAAAAATTATTTTATATTAAACATGTCTATCGTGTCCTACTTTATAGAAAAATATCATGTCCGTGTCCCATATCCGTATTCGTGCTTCTTAGACTGTGTAACCCTAAAACGCTACAGTCTTCCGTTAATCTATTCTCTTCTTCTTCTTAATCTTTTCTTCTATTCCTAACCCTAATTATTCAACAATTTGACTGTTTATGAAGTTAAACATGGAGGAAAATCTTTGTGGCTGACTTTAACTATGAAAGAGGCGTTATTGAACGAATATGCCACAGCTAGAGTATGGATAACATCAGATTCATGTAGCTAACTCCTGATCTTGAAGACTTGGAATGAGGTTTTGTTGAGTATGTTGTTGATGAACATCTCTCTCACGTATATATAATATGACTATTCATTGAACTGAGAATTTATGTCCATCTTGATATTACTGCAAGGAATTCCCATTGCTTAATAGTTGATAGAACTTATGTTTCATTGATCCAATATGTAGATCTAACATGTTAAACTTGTGTGCTTTAGCTTTTACATCCTGTTAATGTTTGTGAATGGCAGCTGCATATATTATATAAAGCAATGTATTGGGGTTGGATGAACTACAAAACCCCATCCCAATTTTCTTGGAATTTTCTTTTTTTAAATGTGACTTGGATTTATATCATTGGATAACTCCTGAAATTTCTCAATTGCCCCAAGTTTTTCTCCCACCATCTCCCCCTTTCCGTGTCACACACACACACATACTCACACATGGAAAGAGAGGTAGAAATATTGTAAGAGAGGGCAACAAATTGAATGTGGAGGTTGGTTTTGGATTTTTTTTCTTCGTTTTACTTACATAGAAACACATTATCATTGTCATGAATCTTAAATCACAAGTTGAGGAGTGAATATTATGTTGACCAGGATATTTTCCTTTTTCTGTTTTTAAATAAAAATTTCACTGCCTTTAATTATGCTGATATTTGTTATGTGAACACATGTTTAAGTTATATGTTGTAAATGCAAATGAGATCTAGACAGGGGGGTCATTGAGTTAGGACCTTAAACAATAACATTCAAAAGAAATATTATAGCATACCTCAAGTTTTGGATACAGGATTTTCCAATTACAAGACATGGACTTATGCCTTAAGAGATCTAGATTTCTTCCTTTCTGCTTCATGGATAAGCAGTGAACCCACTAGTAGATCATTTATACCAAACCTTTGGCCATCAATCCTTGGTCCCACGTGCATCCTTTTAGCCATATTTCAAGCTTTTGTTTGGTAAGTGGCACTGCAAGTTTGTGGCAACTGGTCTTTACCATTTTTGGATTGCTTCTAACTTTTATGTTCTTTCCTGTCATAATTTTACCCATTTGTGTTGCTTCTCCTTATCATTTCAGTTTCATAATGCTCAGTCATGTAACCTATTTTTTAAAACTATTTTCATTTCTTTTCTTCAACATACTGTTTGAGAGGTAAAATGATAAGTTAGACTAGCTTAATGTTATGCTCATGCAGGAATTACTCGGGTGTTTTTTGGATCAGACTTTGTGACTGTGACAAAATCAGATGATGCATCTTGGGATCTTCTTAAACCAGAGATATTTGCAGCAATCATGGACTTCTATAGTTCTGGGAAGCCGCTGTTTATCGACTCAAACGCTGCAGCTGCCATGGACACAGCCATACACGAAGTATTGTTTTGAACCTTTGGTTTTTGTGTTTTTCTACGGATTTTTCCAAAAATTTTGTTGGCACTTTGTTCTGGACTTAGTTTCCAAGACACGGTAGTGATTCGAGAGTCAATGCATACATCAATCGTTTGAATATAGTAGGTTACCTGGCATAACCTGATTTAGATGAAGCTCTTTGTTTCAAAGGTCCTTTGAATACTTGGACAAAAATAGAGAATACTCAAGGGTGATGCCTTAATTATTATACCACTATGTTTCATTGCTACCATTGTTTTTATTGGATAATGTATTCTCATGAAACATCCCTTCAATGCACAACATGCCACTTACAATCAGGGCGGTTCCTATAATAAATGATAGGATTGACTATAAAAATGTACTGTGAGGTACAAACATTGTATGAAATGCATGAAGGTTGTTGCAATTGGCAAGATTAATACTATCTCCTTGTTTTGTTTCTTATGATGTGCATTGCATATCTTATGATGTGTTCCGAGTATCTTTTTATTTTAATTTGTGTGGTAGTATTTTGTAGTTTATTAGGACCATTGGCCTGTAAAATGGTTTCAACTTAGGCTGACAACTATAAGTTTGTGGCTTTATATAACTGGGTAATAGTACCTTGTTGTCTTTTTTCCTCATGAGATTCTCTAGTTTGGCATTATTGTGCGTTTGGATGCTTTAAAGTCTCTAGGCCATAATAAAATTTAAAGGTGATTTGACAGAGCTGTTACTCTTGTTATCCGACTTCTTTGTGACAGATTTGTATAATGCAATCTAATCTCTTTTCTGTCCTATTCACATGGATTTTTGTGGTTTTATTTTCTAGCAATTGAACTGTAGTTTATTTTATCTAAGGCCAACCTGCAGAATATCAGGAAAATGCATCAACATACAACAATTGGACTAGTATAACTTTGATATTTTGAGAAAACAGGACAGAAAAATATTATGATAGATGCGTAAAGCACATGATATTTATAGAGTTGGCATGGAGCTCCTTCCTAGTGGCAGTAAATATTCTGGCTGATTTTACGCTGGACAGAGTGGAGGCATGTTATAGACTGTCTTTTGCCTTTCTTTGGTGGAAGGAAATTAATTGAGGATCATTCCGTTTATAATCATATTTCCACTTTCCTAATTATATACTGTGTTGAATCAGTGGAATAGGAGAGAACTTGTTCAGTGTATACATCTAGAAGAGACCTGTGTTTGTTTAAAATGCCAGCTGCTCTGATCTTAGCTATCATTGTACACCCTGGGAAGGAGGAGGGGGATGACTGTTGTAGACCATGTGGATGACTGTTGCACAGAGGTTTTTCATATAGTTATTTGAAATGATGGCTGCTCTAGTCTCTCTATCATTGTGGGCCTTTGAGGGTCCATATACCACATGGTGCTTAAGTTTTTTAATCATCGAGGTTGCAGTAGTGGGTGTTATACCAAATATGACCTCTAGGATTCACCTTCTGATAAGTTGAAGGAAAATTCATGATACTCATGCCTTAGCCTCAGATCATGGGAGGGGACAATATTGCCTCTGCCTCTTGCTCTTTGGAACTGGCTGCAGATTTGTTCGTAGAATTAGAACTTTGAGTTCCTCTAATAATTGGAAAGGATAGACTCAATAATGGTAGGATTTGAGTCATGCTAACTTAAACAAAAACCTCGAAGGGGAACTTTTTAGTCTACTCAATGCACACTGTTCTTAACAGTGATTAATAACCTCTATGTAAGGCATGCAAAAGATAGTTTAAAGATATTAAGAAAATTATGAAGCTATGCCAGAGATACTCATTACATGCTCCTCTTGAGTAGGCCATAATATCTTTCATGTCTCGGTTCCTAGGACAATCATGAAGTTGATTTATTTTCCTACATACTCTGCCAAAGGCCAGCCATTGGTTCTGCTTTTCGAGTCGTTTATTTTATATTATGTCAATTATTTTGATGGTGATTATGCCAAATGCCTTGCAAGTTGATACCCATATTTTTTGCATGCTCCAGTTCTGTTTTCAACTGTTTTACCAAAACTTAACTGGAGCCTGCAAAAATGGATGGATACTCCAAAGAATGTTGGAGAAAACCAGAGATGTAACAGTGTGTACTGTGATCCTAAAAAAATTAATTGCAAATATTTAATGATTTCATTGATGGTTAGTAAGGTCCAAGAGTAGGCTCATTGTTCACACTTGCTGTTTCAGGATGATTCAGAAACTGTTGCAATGATCAAAGAACTGTTGGAGACTCGTATTAGACCTGCTGTGCAAGATGATGGTGGAGACATCGAGTATCGAGGATTTGATCCGTATGGTTGTTTTTTCCCCTCTGGTTGAATATGTTAGTTACTGGTGGGGATAGAATGGGATACATGTTGTTACTTAAGTAAACTAAATTTCTCTTCTTCATCCTCAGTGAAAATGGGATAGTCAAATTAAGAATGCAAGGAGCATGTAGTGGCTGCCCTAGCTCATCTGTCACACTGAAGTCTGGCATTGAAAACATGCTGATGCATTATGTGCCGGAGGTAACAGCCATTTGATTTGGATCTTCAAATTTCTTTTTCTGTCATCATATATCGGCACTTAGTGCTATATAAATTGTGTTTAGCATGTAGACATAATTTTTATGTAGTTTGGGATGACTGTTCATTGGTCTCACCGAGTATTTTTTATTGACCTCGGCTAAACCAATTGGTAAATGTTTCTACCTACGTTCAGAAGAATAACCTTGTAATGTTGAACACATTTTTCCGGGTAAGGATATTTTACTCCTCAATAATAGCCTTCCTATTCTTCAACCTGGAGGTTTGATTTGTGCTTTACCTTTGCGTTGCATATTGCCAAACTAGTCATAACCCGTGCCTGAAGGCACGATAAAATATACAATTTTAGCGCCCAAAAGTATTTATCACATTATATTAAATAATAATTTTTTCAAATATGTAATTCGATAAAATATGTATATTATTGTGTATGAATAATATTTGAAATAAAAATTATATTAAACTATAAATTAATCAAATATTAAAATAATTAGGCATATGATAAAAATAAATGATGCAATATTTTTTGGGAGGAAAATGTGTAGGAGAGATAAAATTCCACTTTTGAGCTATCTTATTATAGAGTTTGTTTGGTTA
>CM042185.1:12974207-13027335 GCA_023539305.1 Ilex asprella | reverse complement strand
ACCTCTAGGATAGGCCTGGCTACCTCAGGAACGTGGGCCGGTCCCAGTCCACACCTGAAAAGGTTTTGAGCTGTAACTAACCCTCTAAAGGACACGTACGGGTAATTAGTAGTGCTACGGATCCTAAAGAGCTTAGACGGAGAGTTCTTAGGGGCATACTCTGTAATATTAAAAAAAATAATGGAATGTAGGTACTTTTTCTAAAATTTATTTGATTTTAAGTATCACTTACAAACTCATCCTCTTTTAAGTCTTCATTTTCATTAAATAGTTGTCAATAAGTGCACATTTTAAAATATTTTTAAATTATTTCTAAAATGTATTCCATAATTACTCATAGCATAAATAGTTCATATCTACTTGAATGTGAGACTTTCAAGATTAAAATGTAAGAAATATTTGTGTATCATTTGAATTTTAAAATTTCATTTATATATATACACACACACACGTATATATGTATATACACACACACACACACACACACATATATATATATCTATATATATACATACACACACGTAATACAGTGACATCAAATAGTGACGCACTCAATAAAAAAAAATAATAACATCAAACAGTGATATGCTCAACAAAAATATTTGTGTTACTGGTTGATGTTACTATTTTTTTCCGAGTGTGTTACTGTTTGATGTTACTATTTTTTTGTTGAGCGTGTCACTGTTTGATGTTATTATTTTTTTGTTGAGCGTACCACTGTTTGATGTTACTCTTTTTTTGTTGAGCGTGTCACTGTTTGATGTCACTGTATTATGAGTGTATGTATAAATGTATATATATATGTGTGTGTATATACGTATATATATATATATAAATAAATTTTTAAAATTCAAATGATACACAAATATCAAAAGGAATCTTGAAAATCTTACATTCTAATCTTGAAATTCTCACATTCAATTAGGTATGCACTATATATAGTATGAGTAAAAAAAGTTTTTATGACTTTTTTTTAGTGGATGTCCTTCTATCCTAAATATTTTAAAAAGTGCGCTTTTGTTCTAATAAGTTTTGGGAGAAGGACCGGCCTCCCTACAACCCCATTAAAAAAATAGAGAGGAACTAAAAGTTAACTCAATACAAAAAAGAAAAGTGTATTCAAATCCTTACCCATGTTCGAGGGAAGGCTCCAGATGCAAGGAACTCGGAGAGCCTCAACAACTTATCCTTCAAGCTCCCAAGCATTCCCCAAAATAAAAGAAAACGATGCTTCCACCTTTGGGGAATACTAGAAGGTTCACAATCAACTCAGACACTCGAGCTCTCTAGAAAAAGTGGTAGAAATAGGGAGGAAAGATAGGAGCAAGATAAAAGAAGTGAAGAAATTTGGGGAGAGAAAAGAACTCCTCATTTCCATGTAGGCTCTAGAAGAGGGAAAGCCCTATCAAGAGACACCACCCCTCTGGTGAAAACTTAGAAGGACAGAAGTCAAAGTAAGTAAAAATTTGCCATATGGAGGCGGACATGGGAAATCTGAGTCTAGCCTCAAAGGAGGACTCAAAGAAGAAACCTTCCTCCAAAAGAGAAGGTGGCAAGGTTCGTTGACAGAAAGAACATGTACAGAAACACTAGTAGGAAAGCCATAGCATCTTTTGATGGTCTCCGTTTCACCCTTAGAAATGCTGCTTGAAAACATTAAGGTACCCCAACTCGAGCCTTCCAGATAAAGGGAAGCACATCCCTTGAATTCAGGAGAGAGGGGGGCAATGATATCTTACAAGAAGATTGCTTATGAGAAACCTGTTTAAGTAGGTTGTAGAGTGAAGGCCAACATAAAAGGATATTTTCTCTTTTATAGCCAGAAATGACAACGGTTGGCATCCCCAAGGGTATTCAGCATAATGAGGCGTTATTAATAGGAAACAATTAAAGTGAACAAAGCATTAAGGGGATGTATCCATTCACCTTTTTTAGCTGCCTTTTCCAAATTCATAACGGCTTGACGACACAAGTAAGTACATCCATTTTAATCATGTTTCTTCAATAACCGTCGTAAAACCACCCCACGACATCGACACTTTGTATAAGCAATATGTAATAGAGATGATCCCTTTAGCTTATGATTACATTGGCTCCTTAGCTCATGACTAAGGTGAACTCCTTACCCTATAGAGCATCTTGGCTTGTGATGAACTCTTTAACTCATATCTTATAGAGCTCTTAAGCTCGAACGAAGATGAGCTTTTCAGCTCATAATTGTGATATGCTTTTCAACTTATAGATTATCTTAGCTCGTGATGAGCTCTTTAGCTCATATCGTATAAAGCTCTTAAGCTCGAACAAAGATGAGTTTTTCAGCTCATACTTGAGATAAGCTTCTCTAAGCTCATGACAAGGATGAGAACTTCCGCTCATATTCGAGATAAGCTTAGTAATCTATTGTTGGAGTAAAAAATGTGTCCAACTATTATGAAAGTTTTTTGCTGTTGATTAGGCCTAGCTACACATTTTCTCGAGCTTTGGGTGAGATTTCCAACAGGTGTAGTACCTGAAAAGAAAATTGAAGACTAGAGGGGTGCTTCGGGGGTCGACCATTTGACACTCAAGTTAGTATTTGGGAAATTAAGGTGCAACAATTGAACTGAGCTTAGTGTGCTTATCTGAGTCTAACACCAGAGGTCCCCTTTTAGAGTATTTGATAGGTGTTCCAAGGAGAGTGGATTCTAGGCTCTCCTGGTAGCTTGAATTCACCTAATCTCTCTTTTGGTTGAGGAGTCTTAACTTCTGCGGAATTTATCCTTTGTTGGGATAACCATCTAGAGTCCTAACTATGCTAGAAGTTTTTTTGATCCCACAGATAAGGCTTGTCGAGGGTGAGATCTTATCTTTATGCTTTGGCTGCTTTATCTTCTTCACAATATTTAAACTAATCCTTTCATTCGAACGAGTTTGGGCAAACAAGGTTTCTATTTTAAAATTAGGTATAAGCTTTGTCATCCTTTTGGTTTTCTCATCCCACTAAGTTGGTGAAAACTGATTATTGGAGCTCATTATTCCTCTAGCTTTACTTTCTCTCTAACATGTCAGTCAACATTTGCATTTCTAAAGGAAGTACCAACTAGGACCTTTTCCTTAGTTGAGATTAAATTTTCCCCCATCACTTATAAAATCCTCAATTCAAAGCCGAGTCATATCTTAAGTCACCAAGTCCAAGTGGCCACCCTGACCAAGGACTCAGTGATTAGAAATACAAAAGTCATCACTACTAAAAGGCATCCACCTTTCAGCAAGTGAAGGTAGAAGGGATACAGAGTCATTACAAAAAGTAGAAAGACAGTTTTCATCGCTGGAGTTGCCCATGAAAGTTTACACACATAGATTCAAAACAAAAAAAAAAAAAAAAGAGAAAGAGAAGAGCCACAAGTTCCAATACTAGAAGAGTTTTTGAGGATGGCTCATCAAATTGCTAACTATGCCCACCAGATTCCTACTTAGTCCCTTAAGGCATGACTAGGGCATTTGAAGTGTCAGAAGGCAGCTCATCAGGTAGTCTAGCTCATGATGTTAGCTCTTCAGAATCACCCTCAGCTTGCACCTTCTTCACCTCGACAATCGGCTTTGAGGGTAGAAGAGGAACGAAGAACTCAAAGTCCAGCTCAGGATATTTTTCAGCAGCTTGCTCCTAGAGATCTTCATATCCATTAACATAGTTTTCAGTGCATTCGGTCTATAGATCTTTGATGGTCTTCTCCTTAACCTTCAAATCAGACTAAAACGTCTCGACCTCTTGTTTAAGATTAGTTGCTTCCTGCTTAGCCGCTTCCTGCTTAGCCTTTTCCTTCTCAACCTTGGTAGAGTCCACCACACCAATTATCCTACTCAGCTCCATCTCTCTCTGTTTTAGCTTGTTCTCTAGAGACCTTTCAGAGGACTTCAATAAGTCAATCTAGGAAGCTTGATCCTCCAACTTATTTTTAGTATTAACAAGCCATGCCTTGCGATTTTCAATAGCCTTCTCGAACCTCTAAGCTAGACTTAAAAGAACACTGATATGGATGACAACCAATGAAAAGGGAAAGTAATTAAGAGATGATAAAAGAAGAACAAACGATGGTTGAAAAAAAAAGAGCAGAAAAAGAGTATAATACTGTAGCAAGGCCGTGAAGTGCATTGGCCACCTCTTCATTATCACTAAGGCTGACTGATCTCCTAAGGTCGAATTTGGGCAGGATGCTTATTATTTTAGCAGTAACTATGATAATGTCTTCAAGAAGGGAACATTCTTCTACTAAGGAAAGAGTGGAGCTCGGTCTTTGGGAAGCTAGGGCAACAACCTCAGAGGTCAATAGGGGAAAAGATAGGGGAGCCTCGAGCCCCTTGGAAATCGTCAAAGAGGGATCCCTAGCTCGAGAATCTCCACTAATAGTTGGAGTAACCTTTAGATCTTGAGCTCCAGAAGGAAGCTCAAGAGCTTCTTTCCCTAGAGCTTCTTTTCCTTCAACTCCAGGGACCTTTTTGAATCTAGAGTTGAGAGGAGATTCGTGGTCAATAGGCTTGGTCAGATTCCCATGGGGTCAAGATTTGTATAGAACCAGGTCAGGTTATGAAAATAAAAAAATAATGGAACTAAGTAAAGATAGTCTAAGTGTCAAGCCCCTACCTATGAGGCCATCTTGAATCTTGGGAGAGAAATCCTCGCCTTCATTATGGATAGATCTAGAGGAAGCTAAAATCCTTCTAAGCTCTGGAGGACCAAAGTCATACCTCGCTAACTTTGCGGGAGAAATGAGCTCTTTGAAATGTCCCACCTCACACTTCTCGATCTTAGCAACATTGAGCTCTTTAGAAGGAGTCAGCTCAGGTTGGAATTCTATCAAGCATGAAAGATATCATCATCAGTAAGTAAGAAAATCTTGCCAAAAAGGAAGAAAGGAGAAAATCATACTAAATAGATAGATATTCACTCAAATTTTTAGGTTCCCCCCAAGGCTTGGGAACATAAAGGACGTTAGAGGCATCCCTCAGGTCTATCCCTCAAGCATCACCCAAAACATAAATAAAATGTTATTTCCAAATCTTGTGAGAAGATGGAACACCTATGATCAATGAGTTAGCATGACACACTTGGAGATATAGGAGAAGTCGTCTAATGAGGAACATTTGACATTAAAGAAATAGAGGAGTTTAACTATTGAATGAGCTCCCCCTAGGTCTTTCTCTCTCTAAAAAACTAAGAGGCCAACCAGTGTTTCCGAGAATTTGGGAGACAACCTCGTAGGGCAGATGTTGAAATATCGAAGAATACTTTTCAGAAAAGGATGCAGGGAAAACCTTAAACCTGACTCGAACGCAGACACAAAGAAGTCGGTCTTTCCAGTCAGGAAGACGTTGTAACATCCACATTATAAGGTGGATAATCCACTACGTCGTGAGGAAATTGATAGCGATTGGCCAGAGATTGGAGTTGGTGCTTGGTAACACGACTCGAGTTAAGGGCCGAAGAAGGACCTTGTAGGTCCTTAAGTCTTCTTGAGGTGTTGACCTCAACAAAAGGAGAAGCTCGATAAGTCTTGAGGACCCTTTTCTTGGAAGCTCGCTTCCTCTCCCCTCGACCAGGGGACCTTTCCCATGGCATGAGAAGAAGAGGAGATGCTTCCCAACGAATGTGTCTATGTACTGTTCCATGTGGAACAATGAGAATGTCATGTACCAAAAAGCGAGGCATGACTTGTTCCCCACGCTTGCACGATGTCATAATCCCTGCAAAACTGTTCTATCACGTATTTTTAGCTGACTCAAGCCCATAGCTGCTCTCAAGGGAAAACGATATCTTAACCATGCTTAGAGTAGAGTCCCAAGCTACGCCCAAGACAGACAGGTCCAGCTCGTGACTGCAGGGTAACTGATGATACCTAAAATTGGATCACTATTTGATTGTAAACTAGCTAAGTAAATGGACCATTAAAAGGTTAGGCGATGAGGCTTGTCCCCTCAACCTTATAGTCAGATGTTAGTCCATGGAAGAGATCCCAGGACAATTTAGGATGACCTTAGGTAAGAGCTCTTAGGTCACCCATATACAAGTCACGATAAGAATCAACATCATCAGCTCGAGACACTCGATCAGACCAAGCTACCATGTTCACGAGCTAGATATAAAATCAAAGCTTATCCCAACGCAGGACATTCGAATACCGAGCCCTTTCAAAAGAACAAAAGATCATGATGTCTCCATGTGGGAAACAAGCCATAAAGCCACCTTAGCATGTGCTACAAAGCTACCTCAGCATGTTCCAGAAGACCTCATCATACCAAGAGAATATAACCTCTAACAGCCTTCGGAATATAATCTTTAATAGATTCCTACCAAAGTAGGGGACCATGATGGCAATTAAAGGGTCAGCACATATGTGGGTATAAATACAAAAACCCTCTCCACATAAAGGATCCTACGAATTGTAACCCTACCTTATTCTTCAAGTAATATACGATCATCAAAAGAGTAGGAAACTCTATTAGAATGGATTAACCAAGCTTTACCGTTAGTGAACCTCTATTATCATTGTTTTCTTACCATCTCTTCAACTCTTAAATTGTTCCAAATTTACTGTAGCTACAGGAAGAACCATCAGATTGTTCTTGACATCATCGTCTTCCCTACAGTTCACAGGCAACCCACAGTCCATATGCCTTAAGCTCTTCATCTTGAGCATTTCCTCATTAATCGAGTTCGACTCCCATCAATAGCAGCAAATTCATTGCATACGTGTGCAGCCCATCTTCAATACCATCAGCACCAAAACAGAGCACTACCACATCAATCCTAAGTGTGTGAATTTTGGAAAATCATTGCTGCAAAACCATTGAATATTGCAACAAAACAAACAATTTATAGCAGTGAAACACATCTAACCAAACTAATTTTAGCAAAATCCAAACCCATCAAAAAAAATAAAGACATGAATTCCCTACTGAAAAACACAAAGCCTTGTAATAGAACAAATCAACGCAATCCAATGACAATTATACTGATTTAGGTGTGGAAAAAAATGCACACTCATAAAATACTTAGACCCGAAATTTTTTTAGACAGACCCAAATGTTTGAATGAAAAATGGTTGTGTCTGAGAGAGAAGTATTCACCGAAAATAGAGAGAAGGGTATCACCGATAGAAGGGGGAGAGTGCATGGAGAGAACTTATCGTTGCAGGCGAAACTAGCTAAATAAAGGGTTTCCTTCATGAATATTTGCCTGTTGAAGTGCAGAAAAATGGTACAGAGACAGAGAGACAGAGAGAAAGGGAGAGAGAGAGAGAGAGAGAGAGAGAGAGGAGAGGAGACGAGACGTAGGCAGTGGGCATTGAGTTGGTTAGCATTGATATAAAATTTGAAATACAAAGAGTTGGTTAGCATTGATCTAAAATTTGAAATACAACAAAATGGTTATCTGAGAGTTTTGTAACTTGGGTGTGATAAATATGAGACAATGGGATAGATAATAAGAGGATTATCAAGGAATGTTCATATGGCAGTGCGTGATCCGGTGTTTAGTAATTAAATAATGAGCAATGCTATTGAAAATTAATTTATTGGCATAATTTGTTAACCTAATTTACGGTGATTTTTGAATGAGTAATGCTAGATGGACTTAAAAAGTAGACTTAAAAAATTGACTTGATAATCCCAACCATTGAATCGACAGTAGGTCCCAATAAATGTTGGGACCTACAGTGAAATCAATGGTTGAGATTATCAAGTCAATTTTTTAAGTCTATTTTTTAAGTCCATGTAGTATTGCTCTTTTTGAATTGATTGTAGACCCTATCAAACATTAGAACCTAGTGTTCATCTAATAATTTCTTTGAAGTTACGTTATTATGTTGACAAATTAGATCAGATTTTTGAATCCAAATATTATTACTCTTAAATAATTGAAAATTTTAAGAAAAAAGAAGAGTGTAGGGAGAACCCCTCTCACTTATATTAAACTTGTTTAATGTAAAACGGCCAGATCATAAGAATGTAATATATTTTGTGAGAGAGAAGAAAAATAAGGAAAGAAAAAGATGAGGTATAAAAAGAGGGAATGGATGATGGAGGGAGAGAGAATAGATGGGAAGTTATGTGAAAGTAGGAAATAAGAAAATTGAGTTAGAGTAGTTTGCCAAAAGATAGGTACTTAGATTGTGGAGGAATTAAAAAAACAAAATCCCCGTGTAAAGAATTGATTTAAGGGAATCATATTTTTTAAATTAAAAATCTCAAAATTCAATAAAAATAAAATAGGAAGGGAAGACTTGTTTTGCCTTCTTCTATCTAAGTTGTTTGTAATATAATAGATAGATTAGTAATTTAATGCATAATTATGACAATTAATTACCATACTAATTTTATTTTTGAATATTCTGTATTCACTTTCTTCAAATTAGTTATCATTTTGAAAACGTGTTAGTCAATTTTTTTTTGATCTACAACCTAACCACTGACTCTCAAGAGAGTGAGGGCCAAGAAGAAAATTTAAATTAACACACATGTCCGAAGTCAATTAAAACAAGATAAGTACACTTTTGATAATTAATTACCTAATTTTACCAAATTAATTACAATTTTGTTTTTAATTACCCAATTTTAGTTTTCATATAATCAACTAACTACTAATTGGTTGCACTTACAACCTCTAACAGATTGCTAACTCATTTTTACTTAAATTATTAACCCGTTGAATGATTAGGATTTTAGTGTAATTTCTAAAATACAAAGGATGTTTGCATAATTACGTCAAACGTTTATAATGGAATGATTTTTCATCAATTAACTTGTCTTTCCTACTGGTGTTACAGACCTAGCTCTGGATTTTGTTGGGAAATACCCTGAGTTGGCAAGTTGGAATTCAGAACCTTTGGGAACAATCGCACTGAAGTCTTCTTCATTTCAAAGTGGATCACGCCTAAACTCCTGGCAACGCTTGATATACAAATGTTAGTCTTTCCTATGGTTCCATCTCCTCTTCTTTCTGTTTCTTATTATTGAAAAATTCCTTCATGTGCCATTGTTTGATTATTAATCTCTTATAGATCTTTATGTTACATTATTTTTTCTGTTGGTTGAATCCTGAATATTGCTACTGTTTTTGGTCACATCCCGAATATTTCAACCATGATTTGGTGTGATAAACAGAGTGAATCATAATAATCTTTAATTTTTGTCCAAGAGTAATGTTACATTGACTAAATTTTGGGACTAAATTTGAAGCCTAAATGACACGACAGTATATTATTTGAAGTTTTTATTGGGACCCAAATGACACGACATCAAATACAGAAGCCCAACTCAGATGCCATGTCATTTGGGCTCTAAATTTGGTCCCAAAATTTAGTCAGTGTTGTATTATTCTTTGTCCAAAGTAATTCTATCCAATACATGCCACTTCTTAATATCAAAAATTGATTATCCTCGATATGATAGTGAACCAGCTTACTACAATGAAATTGGTGCTAGATGATGAAGTGCAGGCTTTATTGCTTCTGAGTTCATTGCCTGATAACTAGGAAACATTGGTGGTCTCACTAAGCAACCCTTCTCCCAACGAGGGATTAGCCTCAGACGTTGTCAAGGATAGTTTACTAAACGAAGAAAACAGATGGAAGGAATGAGGCACATCCTCGGAGTCACACGCATTGGTGACTAAAAAGCATCACAAGCGTGGGAGAAACATGTCAAGAGAACCCCACAAAAATGACATAAAAGACCAGTTCAGAGGGCGATCAAAATCTAGAAAACGCATCACTTGCTACCACTACAACAAACGACGGCATATGAAGAAAGAATACCGTATCTCAAATAGGGAATAGACCAAAGGCAACGAACGAAAGAAAGAAAGAAGATACAAATGCTATAAGATACTGTTGTTTTATGCGACGATGGTTGTGTCAGCCTTGCAAGCCAAGACAACACCTGGTTCACTACTTAGATGCCTCCTTCCATGTTACAGCACATGGTGATTTCTGCACATCCTACACTAGCGGTGCCTTAGACTATAAGGATGGGAAATGATGGTGCATCCATAATTATATCTGTTCATTCTCAGAGTTTGTCACCTCAACAGCTCCGTTAGGGTAGGCCACCTTGACAAGATAGGGGCCATCCCAACGGGATCGGAGTTTTCCTTAAAAAATTGAGAGGCGAGAATTTTATAAGAGCACTTTGCCCGAATTTTCGTGTGATAGAATTATCATGAAAAATTTTAGCCTGTTCCTTTGAAATTTTGGAACTTTCATACGCATCTCATCGGATCTCTTCCAACTCATTCAGTTCCAACTTTCTCTGTTCACCGATCATTCTCAAATTAAAATTCAAGGTTTTAATGGCCCAATAGGCCTTATGTTTCATTTCGACTGGCAGATGACAAGCATTTCTATAGATAAGTCGGTAGGAAGACATGCCCAAAACAGTCTTATAGGCAGTACGGTACGCAATTGACTAATTTATCGGACCAATCCTTCCTGTTGGGGTGAACTGTTTTTTCTAAAATACTCTTGATCTCCCTATTGGCTAGCTTAGCCTGGCCATTTGTTTGTGGGTGATAGGCGGTAGATACTTTGTGAGTGACACCATATTTGAACATTAGAGATGCGAATAGCCTATTACAGAAGTGTGATCTACAATCACTTATTATTGCATGAGGCATCCCAAACCTCGAAAATATGTTCTCTTTTAAAAACTTGACTACGAACCGGTGGTCATTAGTCTTTGTCCGGATAACATCCACCAATTTGGACACGTAGTCTACTGTCAGGAGGATGCACAGGTAACCATATGACATAGGGAAAGGACCCATGAAATCGATGCCCCAACAGTCGAATATTTCTATGACAAGCATAGGAGAGAGGGACATCATGTTTCTACGGGTCACACCATCCAATCGTTGGCATCTGTCGCATGCCTTACAAAATGAAACACAATCTTTAATAAGAGAGAGTCAATAAAAACCTGATTGAAGAATTTTGGTCGAAGCCTTTTTCCTCAAGAAATGTCCATGGCAAGCTTGTGAATGGAAAAATGCAAGGACATTTCACTATTCAACTTTGGGTACGCATTTCCTCATGACTTGGTCAGGGCAATACTTAAACAGGTACGGGTTGTCGAAATAAAAATACTTCACATCTGCCATAAATCGTCTTCGATCTTCTGGGCTTTATTGCGGTATTATCAGTCATGTTGCAAGGTAATTACATATATCAGCATACCAAGAGCACACAAAATGAATTGAAAGCAGTTATTCGTCAGGGAAAAAGTCAGGGATAAGAATGTGCACATCGGCCTCTTGCACCACAAAGCCGGGATATTTGATCCGTCACCACGTTCTCGACTCCTTTCTTGTCTTTGATTGTCAAGTCGAATTGTTGTAGGAAGAATATCCACCTAATGAGTGTTGGTTTCGCATCCTACTTAGACAACAAATACTTCAAAGAAGAATGATAAGTAAAGAGAATAATAGGTGAACCAATGATGTAAGAACGGAATTTATCTAAGGCAAACACTATGACTAACAACTCTTTCTCAGTGGTAGTGTAATACATCTTAGCCTCATTCTGTGTTTTGCTAGCATAGTATATCACAAACAGTCTATTTTTCTCCCTTTGACTGAATACTGCGCTGACTGCGTAATCACTCGCGTCGCACATGAGCTCAAAAGGTATATCCCACCTAGATGGTCACATGATCGAAGGTGTGACTAGCATGCTTTTAAGTTTTTTAAAGGATGCCTCACAATCATCCGACCACTCAAATAGGACCTCCTTAGACAAAAGGTTGATCAAGGGTCGGGCCAATGTACTGAAATTCTTTATGAATCGGGGATAAAACCCCGCATGGCCCAAAAATGACCGGATGCCTTTGATGGCTCTCAACGTAGAGAGGTTAGAGATGGCCTCCACCTTGGATTTATTGACTGTGATACCCCTTGCCAAAACTATATGACCAAGCACAATTCCTTCCGTCACCATAAAGTGACACTTTTTTCCCAATTCAAGACTAGATTCTTTAAATATGTCAAGCATTCGTCGAATGAAAATTCAAACACAGAAAAGTCGTCCATGAAGACCTCCACTAACTTCTACACCATGTCACTAAAAATCCCCATCATGCAGCGCTAAAACATCTCCAGAGTATTGCATAGTCCAAACGGCATACGGCGGTCGACGAAGGTACCATAGGGGCATGTGAAGGTGGTCTTCTCTTGATCTTCTAATGCAATCTCTATTTGATTGTAGTTAGAGTACCCATCTAAAAAAGCAATAGAATAGGTGCCCTGCTACTATTTCCAAAACTTGATTAAGAAATGAATGCATACTCTCAATCCGGTGATCACTCTTGTCGGTATAAACTCATTCTCATTATTCTCAACCACCATAACTCCGGATTTCTTAGGTACTACTTGCGTGGGGCTAACCCACTTACTATTGGCAATTGAAAAAATGATGCCCACGTCAAGTAGTTTCAGAATCTCATCCTTCACCACCTCCTTTATGATGGGATTCAACCGTCTTTGTAGTTATCGGGAAGGTTTGGAATCCTCCTCAAGATATAGGAGGTGGGGGCAAATGAGGGGGCTTATTCCTTTGATATCCGCAACGGTCCACACAATTGCTTTTTTATATTTTCTCAATACCTCTAAGAGTTTTTTTTCTTGTTCTATGTTCAATGTAAAGGTAATGACCACCGAAAATGTTTCACCTTCCCCAAGATATACGTACTTCAAATGGGAGGGCAAAGGGTTCAACTCCAAGTTGGGCGTTTGTTCATTCTACGGAAAAAAATTATTTTCTTGATGGGGTAACTCCTCGAATGTAGGGATCTACCTTTCCATCCCTTTCAACTCTTCTACCCTCTTTTCATCATAATTTTCAAGATCCACAAGTCCTTTTTCCTTGAATTTTAACATCCCTTCCAGCTCCAAGTGCTCCTCAACTAAGGTGTCGATTCTATTGACCTCACTTACTTCCTCATCATCATCTGGTTGCTTTGCCAAGTTGAATACATTGAGCTTCATTGTCATGTTCACAAATTCTAACTTTATTAGACCATTTGTACAATTTATCACAACATTAGATGTAGCAAGGAAGGGTTTTTCAAGTATTACAGGGATTTGGGAGCTAAGGTTTGCAACGGGGTGTGTATCAAGCACAATAAAATCGAAGGAGAAGTAAAATTTATCAATTTGAACTAAGACATCCTCAACTACTCACCTTGGTGTACGGACACTATGGTCCACCAATTGAAGCGTGATTGAGGTGGACTTTAACTCCTCAAGTTGAAGTTATTGATACACTGAGTAAGGAAGGAGATTGACACTAGCCCCCAAATCAAGCAATGCTTGTTCCACTCGATAATTCCCTATGGTTATGGCAATTGTTAGACAGCTGGGGTCTTTGAATTTTGGTGGAGTGTTGGTCCTCAATATTGAGCTTACTTGCTTGGTGAGGAACGCTTTCTTTCGGACATTCAATCTCCTCTTTACCGTGCATACATCCTTCAAAATTTAAGCACAAGATGGTATTTGTTTGATGGCGTCGAGGAGTGGAATGTTAGTCTTCACCTGCTTAAACATTTCTAAAATATCAGTATAATTAGCCACCTTACCAGGTGGCTTCAAACAGTTAGGACATGGAGCAGGATAGGGGAAACAATCACACTGTCATCAACCAATTTTTTTTCCTCAACTATTTGACTCTCTTTCTTTTCACTTGACTCACCCACTTCAGTGTCACCCATGGTCTCTTTTTCTTTTTGTAACGTGGTTTTGGGTGAAACCTTTGGTACAATAGATTTATCTATTTGTTTTCCACTGTGAAGGGTGGTGACTGTCTTGAGTTTCTTACAACTCTCCTTAGTGTTCTCGAAAGACTCAGTCACATGTTGTCCCTTAGATTTCTCTTGGGGTTGAGTAGGGAATTTCTCCTTTTCTTGTTATGACAACCCTATGTGATTAATGGTCCTTGTGAGTTGAATTGTCATGTTGTTAAGAGTTGTGGCAGTTTGGCTTTGGATGAAGGAATGAATCACATCCTCCAAGTTCCTCTTATGGGGAGGTTGGTATGTGGAAGAATTGGATGGTCCCTATTGGGAGAAGCTTTAAAGAGGTGGACTTTGGGAGAAATTTTGTGAGGGTGTATTTGATGAATACCCCTGCGGATTGAACCGGGGGTATTGGGAGCTAGACGCTTGCCCTTGACCTTGGTATTGATTTTGGTATTGACCTTGCTTAGGAAGCATGGGAGATGTGTATGTGTTTGAGCCATGAGGGATCGGGTTATCATTTCTCCAACTGAAAATAGGGTGATTACTCCACCTCGGATTATATGTGTTTGAGTGAGGGGAGAATGATTGCCTTGTTTGGTTAAATGCATGCACTTGCTCATGGTACGCTTCCTTAAGCGCCGGAATGTTGGGGCACTTTGATATGGAATGCTCCACACTCTCACAAATCGAGAAAGACTACTCGGTCCTTGACACCTGTGACACCTCATGCCTCCTATTGACCTCAAGATTCTCAACTTTCCTTGATAATTTGACAGTTTTTGAAAGCAAGTCTTCACTGTCTCTGAAATCATAGATCCCTCCCCCTCGTGGTTGATTACTACCAGGAGACATCCTAGGTACATCGTTGGGATCCCTTACATCCCAAGATTGTGTATTTTGGACCAATGTACCAAAGTAGTCCACGGCCTCATCATGGCCTTTGTTCAAGAACTCGCCATTACACATCATGTCAATGACTTGTCTACAACTTGGTGTGATTCACTCGTAGAAGAAACTTACCAGTTGCCATGATTCAAAGCCATGATGTGGTATGGATTGTATCAAATCCTTGTAGCGATCCTAGCATTGATAAAATTGCTCATTGGGCTTCTTAGGAAAATTTTGAATTTCTTTTTTAAAACAGTGGTTTTATGAATCGAAAAAATTTGTTCAAAATTTCAGAAAGTATTTGAGCCCAAGAAGTAATGGATCGCGGTCGCAAGGCTTATAACCATGATATGACTTTATCACTGAGGGAGAAAGGAAACAATTTCAATCGGGCTATGTCCTCCATAACATAGTTAGCATTAAAGGTTGCAACTGTATCCTCAAACTGCCGTATGTGCAAGTAGGGATTTTCATTTTCAATTCCATTGAATGAAGGAAGTAGTTGCAACATCCCTGACTTAACTTGAAAGAGATTAGCTTGGACCGGTAAGTGTATGCATGAGGGTGTGGTGCTATAGGTTGGTTGAAGGAATTCCCTCATGGACCTTGCCGGAGGATCCATTTGAATGTTGTTCCTTTCATTCATGGGAGGGGGAAATTACACTTGTGGATTAGGCACTCTAGGTTCAGGTGCTCCACCACCCCTTTGAATGTTAGGGTTGGCATCCAGATTTCTAAAATTGTCACCCGCATCCTTGGGTGGGTCTTGGTCAATTCATGTCGGGGCCTAAGGGTTGTCGAACTAGTCAATTTTGGTTATCCCTTCCCCACATATAAAAAAACTATCTAAAAATAAAATTATACATAAACAAGAATATATACATGGATCAACATACCTCATCTTATGATGAATATCATAGGACTTACTTTGTTGTCTAGAAACCACCTTTGATTCGACACTTGTCTTCTCCGACAACGGTGCCAAAAATGCTTGGTATTTTTTCTTGTTATTCTTAACCTACTAACATTTCCTTCAATGTGTATGTATGATCTGTGAATGAAGGAGGATGTCAGTCTCCCTTGGGGATGATGTCAAAAGAAAGAGGAAGAAAATTGAGAAATAAAATGTTAAAAATGTGGGATGTGAGTGTACAAAAATGCTCCCCAAGGACAAGGAAACTTTTGTGGGTCGTATTTTACTTGGAGGTATTCCAAGGTCTTTTCCACGGGGAAGGAATGCAAATCAAGTGGAAGGTGATTTCGAGTGAAAAGAAAGTGTAAAATCTTTGTTGTTGAAAGTTGTTTGGTGAAGTGTGTGATAATGAAAATGAAGTGAGAAACAAATGTTGGCTAATCCAAGAGGTCACTCCAATAGGAATACCATCTCAACTTGAATTCCTCTTCCAATAAAGCAAGAATGAGCGATTGATTCCTGGGAATCTGGGGATAACATGGGTGAGTATCTAAGGATAAATCGTGACTAGGCCTACGGAATATCAAAGACTCACTAATTTGTCCACCCTCAACTCAGTCAAACCGAACTATTGAATTCTGAGAGAAGAGAGGAGAATGAGTTGAAATGGTATATCCAAGTGGCGGTTCCCCTTGGATTTGCCAACTAAACAATCTAGCTACTCATGCTTAGTGTGAAACTAACAATATACTGAGGATGCATTGCAAAGAAATAAAGTTCTTGAATAATTAAATGCAAGAAAACATAAGCTATAAGAGAAGGCAATGAATACCCATTTCAAACTAAGACAAATGAAGAACTTTGCTGCATTAATGGTAAAAGCTTTAAAAGAGAATTAAACTTGCAATAGACTTGTATGAACTGGCATTAATGACATTTAATGAAGCTCTTTAGATCCTTACATGGGATTACAAGACAATGTATTAAAAGAAATGCAAAAATCTCACTTTATCTATCTAGAACATTATTCGTCATCTTCTATCCAGACTCTCCCTCTCTATATCTTGAGTAGTGTATTCAATATCCTCACAATGGAGAGTTTCTGTCCCAAAAACGTGCCTGGAGTCATGGGGTAGCCTGGAGATGTCATCTCCATCCATAGGCTGCAGGAGCATGGGGTGAACAGGGTGGTTGCAGACCCTGTTTGCACACCGAGCAACCCCTTTCTTCTTTCCCTTCATTGCTCACCAAAGCTCCAAAATTCTAATGGGAGGTGTGAAAGGCATGAATAGTATTGTTGGTGTGTCAGAGAAGTGTGGAAGATTTGATGGTGGGACCCTAAAAAAGGCAAACCTGAGTTGTAGAGATTGGGAAAGATTCAGTAGAGTGTACCAGTACATCGAACTCCAATAGCATGACTGTACCGGTACTATGTTCTAGTATGCTATGTTTTAGTGGCCAAACCGTATCGGTACTGCGTACTGGTGCTGTATACCGGTAAGCTTCTGCATCTTTGTCTGGTTTTGCTGATTTCTTCATTCCTAAGCTTTTCTCTAGCCATTTTTTCATCCTCATTCACCTCAACTCACTTGGTAAGACATTAAGAAGCCTCATTTAGCCTCTTTTACCTGCAAAGACCAATTATTCTTGCTAAGAACTCAATCGATGCAACTTCAATCATTTAGCCTCCAAAAACAAGTGAAAATGGTATTATTAGTACATGAAATATGCAATGTTTTTGTGCTAATCACCAGGTACAAGGCAATGCTGGTTATGAAGGGATTTGATCAGAAGAAAGGTGTTGACTTTGAAGAGACGCTTTATCCCATGGTGAAAATGTATTCAATTTGAGCAGGAATAGCTTCCAACTTGAATTTGGAGATCTTGTTAGATCAAAGAAATAAAATGATCAAGCGAAATTGTGCTCTTGATTGAATACTCTCTTATAAATAACTGAAATGGTTATAAAAACTTACAAAATGATTCAAACACTTGTACAATTTATAGGACAATCCTACCATGTATCAAGACAAGTACACAAACCTAGACACTAAATAGGTTCATGAACAACTCTTAGACTCCATACATGAACCATGTGTGAAATGGATATTGCCTATCTACCAGAGTAAAACCTTTCAAATACTAATAGATAGGTACGTTGTATTGCTTAGAATTCCAACAACCCCCTTAAGCTAGACAACTACCATGCCAAGCTTCTCTTTCAGTTTGTTGAAAGTATCACTCTTCAAAGCCTTTCTAAAGATATCTGCAAGTTGATCTTGAGTCTTACAAAACTTGACAATAACCTCTCCGTCTTTAACCAAGTCACAGATGAAATGAAATTTGATCGTTATGTGCTTGCTTTTGCCATGAAAAACTAGGTTCATTGTGAGTGAAATAGCTGAACTATTGTCACAAAATAGTGTTGTCCCTTTCTCTTTCCGATGCTTGAGTTATTCTAAGATCCATCTTAACCAAAGTGCTTGACAAGATGCCAATGCAAGCGAAATACACTCAGATTCTACTGTAGAAAGAGCCACAATTGATTGCTTTTTTGATGCCCAAGAAATAACACCAGAGCCAATGCTAAAAACATAACCAAAAGTGCTTTTTGCAGCCATCAACACTTCCACCCTAGTCACTATCACAATAACCAACCAAACTCGAGTCTTCAACTCTTCTATAAAGTATCCCTTGATTAACAGTGCACATAAATATCGCAAAACTCTCTTTCCAGCATCCCAATGACTTTTTTTTTTGGTGATTCCATGTATTTACTAAGCATTCATATTGAGAAAATAAGATCTGGTCTAGTTGCAGTCAAATACATGAGACTAGCAACAAGACTTCGATAAAGAGTACAATCAACATTGTCCTCTTTATCAAATTTATTCAACTTTAAACTAACTTCCATTGGAGTGCTTGTTGGTTTAGCCCCCTTCATTCAAAATTTCTTCAACATGTCCTTTGCATATTTCTTTTTGAAAAATAAAAATTCCATCTTTTTGTTGTTTAACCTCAATACCGAGAAAGAAATGGAGAAATCCCATGTCAGTCATTTCAAATTCTTGCATCATAGCTCTCTTGAATTCTCCACACATACTTGAACTACTTCCCGTAAAAATCAAATCATCAACATTCAAGCAAACGATAAAATATTCACCATGCGTACCTTCTTTGATGTAGAGAGTAAGTTCAAATAGACACCTTTCGAAATTGTTCAGCATAAAATAGCCATCAATTTGACTATAACACTCTCTTGGTGCTTGACCCCATAAAGTGCCTTTTTCAAATGACAAACTTTCTTTTCTTCACCAACCTTCACATAACCTTGTGGTTGATTGATAAAAACCTCCTCTTCAAGAGAATCATTTAAGAAGGCTGATTTGATATCCATCTGATAAACTCTCCTACTGTTTTGATCTGCCAAGGCTAGCACTGTTTGAATTGTCTCAAGACGAGCAACCAGAGCAAACACTTCTCAAAAATCAACTCCATATTTTTGTTTGTAACCTTTCACGACAAGACGAGCTTTGAACTTATCAATCTCTCCATTTTCATTCAATTTTGTCTTGTATACCCACTTCACATCAATTGCCTTCTTCCCAATTGGAATATCCACAAGTTCCCAAGTGTGATTTTAATGTATGGAATCAATTCCTTGATCCATGGAAAGCCTCCAGTTCTCTTCTTGAGAAGCTTCCTTAAAACTGATTGGATCAACATTAGTGAATAGAGCAAAATTAGTCAAGTCGTCTTCTAACATTTTGTTGGTACATTCATAGAGTTCTCTTATGCTTCTTGTCTTTAAGGGGGCAACACTTTTACTTGAACTTGAAGATGATGATGACAGAGAAAAATGCAGATGAGTAGGAAGTGGAGAAGTTAGAGGAGTACTAACTTCTTCATTCCCTTCAACCTCAACATTTTGGTCATTGGATTCTTCTTCCATTTCAACATAACTTGAATTCCCAGAATCATCATTTTCATTCTAATTCCAAGATTCTTCTCCATCAAACTTCACATTTCTCCTGACAATAAGTTTCTTGATGATTGAATTATACAACTTGTATGCCTTCGAACTTTCACTATACCCAACAAAGATACATTTTTTAGAATTTTTATCCAACTTCTTCCTCTTTTCATCTAGCACATGTGAATATGCAACACTTCTGAAAAATTTCAAGTGCCCAACACTCGGTTTGTGTCCATTCCAAGCTTCTTGAGGTGTTATATTTGCCACATTTTTAGATGAGGCATGGTTCCAAAGATAAACAACACAACCCACAACTTCAGTCCAAAAAAGAGTAGGAACTCTCTTTGCTTTTAACATACTTCTAGCCAACTCCACAATAGTTCAATTTTTTCTTTTGGAAACCCCATTTTGCTGAAGAGTATACCGAACAGTAAACTAATGTTGGATGCCATTTTCTTTGAGAAAATTTTTAAATTTTTCATCAATGTATTCACCACCTTGATCGGTATGTAAAACTTTTACCACAAAACCACTTTGTTTTTCAACCAAAGTCTTAAATCTTTTGAAACATCCAAATATTACAGATTTATTTTTAAGAAAATAAACCCAAGTTTTTCTATTGTAATCGTCAATAAAGGTGAGAAAATAACGATTACCCTCCAACTGAAGTGAAGTTTATTGGCCCACAATTATTTGAATGTATTAACTCGAGTGGTTTTGTTGCTCTCCTTCCTTTTTCAAATGGGAAGGAATCTCTATGATGCTTCCCACGAACACATCCTTCACAAACGTTCTCTTGTAGATCAACACTAGGCATTCTATTCACAATATTCTTCTTGCTCACTATAGGGAGAGTTTTGAAACTCAAATGCCCAAAACAAAAGTGCCACAACCAAGATTTGTCCTTGATAAAAGTGTTAAAATAAAAACCAAACTGATTTTGAAACTTCAATGGAAACATCTTGTTTTGGGTCATGCTCACCTTAGTAATGAGAACACCATTCTTGTCTTTGATCTCACTCATGTCTTCCTTGAAGTTGACTTCATAACACTTTAATAAAAGCTGTTCAACACTCAGGAGATTGTGCTTGAGGCCTGAAACATAATGAACATCAGAAATATGCTTTATCTCTTTGTTTGTGTGAACAAGGATAATGCCACTCCCCTTTACGGAGAGCCTCTTATCATTACCAGTTCTAATTTCACCTTGAGTAGATTGATTCAGCTCCACAAATGCCTTCTAATTTCCTGTCATATGATTGCTACACCCACTGGTAACATACCACACTTCATCAAAATGATCCTCCTGTACATGGTATGCGAGAAACAAAGAATCAGCTTCTTTGTTTTTATCTTTCTCATGCATAAAGCTGAAATTGTTCTTCTCTTCATCCGCAATTCTTTTCTTACAATATTTCTTGAACTGCCCAAATTTTTCACAGTAATGGCATTGGGTATTCTTCAAAGAAGACCATCATTTCCCTCTTCCTTTATTTGAATTAGACGAGTGACTTTCATTCTTTTTGGCATCCTATTGTCTTACACCATGATCTCTTCCTCCATTGTTTGGCTGATTTTCATCTTTCTGGCCAAGAAAATTTCCTCCATTATTTCTTCTTCCTCATCTTTCACGAGAAGAGCCACGTCCTCTACTACCTCTAAAACCTCCTCTTTTAGAAGCTTGTGTATGGAAGACCTGCTCAAAAGGAGAAGAATCATATTGCTTCATCCGAAGTTCATGGGATCCCATTAAACTCTCCATAGACAAAATAGACATATCTTTTGACTTTTTTATCGTAGCGACAATTCCATCAAATTTATGGGTTAAGCTACGTAGTATTTTCTCCACTACTCTTTGATCCTCTATCATTTCACCATTCAATCTCAATTGGTTGACAACATAAATTACCTGATCAAAATAATCTTCAATGCTTTCAAAATCCTTCATCTTTAGTGCATCAAACTCAAATCTAAGGGATTGAAGTCGTACCATCTTCACTTTGTCATCAACTTTGTATGAAGCGAAAAGTATATCTTTGACGTAGTTGCTACTATAGTTCATTGGAAAACAGTTTCAGTCACTGTTTGATAAATCATAAGTAAGACCCTCTTGTCCTTCCTACGATTCGCACTCAGCTCAATTGTTTGAGCTACAGTAAAAGTTGCTCCTTCTGTCGGTTCTTCATTCTCGTTCTCCACAATATGCCATAATTCTCGTGTTCTAAGTAAGACCTTCATTTGAATACTCCAATAGTTATAATTCTTCCCATTGAGGGGAGGAAATTAGGGTAGTTGGGAAATCACAGTTTTGTTGTAAGTAGCCATGATTTCCTAACTCAAGCTCTGATACCAATTTGTTGGATCAAAGAAATAAAATGATCAAGAGAAATTGTGCTCTTGATTGAATACTCTCTTATAAATAATTGAAATGGTGATAAAAACTTACAAAATGACTCAAATACTTGTGCAATTTATAGGACAATCCTACCATGTATCAAGACAAGTGTACAAACATAGACAATAAATATGTTCATGAACAAATCTTAGACTCCATACATGAATAACTCCTGAGTGATATCCATGTACCACTTACATGCATGAACAATGTGTGAAATAGATATTGCCTAGCTACTAAAGTAAAACCCTTCAAATACCAATAGACAGGTATGTTGTATTGCTTAGAATTCCAACCGATCTAGTAGCTTGATGTGAAGACTTCTTTCTTTTATGGTGACTTGGAAGGGTAAATATACATGGAACAACCACAAGAGTTCAAATTCAAAGGTACGAAACATCTTGTATATAGGTTAAAAAAGAGCTTGTACGGTCTCAAGCAAGCTTCTAGACAAAAGTACAAAATTTTTGAAATTTTCATGGTGGACCAGGGGCATGACAGAACTACTTTTGATCAATGTGTATTCGTAAAGAAATTTCATGACGGTGATTTTATTACTCTCTTGTTTTATGTGAATGACATGTTAATTGTGGGTCATGATGCTATGAGAGACTTGGGATTGGCTAAAAAGATTCTCGGTATGAAGATCTCTCATGATAGACAAAATGAAAAACTTTGGCTATCACACGAGAAGTATGTTGAAAAGGTTCTTGAAAGATTCAACATGAGCAAGATGAAACAAGTAAGTTATCCACTTGTATATCATTTCAAGTTGAGTTCCAAACAATGTCCTATAAGTGAGAAAGTAAGGAATAATTGATGAAAGTGTCTCATGCATCCGTAGTTGGAAGTCTGATGTATGCTAATGTTACCACAAGGCCAAATATCGCTCGTGCAGTTAGTGTCGTTTGCCAATTTTTCTCCAACCCTGGGAAAGAACAATGGGCAACTGTGAAATGGATTCTCAGGTATCTTAGAGGTACTATCAAAGTACTAGTCATAACTGGTGTGTGAAGGCACAATAAAATATAAAATTTAAGCATCCAAAAAATCGATCTCACTATATTATATTTTTTCAAAATATATTAACTACAAATTAATTAATATATGATAGAAATGAATGATGTGATATTTTTAGGGAGGAAATATATAAATGATTAAACATGTGATAGAAATGAGTGATGCGATTTGACGTTTGAGTCTGACAAGTGATTGGTGATGATTTTGAGGGAAAAAATATGACTGAGATAAAATTCAAACACACTCCTGTTTTATTATATAGATGTTTATCCTTTGGCAATGACAAAGTTGTACTCGATGGGTATGTTATGTTGATATGGTAGATGATGTTGATTCCAAAAAATTTCAGGATACTTGATGACATTTACAGGGGGAGCAATGTCATGGCAATCCAAGTTGCAGAAATGCATTGCTTTATCCACTATAGAGGTTGAGTACATTTATGTTACTTAAGCTTTCAAAGAAATTAATTGATGAAAAAATTATTTTAAGAATTGGTTGTGAAAAAAGAGAGGTATATTCTCTATTGTGATAGTTAGAGTGTTATCCATCTATCCCAAAATCCAACTTTCTACTCTAAATCCAAACGCATCGACATGAGATATCATTGGATCCATGATATTTTGGATATGAAGTTAATATTTCTTGAAAAAACTTCATACTAATGAACATGAGTCAAATATGATGACAAAGATGTTGTCCAAAGGAAAGCTAGAAAATAAGTTTGGTTGATCCTCCCACATGAATTGGAGGGGGAGATTTGTTGGGTGTAAATCTAGCCCATGTGGGTGGATACACTTAGATGCTTCTGTTAACAATAGCAACACTGAAAGGGAAAACGACAAAGAAAATTTGTTTAAGCATGATATCCAGATAGAAATTTCAACACCAACTGTAGTCGACCAAATACTTCTGGCAACGTCCGAATGCATAGTTGAAAAAATCGGTTCCATGATTGCAGAGAGAAAGGCTATATAAGGGTGACCTTGTAATTCTTGCAGATCTTTGAGTAGACTAGCAGATCTGTGAAAATAATCGACATATCTAATGATACACAAAATTATCTTCGTGCAATATCAACAGTCAAGGAGATGAATGGATGTGAATAATGAACAATAATCAGACAATCAATAGCAGATCAATGGCAAAACAGTAAATAAAGGATCAACACAGAGATTTATAGTGCTTCGGTCTGGGTGACCTACGTCCACTCTTGGGAACGGTGGTGGTCAGCGGAGATATTTATCGATGAATAATGGTCATCAGAGAGTTTACTCCAGAGAGTTACAATGCTTTAGGGGAGAGAGAGATGTGTGTGATCTCAAGGTGTAGAGGTCTCAAGGAGGTGATCATCCTCATACCCCTCCATGTGGAGAGGGGCTTCCATTATATACGCTCACTAAAGCGGTGAGGCGGTGACGTGAGGGAGAAGACTTCTACTTCTTTGATAAGTGTAGTTATGGTAGGAGATCTCCGCGCCTATCTCGATGTTTTCTCCCTCGTGCTCCTATTCCTTTGGAGGAGGACTCTTAGCTGGATTGGTCTTGATCCTTGACTTGAGCTTGGATTTGTCTTGAGTTGGAGTGGCTTGGACTTGGACTTGCATTGGCATGAAAGGGGGAGGAGAGGACAAAGGGCAAGCCAACACCCACTTGGAGCCATATAGACGACGCCTACTTGGAGGAGGCACATGGGCCACTCCCACTTGAGCCTTGGGCGGTGCCCCTTAGACCTCGATACATGCCTTTTGGTTTCTTTGGACTTCCTGGGTTGACCAACTTGATTGGACTTTATTTGGATTTTTTTGGTTTATTTAGGACTTGACCCAATCAAATTTTGACTCATCAATATCTGTGACTGATAGAAAGTAGAGGAAAGATCTAAGCCTTCTATAATAAAAAGAAAAGAAAAGATTGTTTTGACGAGGGCAGCGTTGTTGTAGGTTTTTTGTGAGGAGTAATCCAGTGTGGTAAGTTGTACCACACATGGATTCAAATTGTTGACCAGAAAATCGAACGGAGAAATCAGCTCAGAAATTGATGAAATTTCAGAGTATTGTTCTTGGCAAGTAGCTCTTCACATCCACCAATTCAGTTGTGAAGAAAGCTTCTCTGCACTAGTTGTTTGTTAATCCTGTCATTATACCTCTTCGTTATTTATTTTTTGATCCAATAGATATTTCCCTTGATGGCTTCAATAGTAGTCATGTGGTCTTTCCCGCAAGGGTTTCCACGTAAAAATTTTGGTGTCTCTCTAATTGTGACTGCGACTATTTTATTTGCTTGGAATTAATTCATTTTGATAACGGCAAAGAGGAAAAAAATTAAATCATTACTGGCAATATTTCCTAACAGGATTTCTGGTGGTTTCCTCCTTGGAGAAGCCTTCTGACTTATGGTTCACTACACGGATTGTTTTTAATATGTACTGTCTCAGTGAGTCTACACAAGAACCTTCCTCTGGTCTTGCTACATTGTTTTTAGCGGCTCTTCTTGCTCGAGATTGTTCAAAAGAGCTGACCTAGCTTTTTACCTTTACCCTAAGGTCATCTGTCGATGTCTTTATAACAGGCATTTCAATTTCCCCAGTGTGAGATTGCCTCTACTTTTGAAAACTGAGGTTTTTGGGCTCTACGCCCAGATTATTGAAGTAATAATCTTTTGTGCTCATCTTGCCTCATATTGTGCTCTGTGCTATTAGGTTTTACAGCTAGCCACACTTTGAAAGATCTTGTTTAACACTTGACTTGTTTGTCTAGTAATAGTTGTTTCTTTCCTATCATCAGAGAGAAAAAACTAAATAATCAGGGATGTAATTCTTCTTTTCTTTTTCAATTAACTCAGGCAGTGGAGAATTTGCATTCGAACTGATAATCTCATTTACAGGGCTGTAAATAATTTGTACTCGATTAAGTCAATTGTGGTTTTGTAAGCATATGACACCAACCTTTTTATGATAACAAATTCCAATTCATTCAAAATGTTGCTCTCTGGTCTCTAGAAGCATGCATGCTTCCATCAACATATTCTTCTGTGATATAGGTTCTCCGACAAAATTGGAAAACCTTACAAACCAACACAATGGAGGGGATATAGAGAATCCTGGTGATGGCTTCATTTCAGGTTTGTCATAGTTTATTTCATGTGTATGAATTAATTTGTTTTTGTGGCTACCCTTCTCCAATTTTTATTTGTTTTGGTTGTGTACAGTGAGGCAAAAATTGCATTCGATATTTTGGGAAGTCATAAAAACATTAGGTATGTAACATGTTGATGGCCGATTAATGAGTTGTTGTTGTTGTTGCATCATTCTTAAATACATTTGATTGCAGTGCCGCAGGTTAAGAACGTCCAAGAAACAAAACTAATACATCTTCAAGCAATTCAGCTTGTGAAACTCATTTGCGAGCAAATTGAAAAATTGGATCATTCAAAAGCTAAATTAATAGTTTTAGATCCACTGGAAATTGCGGTGAGGTATGGGAATTGTGAAGTTGTTGAAGAGATCGTAGGTTTAAATGCTGAAGCAATATATCTTCAAGATAAGCCAAACCAAACAATTTTCCATCTTGCAATCGCGAATCGTCGTGAAAATATATTCAATCTCATACACCAATATGGGGAGGTTGGCTACAACTTTTTATCTATGACAGACAAAGAAGAAAATTGTGGTCTACATTTAGCTGGATACCTGGATAGTGAGGTGAAACTCAATCTCAGAGCCACAGCAGCTGGTGCAGCTTTACAGATGCAGCGTGAATTGTTATGGTTTAAGGTACTGAATCCCATCCCTTTTTCTAACTAAGAAAGAATATATTATAAGTCCGACTTCATTTAAATGCAAAAATCCAAAAAAAAAAAAAATAACTACCACCATCCGACTTAGATACTTGGAGTAATTTTTTAAAATGACTTTTCTATTGAGTATGCATATCCAGATAATTAACATACAAATGCACGTCTATGCATTCTGTGCACACACTCCGGGAGAACACTACATACTTAACGAGTTATACTCAGGCATGTCTGAACATACACAATGCACATGCTTCGTGCATTTACGTTGAATGATTTCTTCTTCTCCCTAGTGAAATATGTATATGTTTGAAAATGATTACCTATATTTCTATAGAATTTATTTGGGTCTAAGTTAAGAAATGGTTGTGGTAAATATTCAATCCCTCGTGCAAGGATGGCAAGTTTTAATCTCATCCAATTCCTTCTCCCCCACCCAAAAAAAAGTATATTATTTGTCTTCCTTTCCTTATTAAGATAAACACTTAGTCGTATATTCTTTCAATTGTGTTATTTGAATCTCTTACAGTTTTAATTTGCGTCACTTTGGTCCAATTAAATATGACTATCTAAGTTAACTAACAGAAGTGTTCACGTGACTATCCTTAAGGGATTACTTTAGTGTCTAAAGTTTCTAATATGTGTCATTTTGGTAATTCACCTTTAGTCTGTTTGGCAAATATTATAATTTTAAACTTATTTATGAACTAGTCATAACCCGTGCCTGAAGGCACGATGAAACATAAAATTCAAATGCTCAAAAAATTGATCCCACTATATTAAAAATTTTCAATATATATATATATATATACTATCGTATATGAATAATATTTGAAATAAAAATTATGTTAGACTACAAATTAATAAAATATTAAATGATTGAACATGTGATAGAAATAATTTATGTGATATTTTTAAGTGAGAAAATATGTAAAAGATAAAAATTCAAATTGTTATGTGTTTTATTATATAGATGTACGGTTGTTTAAAAAAAAAGATATTTAAAAACACATTCGTGAAAGCAATCTCAGTTTCAAAACCAAGCCAATTAACAATTCATGGTCAAGAACTATTGCGATTATCATCATTCTAACTTTATCTTTCTCCCACTCTGTATGTCAAAGTGCAAACACAACCACATCCACCATTTCTTGGATTTAGAGCTTACCAAAGACCGAAACCTAAAATTGAAGCCAATATACTCCGAACATTTTAGGCCTTCCATTTCCATCTGAAATTGAAGCTGGTAACTCCAAAAAGCCAACTCAAAATAACTCATCCGAATCTCTGTGGTATATGTTGTTGTGTGTGCGTGCGGTGTTATGTGTGAGGCAATATGTGATAGAAAAGAATAAAAAAGAAGAGGAAGATGGGGTTATGTCCTCTCTTTTTTTGGGTCCAATGACGATTAGGTTTTAATTTAGGATTGATTTTATGCCTTTTTTTCTGTAAGTAGGACTGATTTTATGTCAACAAGAACAAGTGGTGTTGTTTTTTTGATGATTTAAGTCGTTTCTGTTAAGGGCACTAATGCATGTCTATAAATATCATGGGGGTGTGGAAGGATAAAATATATAATAAATTCTACCCTGGCAATTATTATAATAAATTCTACCAATCTATTTACATGAAAACAATAGGTGGTAATTCCTTCTAATTGTATCCTAAGCACCGCACAAAATCTTGATTGCTACATCGAACATTTTTAAAGAACTAATGCATGCATAACAAACTTGTTTTCTAATTCTGTAGTCACCTTGTTTGACATAGGAAGTGGAAAAAATTACACTAGCCCGCGACAAAGAGCGTACGAACAAAAATGGGAAGACACCAAAAATGTTATTTACAGAGACACATGAAGACTTAGTTAAAGAAGGAGAGAAATGGATGAAAGACACATCTACATCATGCACTATTGTAGCAGCACTAATTGTTACTGTAGTGTTCGCAGCGGCAATTACCGTACCAGGTGGAAACAAAGGTGGTGGCCTTCCCAACTTCTCCAAAGAAACTGGTTTTAGAGTTTTTGCCATATCTGATGCACTTGCTCTTTTCTCGTCAAGCTCTTCATTGATTATGTTCTTGTCCATCCTCACTTCACGCTATGCCGAAAAGGATTTTCTCTATGCACTACCCAATAGATTAATTATTGGACTTGTGACCCTTTTCCTATCCATGATATTTATGATGACAGCTTTTGGAGCAGCACTTTTTCTTGTTTTTGGAGATAAAAATGCATGGATTCTTACCGCTGTGGTCGCATTGGCATGCGTACCTGTGACTTTGTTTGCACTTTTGCAAATTCCACTCCTTCGAGATATGATCAAATCCACCTATTGCCCCGGTATTTTTGGTAAGAAAAGTGATCGTATGCTCTACTAGGTCACCCATACAGTGGTGAGACTTTAAGCATACCAAATATGTGTCAATATTAATACATGAACACATTATGGTAGGACAATTTTATTTTGGAGGGTATGTTTTTGTCTAGTCCTTATATTGCGAACTAGCTGTTAACTCGGTTTGTAGTTTTGGCCGTTCAAATGAAAATTTGTCCAGCCCTTATATTGTTATTGTTGTTGTTGCTGTTGTTGATGTTTGTTGTTGTTGTTGTTGTTACGCACATTTGAATGGGCATTATGGGATTGCCAAATCAAAAAATAACATTGTAATGATCAATATCTTTACTAGGCAGGACATAGATACCAGTGCATGAACTATATATATATATACACATAAATCTATGTTGTTCATGTTTCTTTGTATGCAGCCGATCAATCTACACTAAGAGCGGAAGAGTAAATACAAGTATAAGAGTTATCACACAACAGGAGAGATTATTGAAATCAAACTACATGAGTAGAAGAGGAAATATTCAAAAAGAGACTGGAGAAAAATCTAAATTAGAAGACATAATAGAGCACCCAAAGAGGGGTATGTGTGGAATAGATTAATTATTCCTTTGGGTAAGTATTGGCCCTCTAACCTTCTATTTGAGAAAGTTAACGGTGGTAAGTTGATGAGTAAACCCTCTTAAAAGGGAATGCAAAATCACTAGTAATCCACATAGAAAAACTCTACAATTAGGTCACATTAGTTTTCCAACAAGACAAAAGGAGGTTTCAAATCGTGTTCAAGATATACTTGTATAAATTAATGTAGATGGAACTAACAACCACCTTTTTACGTCGGGTGAACACCAATCATGATATGCATGCAATATACACACAAAATTATTTAGCACCAAACAATTTATGAAGGAAAAACAAAGGTGGGTCAATTTTTTTTTACTCATGTGTTAAGCTATTACGCACATCACACCCTCACATTTTGAATTGTGAATAAAAATGCAGCATCAGAGCATCTTTAATAGAATTTATATTCTCACTCAATTCACTATTTAAGATGCAACCATAAAAAATCGATCTCTGATATTAACTAAAATAAAGAGTCTAATTTGACTTTCAGTATGTGTAGAACTAGATAGGACTATTGGAGAAGCATCTAACTTTGTTAATAAAACATTGTAAAATGACCTTAGTACCCATATGTCTTCTTCTTCAGTTTTTTTTTTTTATGAACACACAAAGATATACATGCAAAATTTGAATATACTTTATCCAACATTATCCTGTCATCACAAGAACCCAAGAAAATCAACAAGTCCAAATCTAAACACCATTTTGCACTATTTTCAAACTAAAGTGTTCAACTTGATAAAGTTTGTTACCAATATTTTTTGTAAGACCAGTTGATGGAGAAGAGAATGATTGAAATGCAATTACTTAAATTGTCACAGAATATGCTAGAGTCAAAATAAAAGGAACGATTAAGAAAGTTGAAGAAAAATAACTATTGTTCCTTTGAAAGTAAAGTATTTTATATGTTGACAATATTGTTTAAACAAATAATAAACGACTACACAGACACAACTAATAAACCTCACCCAAAGAAAAATTAGCACATCCAATATAAATGTGCATATGTGGGGCTACAGATGGATCTCTTTGCTTCTTCAGGAGCATTTTCAATAGGTGGATTATACTTCATGAACCAGAACAGGGTATAGGAAACCAAGGGAATGCATCCATCGGCCCACTCTACCAACTCAATCTCATCCGACAACAACACCACCTCCCTGGACCCATCATCCTCCGCCGTCCACTCTCGACCATCCAGGGTTCATCAACCCCCAGGCTATCTTCGGGACTACCTTCGTCCTACACTTCCCTCCGCCACAACAGCCTCTACCCATGCTTCGTCGCAGTCTTTAGGTACGGTCTATCCATTAAGTGATTTTATTTCCTACTCACATCTTTCTCCATCTCACTTTTCTTTTCTCTCGGCTTTATCTCATTCGTATGACCCTTCTTCCTATACTCAAGCCATCCAGCACACACACTGGCGTGATGCCATCTCTCATGAACTCAATGCACTTGAACACAATCACACCTGGGTCCTTACCCCTCTTCCCCCTGGCAAAAAACAGATCAGCTGTAAATGGGTTTTCAAAACTAAATTAAAAGAAGATGGATCCGTAGAACGATACAAAGCCCGCTTGGTAGCCAAGGGCTACACTCAAGTCGAGGGGTTGGACTATCATGATACTTTTGCTCCGGTTGCCAAATTGGTCACCGTTCGTTGTGTACTAGCTATTGCGGCTGCTCGCCACTGACACTTACACTAGTTAGATGTTAACAATGCTTTTTTACATGGTGACCTCAACGAAGATGTTTACATGTCCATTCCTCTAGGATATGGTCGATAGGGGGAGACGCGTGTCTGTCGATTACAAAAGTCACTCTATGGGCTCAAACAGGCATCCCGCAATTGGTACTCTAAACTGTCTACCGTCCTACTATCTGCCGGTTTTACACAGTCCCAAGCTGACCACTCCCTATTGAATCGGCAAAAAGATTCTAATATTATCGTTGTTCTAGTATATGTTGATGATTTACTTGTTACAGGCAACGATTACGCTTCTATCCGCCAATTACAAGAGTTCTTATCGAGTAAATTTCAGTTAAAAGATCTTGGGAAGCTTAAGTATTTTTTGGCCATTGAAGTCGCTCGCTCTGCCACACGAATTTTTATCAATCAGCGCAAATACATTCTTGACATCCTCAATTATGCCAGCCAATCCGGCTGTCGCCCCGCCTCTTCACCGATGGAGCAACATCTCAAACTCACTGTCGATTTTGGTGAACCCCTATCTGATCCGAGTTCCTATCGCTGGCTCATTGGCCGCCTAATCTACGTTACCATTTCCCGTCCGGATATCACCTTTGCTGTCAATATGCTAAGCCAGTTTATGCACACCCCTCGGGTTCCTCACTTTGATGCTGCCACTCGTATTCTTTGCTACCTCAAGGGGTCTATTTCCCATGGCTCACTCTTTCCGACAAGTTCCACTCTCACTCTCACTGCCTACATTGACTCGGACTGGGCCAGTTGTCCCATGACTTGTTGCTCAACTACGGGTTATTTCATTACTCTTGGTGGCAGCCTTGTCTCTTGGCGCACTAAAAAGCAGAGTGTCGTCTCTCGATCCTCTGCCGAAGCTGAGTATCGGGCCATGGCTTCAATCACTTGCGAGCTTTTATGGCTTCAAACTTTAATTCGTGATTTAGCAGTTCCCCTCTCATCACCCATCACCTTATATTGCGACAATCAGGCAGCTTTGCACATTGCTCGGAATCCAGTTTTCCATGAGCGCTCCAAACACATCGAAATAGACTGCCACCTTGGTCGCGACCGGGTACAACAAGGTCTCCTTTAGCTTCATCACATTGCCTCCGCTGATCAGATAACGGACATTTTCACTAAGGCATTGGGGGTCGAACAGTTCGGTTATCTGCGGTCGAAGCTGGGCATTCTGTCCCTCCATGCTCCATCTTAAGGGGCAGTATTAGCAGACATCATGGAAAAGATAAGGCAACAATCAATTAGGCAACTATGAATTCGGAAGTAAGAATCGGGCAACACAAGGAAACAATCAACTGAGATCATAATTCCATATTCTCAGGATTCCATTCTCTTTTTGTATTTATCCTTTCCTAATAAGTTGTATTGTTTTTCCTATATATGTGGTTGTACCATGCCTTTCTTTTTAATGAGAAAACAATTGATTCCAACTCCATCTACACATTTTAACATGTTCTAATTCTCACTTCATAAAAACCCGAGCACAAAAAAGGCACGACTCATATTGCACCAATAGAACATTAGCATTTATATTTAGTCAACTTGGTTCAGCATCATTAGTCAACAAAGTGAACCCTACACCACTTCTGCAAGTTGTTTAGTTTTTTTTTTTTTTACATATTTGCAACAATGTGGTTCTTACGTTAAAATAAATCGAAATGATTGAAAAATTGTAAGGAAGATGACTTCATGAAAGTCAAGTCTATTTATACAATTTTGACAGTTGCTTGACCACTTTTTAGGGGTTGAAAATGTATTTTTTTGTTGGTTTTGGAAATGCTGACAAAAAGCAATCGCAACACGTCTTTTTGTTGTTGCTAAACCCATATTTTAGATCGTCATAGGTTATACGAGCCCAACTTCTATGATATTCATTATAGGGTTAATAACATTTTTGGTACTTAAAATATGTATTTTTTTGTCAATCTGGTTTCTAAAGTATTCAATTCGTGTCTCTATATAGACGAGTTGTTAAGTTTTTTTATGGAACAATCACGTGTTGGTCACGTGATACCATAAAAAAAAATAATATGTGGTTGCTTCCATAAAAAAACTTGACGGATTGTCTAATTATAGCCCAAAGTGATACGGATTAAATACTTTAAAAATCAAATTAACAAAATTGATACAATGAAGACTAAACTAATAAAAAATATATACTTCAAGGACAAAAAATATTATTAACGTTGCATTATATGTATTTTTTTTTTGTCTTAGACCATTGCATTATATCAAATCTTAATATTCATCACCAGTTATAGTTATGTGTAATATTTCTGTTTTCCATGATTGAATTGTAACTTTATGTTAGGATATGATCCTCAACGGGGCCGCTAGTCCTATATGAACTATTTTGAGCAATAATTTAATCTTTATTTTTTATATTTGATATATCTATATAATAAACTAGCTAGAAATATTTGTCTTGAGCAATTCGCGGCTCAAATCAATTCAAGACTTTTAATCTGATGGTCCTCATGCCAAATCTTTTTTAAGACTCTTATCTCTAATCAAACTCTCTCATCCTATCTTATACTAACTAATCAAACTCTCTCACCCTATCTTATACTAACTAATACAAAGACTCCTATAACTCATCTAACTCTATCTCCCTACCTCCCAACAACTCTAACTCTCTCCTATCTCTTGCTACCTCACCCGACACTCTCCTCTCTCCCTCCCTCTCTCTCTTCCTTATCTCTCATCTAATTTCCAAGACTCCTCTCTCCTCCTCTAACTCTCTCATTTTTAAAAACACTCACCCGACACCTCTCTCTCTCTTTCCCAATCACGCCCCAATTCAGTGATCTTTCTCTCCCAAATTCACGCAGCGATCTCTTCTTTCCTTATCAGAATGTGATCTCTGTGATTACCTTTCATACCCAAAAGGAATCTCATGCCTTTCCCAGTCTCTCCCCACAAATCTCAACTTTCAGGCTTAAAATCTCAAGCTTCACACACACACACACACACACACTCACACACACTCTGTCTCTCTCCACCAGTTTTTTCAAATTCAAATTCGCCAGTTGCTGCTGCCCATCCACAGTCATTATCAGTTACCGCTGCCAGGTAAATTCAAACCTTCACATAATTTTGCCTTTATCTCTCTTTGTGCTTTTTTTCTCTTCGCTGCTCATTCTACACGCACAACATACACATTGCACAATGCCTATAAGATGTTCGATCAAATGTCACAAAGGTGATGACCAACTCTCTGCGCACACTCAACACATACACACAAAATGCATTCACACACGCCACACAACCCATACACACGCACACACTTAGTGCACACCTACAACATGCTCATTCTTTTGGTTTCTTTATTAATGGTTTAAACTTTGCTTTTGAAAACTAACATTATGTTGTGTTATTGGTTATTTTTTAATGGTTTATAACTAGGCCAAAGCTCAAGGTATCACCTTATTGGGCTTGGTTAGGAACTACATCAGCTATACCATCAATCTCTTAAAGTTACTCTATTCTACATGAGCATAGGAGGGTCATGAGGTTTGAATTTAATGGTTGTTATACGTATTTTCTACCAACTTGGATGTTGGTTGGTATTTTGGTAATTGAGAGGTTCGTTAAAAAAAACACTTAAGTAGTTTGGGGTGTTGTCATTTTCTTTTGAAACTTGAGTTGAGTACATTTGGCATGTCTACTCATTTTTGTAATGTGATGCCTATACTTTGCTTACTCATTAGGCTTTGATTTTATTGAAATGAAGGATTTTTCTGCATTAGCATTGGGCAAAAAACCGAGTTCCAATGTTCAATAGCACAGTTTTGCATCCATTAACTTTAATTTGAATGTTGGCAAATGGAAGCATTGTGCTGAGGATTACAAGCATACTATAAGAGTAAAGATGGATTCAAATCTTTCTTACAGATTGATAAATTATGTTTCCTTTGGAATTGAAGTGCATTAGCAATTCAAGGTGCTCCTCTCCCTTCTTCTCTTATTTTCTCTTATAATTTGTAGGAAGTTTGACTTTATTTTTTGTGGGTTTGATTGCTTCACTTTAGTTTCTTTTAATTGTGTGTTTACACTAATTCGCATTGCATTGATCAATGGGTTTTGTTGCAAGTTTTAGTCCAATGGTTGGTGGGTTTTACTGCAATGGTTTAACTAAATGCAAAGTCTTGGGGGTTCATTTCAAAGATTTGAGGTGAGTATCTCTCTTACACTCTTGATCTACGGGGTTTTTTTTTTTTTGATATCTATTTTTTGTGAGTTTTGAAGCATTTTAGTTGTTTGAAGTTTGTTTTCATGCTCTCAATTCAAAAAAAAAAAATGTTTTCATGCTCATTAGCACTACATAATAATTAGAATTCCCGTTAGCTTTATACTTTCTTTATTCATAGGGGTTTGCTAGGGAATTGCTTGCTTTATTTATTGATTGTTTTGATCTGATTTGGTACCAATTAATTTGTTAAAGTGGAGTAGTGCAGGTTTGCTTGGATTTGTTGAAATGATTTAAGCAAATTTATGCTATCCTCGGAGGGATGTGGGTTTGCTTGGATTAGTTGTTGTGATTCAAGCATATTGTATGCCCTTTCTGGAAATAGCATAACTACTGTTGGTATAAGATAAAAATCCTTCTAAGTTACCTGTGGTGAGATAGGATGACTATTCCTATGCATTTTAGTTTGTTGTTTGAATTCTGAGTTCCAAAATAAATGTCGCAGTTTACAATAATATTCATTATTGTTATTTTTGTGGGCAACTGTGTTTATTATCGTAAGTTTCTATATTGATAGTCATTTTTCCTTATTGTCTCCGGTTGTTCCATTTGACTCTTTTGAGGTTGGTTTAAATAAATATAAATGTTATTTTGTGATGTTATAGTGTTTTTTTTTTACTCTGTGTATCTATATAAATTAATACACATCTCTCCTTCTACATAAGAGTATTTTTAAGTAGTATTTACTCTAATGACATTTTTTTTTTGTGTGTGTTACGCAAGTGCCTTCATGCATGAGCATTAACTAGTATGTATATATATCAATTATTCTTGTGTATATACTACCGATATATATTGTCGAACTAATATAAATCACTAATTTATCTTTAACTATTAGAGGTCTGATTTTATAAGAATGCGTAGAAATGGTTAGCCCAAACGGCCACATGTGAAAATCGTGACTTAACATTGTTAATCCCACACAATATGCTAGTGGGTAACATCAGATTATGAGATCATTTCCCAAAGATGTTTCACTTAACATAATTTATTTCATTATATACATCATGTAATTAGTTACCCAGGTCAATATATAGTTACAAAGTTGAATAAAATTAATAAATAGATATAACTATAGATTTACGTCTAGATATTTATGACCAATTACACGAATCCAAAAAGATTTGAAAATCAAAGAATCTTAATAGGAATTAGGGCTAGAGTTCGTATGAAGGAATATAGAAACTAACATAATAATTAACGATAAATTTGAAAAAAAAATTATCAAAAGACATGTTATGATATAACTTCAAAAACCACACTCTACTTGGGTTTGAGTGGTCTTCCAAAAATCGAAAGGAGCATCAATAAGTGGATCAAAATTAATTTCAAAATATTGGGAAGACATAACAAAAAAAAAAAAAACCCAAGTTGAAAAGGCAATTTTTGTACAGTTTGGGTCGATTCTCCACTTAGCGCAATAGATTAGGCAACCCAAAGCAAAACCATAGACACAGTAGATGAACACAAGCTTCTGACCACAACCTTATACATGAAACAAGATTTGTATAACTCACCTCTGGTATGATAAGATATTTTTGGAATTCACAAAAAAATTAAGCCAAACTATAGTTAACAATTCAGTATCAGTAAAAGTAAGATCACTTGCCTAGTTCCTGCATAAGGTGACTTGTGCCTCTATGCTTTTGTAATTGTTCTTACTGATGCCTTGGATTCAAGATTCTCTTGAAAGTGCTAGCTCAAGGCCGGCACTTTCCTCAGAATTTTGGTTCTTGGTATCGGTATTGTTTTTTTGGTGTTTGTTTCCATGTTGCTGGTGCAGTCGGTGATGTCTACTTTTGATGGTGGGCTGTCTGCTTGTTGTTTGTTGCTGCTGTGATTGGGGGCTGTCTGCTGGTTGTTTGTTGCTGCTGTGTTGAGCTGGGTTTGGTGCTGATTTTTGCTAATGCAATTGGCTGAACTTGGTCTGCTAAGGGGCTGATCTGGTCCTTGTTAGAATAAATTAAAATAAAAGTTTTAAAAACTACATAACTAATTATTTTGTATTAATTTTTCAGTTTTAAACTTTACTATTGAAATTTAATTCTTGCATGTTCATGCTATTTAATTATAAAATTTATATAGGATTAATGGCTTGGAAGTTACATACTAATATATTTTTAAAGCCTATTATTCAAGAGTAATTAAGATAGTGCCTATAAAACAAGGTGGTTGATTTGGATAGAGAAGGAGAAATTTTACCATATTTGATATATGTTCCTCTTCCACCAAGTGTAGTTATTCTTTCTACATATTTCCTTTTGCCTATTATTACATTTGCATACCTATAAATATTTGGTATAAGTTTACTTCTGGCAAATTCGATTCGAGTCAGGTTCACCCCTTCCTTCCAGTGGGCGTGACCATTGAGGAGGTGCTGCTGCGAGTATTTGGGTTTGATCTTGGAGTCGCTGGTGTCCGTCAGTACCCTCACGCGGGGAGGCTCAGCTGCTTTAGGACAGTGTTCACACGACTCTCGGACTCGCAGGCTAGCTCTTTCTAATTTATATTGTCTATTTTATTCTATTCTAAATTGATTGATATTTTATATTTATTTGGATATTCTTGTTAGTTTGTGATCTGGATATAATTTTTGTTAAGTAAAATTATGTATCATTATGCTAATTTTCCCAACAGTCCTTGTTCGAATTTGTTGATCGAGTTTGATGAATTGGTTTCATGCTCTGATTTTTGTCTGCCAATGTATTCTTTTGTCAACAATTCTGTGAGAGATGCTCTTACTCAGGTATCTCTTACAGATTTGTGTTTTGAGCATTGACTTTTTAGGTTTTTTTATGTTTGTCCTTGAGTCCTATGTGATTTTATTATACAATTGGTGAGTAATTATCCTTGTATATTTGTTTTATTTTTATACATTTTACCTTCCGAAAAAAAAAAAGTAAGATCACTTGCAGATGGGGTGAGATTGGCTATACTCGTACACCTTATAACTGTTTTTCTTTATAGGATTTGTATGTGACTGAGTCCATCATTTGATCTCTCAATCTTTCTATGCTTATAAGGAATGCCAAATCGAATGTTATGAGTAGGTACAACAACTATTTTTACACCATCTGTAGGTTCTACCACAAATATGTAGATAATGCTATCTCAAGTACCACAAATATGTAGATAAGTTCTACCACATAATGCTATCTCAAGTATTCAATCTCTCTCAAAAGAAAACAAATCAAATGTTTTGAGAAGACTTTCATTTGCTCGATAGTCAGTGAGGAAGTGAGGGATTTCTCTGATGTAAATGGAGGAGGTGTGGGAGACAAATTTCAAGTAGACTGGCTTTAAAGACAAATAATGCAAGCAAGAGGACGGACGTGAACAATAAAGTTCAATTTAAGAGAAAGAAAGCTAAATTTATGATCGATGACTATACCCTTGTTTTCCCTGATTGTGCACTTGGTTTGAAATGTTGAAGCATGGTGAATCATTTTTAAGACAAACGAAAAGGAAATAAAAACAAATCGTAAGAAAAGTACACATCTGATGGTTGCAAGGCCTCTCACTCCATCCATATATTTTATACCCAGTATTGGATTGACTTGTTTTCACCCTCAGATTCTTTAGTGTATGTTTAGCCTGATGAAACCAAATGTCAAGAGCACCCATTTAGACACACACACAAGAGGAGCAACAACATCAAGGTGAAATTATGGATTACTTTTTCCCAATCAATTAAAAAGGGGTCTTTCACATATTGGTTGACAGTCATAAAATCCACAATTGGCCCAGACTGGATTGTCATGGTGGTAGATAAATCTGAAAGTGAAGAAAACAGTCAGTAATCAGATAAAACAATGAGAAAAAATGTCGACCAAAAAAAAAAACCACTTTGGGTGGCTTTGAAACTCGAATGGAACCAAAAACACCACCATCCATCCACATTGGCAAAATTCCTCATGCATTGACAAGTAGGCAACCTTGCAATACAAGAAAACCATTATTCCCCCAAACGTAAATATAATAAGGATATACCCGCCGAAGCAGAAAGGAAAAGGGAACTAGAGAGAGAGAGTAACCGGGGAGGAGTAATTAGAGGTAATGATTAAGTTTAGTGTGACATAAATTCTGAAAGATAAGGATAACATAGTTTTATTAGTGGAGGGCAAAGGTGAGATTTTTTTTTCAATAATACTGATATTTTAAAATAGTATAAATATATACTTCAATATATTTGTTCATGTTTCATAGAAATGAAATTCGGTAATTGATGAGTTCTTTCAAAAAGACCTGCCAATTCAGCAACTATTCATATAGAACAAATTTAGTATGCATCTTTTTCCTTTTGTTTAGTTTTCCTTTCTTGTCGTTGTCATGGCTGATCTGTTGCAATTGTTGACGCATGCACACTGTTTTTTCGGTGTCACGGTTGACACCTTCTATGTTGCCTATGGATTCGATTAGTTTGTTACAACAGATGATATACTGTTTATGAATCAGCCCTAGTTAAAACAATTTTGGGCCATTAAAACTCAACCCCACTTAAAGATTTGTGAAAATTGGACTTATAATAACTTAAGTCTGTCAAAAAAACTTATTTGATGATAAGTTCATTTTTTATCTTAATAATAAGTAATTAAATCCACAATTTTTTTTAAATTCCAAAATTGCCTTCTTACAGATCAACTTGAAAGGCCTAGATGGTATCCAAGGCCCAGCATACGTCGGCACTGGCTATGTATTCAACCAGCAAGCATTATACGGCTACAATCCACCGGTGTCGGAGAAGAGCCCAAAGATGACTTGTGACTGCTGGCCTTCATAGTGCTGCTGCTATTGCCATTGTGACGGTTCAAGGAAGTCAAAGTCCAAGAAGAAAGGTGTTAAATCTTTACTTGACCTTGGAGGACTTGGCAAAAAAGAAGAAGCTAATGGGCAAGACTTGCTCGAGAAAGTCATATGGACCCGCGTTTGATCTTGAAGAGATTGAGGAAACGTTTGAAGGGTACCAAGAAAAGTGTCGTCGGGAGTAGACCTGTCAAAATTCAACATGACACGATTAACCGACACGATTAATCGCTAATTAAACGGGTTTGGGTGAGACTTTAACGGGTTTGAATGATAAACGGGTCAACCCGTTTAACACGTTTAATAAACGAGTCGTGTTCGAGTGAGACATGCTAATCCGTTTATCACCTGTTTAAATAAATTTAATATAATAATAAATTAATAGTTATTTTAAAAATAATAATCAGAATTTATTAAAATTAACTATCCACAATATTTATATTCTTTCGATTAAAAGATTTTCAATTAGCGGACACTTGCAAAAACAAATGAAAAAGTTGAATGATGACAGGAATGAGTTTCAATTTGTTTACTGTGCAAGCTTCTGGACTTGAATCCCACATCGGTAGATTTAAGGGAAGGAGATCTCCTCCCTTGCCTATAAAAAGTTGAAGCTCATTTCTTTCATCATTCAATTTTTTCACTTGTTTTTGCAAGTATCTGCTAATTAAAAATCTTTTAATTAAGAGAGTACAAATATTGTGGATAGTTAATAGTTAATGGAGTTTAAAATTTTAATAGAGTAATTTTGTGGTGTGGGTTAAAATTTTAATAAAATTAAACGTGTTAAACGAGTCGAGACGTGTTAACCGTTTATTAAACGATTCGTGTCCGTGTTTAAATTTTTTACCCGTTTATTAAATGTGTCGTATACGGGTTTACATGTTTTTCACCCGTCACCCATTTAACCTGACATGTAACCGTTTAACCCGACACGTTTAACACCCCTAGGTTCAAGAGATCACGAGAAGATCAACAGCAGCAACAACTAGTAGCACAACAGATCCGAAGTGATAAGCTAAGAGTGTTGGGCTTCGAGCCGCCACCACCATTAGTGGCTATAAATGAAGAAGAATCCGGTGGAATTCCGGTGTATGAGATGGCGGGGATGTTTGTCAGAAATGTTCAATTTTCCATCTGGGTCTGCCACAGCTGCAGAATTGTTGGGGAACAACTACATATCGCCGAATTATCAGAACCCACTGTCGATTGTGATCTATTAAAAAATGAACACATAAACCAATAACAAATTCTGATCCAAAAAAAAAACCAATAACAAAAGAATGATGTGGATCATGAATTTGAATTTCAATTTTTTTTGCACTACAAGAATTATGGGAAAATGCGGCATTAAATTTCCGACGTTTAACTTAAACGCCACTAAAACTGGCGTTTGTTTCTGCACGCCAAAAAAATTAATAAATTATTAAAAAAAATTCGCTTAATTTCGGGCGTTTAAGTCAAACATCACAAAATTTTAATTAAAAATAATATAAAAAATTTTTTTCCTCCCCCGACATAAACCTAATAAAAAAAATTTACTTAATTTCCGGGGTTTAAGTAAACGTCACAAATTCTTAATTAAAAATAATAAAATTTTTTTTCTCCCCCAACATAAACCTAATAAAAAAATCACTTAATTTCCAGCGTTTAAGTAAATGCCACAAATTCTTAATTAAAAATAATAAAAAAAATTTCCTACCCCAACATAAACCTAATTAAAAAATATCGCTTAATTTCTGGCTTTTACTTAAACGCTACAAATTCTTAATAAAAAAAAATCTCTTCCCCAACATAAACATAATAAATTTTTTTTCCCCAAATTCACTCTCTCTCAACTTCTCAGGCGACGACTCCTCACTGGCTCTCTCAGGCAACGACTCCTCATCAGATCTTCTCAAGCGATGACTCTCACAGACTTCAGAGAGAGGGAGAGAAAGAGAGGCAGTATGTCTGTGTAAGACAATGCAGGTGAGTTTATAGTGGTGCTTCATGTTCATATGTGCATTTATAATTTCTTTGGATAGTATGTTTTGTATTTGTTGTGATTTTTCATTGTATTGTTTCAGACAAGAGCAGTACAAGTAGGTCATGTATCAGATCTAGCCAGTGAGAGAGAAATTCAGGAGTTTTTCTCATTTTCCAGTGAAATCAAACACATTGAGATCCGCTGGTTCGCTGTTCTTTCATCTTTCTACTCTACGTATATGTGCGTGGTGTATTTTAAGGTTTTGAGTGTATTAAGGCTTGATTTTGGATGTTGTTTATCTATGGAGTGCAATGAGTCTAGACAAAATCTGTAGGTCGTTTCCTGAATATTTGTACGAAATTGTAATTTTTCTTTCTACTTGAACTTCTTTTGCAAATTGTTTTTGCTGTTCCAAATTCCCAAGAATCTGAAGATGTACTCAACTCTGAGGTGGACAGTTATGTGTCTTCAAAATTTCACCCATATAATCACCAAGTAAAGTCACAAGTTACAAATACTAATAGCCTCAACAGTGCCCAGGCCTCAGAATATGAAGATGCTGAGTCAGGTGCGTTTGATAAAAGAATTATTTCAACTGTGTAAGAGAGTGCAGTTTTCAGGTTTACCAAAGAGCACCTCTATTCCTAATTCATTAATCAATGTTATTGTGCGTTAATAATGTCATTTACTTTGTGGATGAGGAGTCAAATGATTTTTCTTCTTCGGCCATTCGCTGTTATTGAAATTTGTTCCAGCATATAATCACCAAGCAAGTTCCAATTTTGGCTCTTTTCTTGACTTACAACCGCCTGGGATGGACAAATTTGTTGGACTTTCTATCCCGTATTATCCTGTGTCTATCTCAAGTTCAATACCATCACCTCTTTATTTTGTTTTACATGTTACCTTTTTTCATTCATGTATTGCTTTTCAATAGTTGAACACTCTCTGTCGAAGAGAGACTGAGAGATGATTGAGGTATATGTTTGCTTCTGATTAAATTTTCTCTCGTTTTTTTGCTTCTTGTCCCACAGGGGGCAGTGGTTGTAATGCCGCTGATGGTTTCTGGGAAGATTTTATTGTTTATGAGGGTGACTTGTTCAGAAGGACGTTTGAGATCATTTATAATGTTTGTAGCAGTGCACAAAATTGTAAGGCCTTGCTACTTTAAAAATCCTAGTCCCAAGCCCCCTTTGCTACAGTGAGAGAGGAAAAAAGGATGGTTCACATAATCCATGAGTATATATGTGTTGATTTTGTTTTCTCTGGCCAACTTCTGATCTCAAGTGACTCTCTTTTATCTGGTCCATGACTTGTACCACATTTACTTGGAAACTTTGGATGAGGTTATGAGTACTGGGTTTACCATGTGTTGTTGGAAAAATATTGTAAATATGCCGTGAATGGGTTGCATATATTCAAAGCATATTATGCTAATTTCATTGAAGCCAATTTTGTGGCTAACAATCTAGCTAACAGAGCAGTGGATGATGACTTTTTCTCTGATTTTTTTGTTTCTGCTGCATTGCCCAGTTCAGTGAAATGGATGCAAGATCAGATTGGTTTGCCTGTTGTACACAAGAAGAGGCAGACAGTTTCTGCTTTGTTGTAGCAGTTTGTTGTGCTATAGTATGTTGTGCAATCGTGTTCTGCTATTGACCTGTCTGTGCTAATATGCTGTGCTGGTATGGATGAAGCTGATGCTTGAATACAATGGAGCTGGGTTGTTGCTGATATGCGGGGATGGAATGGTTGTTGTCTATTGCAAGAGCTAAAACTGAAGATGACACACCAACATTTTTGTCTATTCTATGTAAATAGGAATAGAAAATTTAGTTCTTGTAGCAGTTTTCTGCCTTTTGTTCACACAGAATATTCTATTTTTTGCCTCTTTTAAATTATGAAATTCATTCAATATTCTGTTTTTTGCTGTTATGCTACTAGTGCTTCAGGTGCTACTGTCTGAAGTGCTGACATGGCTGAATAGTAAAAAAATGAGCTGGGTTTTATTATATAAAAAATACTAATTATTATTACTGGCGTTTATTTAAACGCCGAAAAAAAATTATTCAGAAATAAAAATTACTGGCGTTTAAATAAACTCCATAAAATAGCTCCAGTAATCGGAATATTACAATGAAGTCGTCGATTAAATAAGCGCCGCTTTAATGTTTAGCAAACGTCATTTTAGTTTTTGTGGCCTTTAATTATACGCCGGTAATTTTCCCGATGGAGGTTTCAACGACGTTAAGGAAAAACGACAATAATAATTTTTTGTAGCGTTTATTTATATTTAGCGGCTTTAATAAACGCCGATAAAAATCATTTTTCTTGTAGTGTTGGTCAAATCTTACAAACATAAATTTAGGGTAGAATTAAGGAGTAAAGTATTTGAGCATTTCCCACTTAGGAAGCAGAATTAACGTTTAATACTACTAAAACATTATATAAATGGCATTTTGGAGTTTTTAAAAAATTATGAACTTAATTACTTATTAGTAAGATAAAAAACAAACTTATCATTAAATAAGTTTTCTTAACAGACTCAAATCATTATAAGTCCCTTAAGAAGAATTCAAAACCAATTTTCACTAAAATATTTGTCGTACATGGGATTCACAGCCCAACTAAAGGTCTTTTAAAAACCAAATGGGTAATCAAAATTACATCCAGACCTGTATACGTTTTTAGTCCAGTAAATGGAGAGAATTAGTATCCAGATAACCCTTCACAATACGGAGTGTTTTTTTTTTTTGGAATGAAAGAGACATCTCCAATAAAGTAACATGGTGAAAGTTTGACAGATGACAAAATTATTGTTAGCATTTATTTTATTGGGACTAGAGCTTGATGATAATTTTGTTGGGTTAAGTTTCTTGTTCTGTTTCATTCCATAGTAGATTTCAGATTGAATATATACATTTACACATGGCAAGAAATCTGTTACAAATGGGCTTATATCATGTAGTAGTTGATTAAGCCTAAATAGTACATATTTATTCTATTATTTGTGGATTAATTGTCACGAGTTTGAACTTAACTGTATGAGATTAATTCTATTTGATTCTATCATAATTTAATTAGTGTTTGCCTATTTTGTAGGTAAAATGAAAAAATAAGAAGGTAAAAAGGCAAACATGAGAGTGGATGACACAAAATAAGGGAGAGCATTGAAGAATAGAGCTCTGAAGACCACGTCCGACCGTCAGATGTCCAAGTTTGGACGTGATGTTCTACACCAGAGTAAAAAAAATGCGAAACTCTTAACTTCTCACGTCTAGACGCCACTTTGTTCATTTCCGGATGCGTGTGAATTCAAGGTTCACGTCCAAACGTCACTTTACCCACGTTCGGATGCGTGTTCTCATTCCCATCCAATCAGAGAGTTGGATGACACAAAACTTGGGTCATCTTCCCCGATTTGGGAAAGTACTCTATGTACTTTTACATCACTTTGGGGAAGTTTACCAGATTAGGAAGATTTCTATTATTTTCTTCTTTAATTTTTGTGTTTAGCCCCAATTAATGGCTGGCTAAACTCTTTTACTAAAGCTAGGAGAAAATTTAATATACATTTGGGTATGTAATTAATCCAATGAGCTTTAATTGATGTTTTTTATTTAATAGTGCAATTCATCCTATTTTAGCAAAGCTTTATCTCTAGTCTCTTGAATTATTATGCTAAATGTGATGGAAACTTGAGATTCCCTGTAAGTAGAATAGCTAGATGCACATGCTTAGGTTGAATTATTAATGATTTCATCTAACTAGTTAATTTTTGATTTATATGAATTGAGATTTTTGATTGGTTAATTTCTTGATTTATTAGTGACTCCGGGCATGTTAAATACTTGTAATTAACAAATGGATGTTTGAATTCATTTAGATTGTCTCATTGATTATACCTTAAGAGAATTTTCTAATTAATCATTGTCAAATTCTCCAATTGGGTTCACTCCCTAGTTGATTCTCAATTGAGATTAGAAATTTGGATTAATTTATTACTCAAGTATTATTGAAGAAGTACCCAATGCCTTAGTATTTTTCTACATTTACTTTTCGTAAAAAATTTTAGTTTATTCGTATTAAATTTCAATTACCAAATCACTCTCTCAAACACACAACAAATTTTCTTTTATTAATTCTTTTTCACTTTAAAATCCCCATCTCCCAGTGATTTGACCTTGGACACTACCAAAAAATTATTATTTGCTTGACACCTACACTTGGGTTCACAACTTTCAAAACGAAGCAAGTTTTTTGTGCCTTTACAGGGGAGAAGGCGGGATTGAGGAGTGATCCATTCTCATTCGAGGTTTGCTTAGTTTTTACATAAGTGGAGATTGGATAAACTCTTTCCACTTTTACCTACTTGTCATTTAATTTTCTTGTATTATAATTGTCTTGCTTTGCTACTTGTGTTCGTTATTGTTGGATGAACTCTTCGCATAGAGAGACTGGTTGAGGGTTGATTAGTGAGAATTTTGACTCACTATTTGGAGATTTATTTTACACACCCCCACAAGCACATACACATCCTAGGATGACACAAAATCACCTAATATGTCAAAATCCTTTGCTACCACCACATCCTCAATTAGCTCAAAACCCCCCGAGTTGCCTCAAAACCCACAAGGGTTCGTAATCCTTTTATGCCATAATCAAACCCACTGGAAAATGAATCTAGGAGTAATCATTGTGACAATGAGGATTATGAGGAATTGAACAATGAGCCTGCTAATGTGAATTTCAATTATGCTAGAACATTGAGAGAGTACTTGCATCCCGCTCGTCACACTACACCCTCATGCATTATTTTTGATTGTTGCTTAAGGATTCCGAAAAACCATGCCTTCATATCCGTGATTTTGAGGAGGATTGTGACACATTCCAAGACTTGATGGAATGGAGGGTATAATCCTTTTTAAACTTTTTCCCTTTTCTCTAAAGGATTAGGTTAAACCGTGGTTAAACTCCGTTAGGCCAAGGTCTATTGGAACATGGCGGGAAATGCAAGAAGAGTTACTTAAAAAGTTTTTTCCAACTCAGAAAACAAACATTTTGAAGTGACAAATCATGATTTTTCTCAAAGAGACAATGAAACTTTTTACTAATGTTGGGAGAGCTTTAAGGAACTACTTGCATCATGCCCTCATCATGGATATGAAATTTGTCGGGCTATAGGTTTTTTCTATGAGGCTTTGTCTTCCTAAATTAGGAAATTTGTGGAAATGATGTGTAATGGAGAGTTCACGACTAAAGAACCGGAAGAATCTTTTGATTATTTTGATTCATTAGCCGAGAGTGCTCAAGTTTGGGACACTCAATCCCCCGATTCTAAGTCTAAGACCTCAAATGCACCATTAGGAGGAGAAAAATATCAATTGAAGGAAGAGGATGACTTGAATACCAGGATTGCAATTTTGGCTAGGAAAATTGTGGCCATGGAGATGAAAAAGGTGAATAAGGTTCAAACTGTGTCTCAAGAGGTGTTATCTTCAATTTGTGAGATCAAAGGGCAATCACTAAGGCATTCACCGTATTGGATTAAGCACTCAACACCTCCTTCAAAGCTCTATAACAACCTCTACTCAAACACTTACAATCCGGGGTGGAAGACACATCCCAATTTTAGTTGGAGAAATGACAATGTCATACAAAAACCTCCTTTCCAACCATCTCCTCAAGGGGCATCTAATTTTATTCCTTACACACTATCACCAAGAAGACTTTGGAGGACACTTTGCAACAATTAATTTCTAGTCAAGCCACAATGGATACCCAAACCACTCAAACCCTTGGTCAATTGACCCAAAATTTCACTCAACAACAAGCCATCAATGATATTTGAAATACACTTATCAAGCTAACCACAACCCCTTGCCACCAAGAGAAATGAATGTTTTCGGCTCAACCTCAACCAAATCCACAAGGCTAACTCTAAGTGGGAGTTTCTTTCTTCTACACTGGATACCACAAAGGAGTAAGTAAAGACTATCACTACTCTTAGAAGTGGAAATGTTATAGATAAGACTATCCCCTTGAAGGTTTAAGAGCCTAATGGGAGTGAGAAGACCACTAGGAAATATGACGGTGATGACCATGTTTAGCCTAGCGTAGAGGATATGCCTAGCGGGCCACCTAGATGTCCGATACCTTCACCTTTTTCTCAAAGGTTGGTTTCACCATCAAAGGCCAATGTGAATTATGAAATTTTGGAAGTGTTCAAACAAGTCAAGATCAATATTCCATTGCTATATGCCATCAAGCAAATCCCATCATATGCTAAATTCTTGACAGACTTGTATACCATCAAGAGGAAGTTAAATGTTCAAAAGAAAGCCTTTTTGACTGAACAAGTGGCATCCATCATCCAACATAATACCCCTCCAAAATACAAAGATCCCAGTTGTCCCACCATTACATGTGTCATAGGGAAATGTAAAATAGAACAAGCATTGCTTAACTTAGGAGCTAGTGTGAATTTTCTTTTCTATTCGATTTATCAATAATTAGGACTTAGGGAGTTGAAACCTACATCCGCCACACTTCAATTGGTAGATAGGTTGGTAGAGGTTCCAAGGGGTATGATGGAGGATGTTTTGGTACAATTTGAAAATTTTTACTTTCCAGTTGACTTCATATTGTAGACACTCAATTCGTTGTGAATACAATTGACCGAATTTTCGTCATTTTAGGTCGTCCATTTCTTGCTATATCTAATACTTTGATTGTTGAAATGGAGTGATTAAATTATCTTTTTAGAATATGACATTAGAGTTGAATATTTTTAATATGTGCAAGCAACGGGGTGATGAAGTGCAGGAAGTCAACTTAATTTGATTCTCTTGTGCATGATCAACTTCATAGTTCTTCATTGTATGGTCCTCTTGAAGTATGTTTAGTTGACAAGGATAAATCCTTTCTAGAATTTGATGAGGATAATGATGAAGTTAGTGAGCTTACTAACTTGTTAAATTCTTCACAGATTTTTTAGACAAGAGAATGGAAATCCAAGTTTGAGGAGCTTTTACTGGGGATCGCCCCTCCAATCCCTTCAAGCATTCAAATTCCAAAATTGGAATTGAAGTCTTTGCCAATGGACTTGAAGTATATTTTTCTTGGAGAAGATAACACATTCCTGTTAATTCTTTCATCTCATCTCAACGATATTCATGAGGGTAAGCTTCTTCAACTTCTCTTTAAGCATCAAACGGCCATTGGATGGACCATTTGAGATATAAAAGGGATTAGCCCTCTTGTTTGCACTCATAAGATTTATTTAGAGGATGATGCTAAGCCCTCTAGGGAAATGTAAAGACGCTTGAATACAAATATGAAGGAGGTGGTTAGGACAGAGGTGTTAAAGTTTTTGGATGTGGGAATCATTTACCCTATTGCAGATAGCAAGTGGATAAGTCTCTCTCATGTGATTCCTAAGAAGTTCGGTGTGACGGTGGTGTCAAATAAAATTAATGAATGTGCCTACTACAGTCATCATCGGGTGGAAGATATGTACTGACTATTGAAAGCTTAACATCGTCACTAGAAAAGACAATTTGCCTCTTCCATTCTTGGATCAAATTCTTGAAAGAATTGCATCTCATCGTTACTATTACTTTCTTGATGGTTACTTCGGATATTACCAAATAGAAATTACTCTCGAGGATCAAGAGAAAATCACATGTATATGTCTCTTTGGCACGTTTGCCTATAGGAGAATTCCCTTTAGCTTATGCAATGTACCTGCAACCTTCCAATAGTGTTTGCTAAGTATCTTTAGTGACATGGTAGAGCGATTTCTTGAGGTGTTCATGAATGATTTTATTGTATTTGGAGATTCATTTGATGATAATTTGACAAATCTTGAGCAAGTGTTGATTAGGTGTGAAGAGAAAAATCATATGCTTAATTACTAGAAATGTCATTTCATGGTACAAAAAGGCATTGTCCTTAGGAATCCAAGCAGATCGTGCTAAGATTGATTTGATTTCTAATTTTCCTATTCCCAAATCCCTTGAGGATGTGAGATCATTTTTAGGGCATGTCGGGTTTTATAGAAGGTTTATCAAGAATTTTAGTCTTATCTCACGACCCTTGTGTAATTTACTCAGAAAAGATGTTGCATTTAAGTGGAGTGAGCAATGCTAAGAGATATTTTAACCAATGCCTTAGTATTTCTCCACATTACTTTTCATAAATAAATTTTGTTTATTCGTATTAAATTCTAATTACTAAATCACTCTCTCAAACACACAACATTTTTTCCTTTATTAATTCTTTTTCACTCTAAAATCCCCCTGTCCTAGTGACTTGACCTTAGACTTTACCAAGAAAGTACTACTTAATTGACACCTATACTTGGGTTTACAACTTCAGAAGCGAAGCAATAGTCATATTTGTTTGTGGTTGATTTGCGTCCAATTTGATTTTGATTGAGACCTATGAACAATCCATGCAAAGATACTTCAGAACCCTACATGGTAGAATATTTTGTGTATGAGTTTGTGATCTTGTTGTCATGTGGAATATAGATCATATGCCTAGGTTGACATATACATTTTGCCTTAACATCATAACTCTTGAAAATTAAATATTATAGTATTCACAAAGTATTTCTTGTACTTGAAATTTAATTAGAACAATTAAATTAATTACCTAGACATATTATCTATGCCTTTATGGTGATGGGTTGTACCTTTAGAGCCTAGGTGGTCGTTTAAGGAAACATAATTAATGCAAAATTGCACTCTATCAAAAGGTGACCGACCTATAGAGGTTATGTTTCCTTGAATATTGAGATAAAAATCTCATTAAGGTCATACGGTGCACTAACTTGAGCAAAATTTCTAATTCTGCCAAAAGGTGATTTATATATTTTGAACAAGTTAAGTGAATAAAATAGTTATGAATGTGATAAGGAGATTAGGATAATTCTCTTTCTAAAATATAGTAGAAATATCTTAATCAAACTAAAACATGATTGACTAGGTTTATGTACGCTTGACTAGTGTGATCCCGAGAGACTAATAAAAAGGGGCCTTTGGAGGCCAGTCCCTTTTTGTAGACTTATTTGGACTTAATTACACTCAAAAAACTTATTTGGGAATAAGTCCATAGTTGATCTCCATTGTCCAAAATACCCTCAATAGTTATATTTAATCAAAATTTGTTTGAAAAAACCAACAACTCCTAAATTGAGAATTGTATTAGTATTAACAACTCATAACCTGAAAATTATGCTAGCATTAAATTATATATATATATATATACACACACACACTAATACAATACAATTCTCAATTTAATGCTAGCATAATTTGAGAATTATATATATATATATAGAGAGAGAGAGAGAGTAACATTAAGTAGTAACACGGTCAACAAAAAAATAGTATCATCAAACAGTAACATGCTCAATAAAAAACTTAGTTGCAAGCACAAACTAAGCCTAAGGGTTGTAACGAAAAAGAGAAGAAGTAAAATCAAGTTTTGAGCCCATGCATGTGCCTTTCTATTCCATCCTGAGTTTTTAGTCTCTATCCTAACAACATGAAACAAACTTCTACAACCACATAAGTAGCTACAAGATAGCAATAATATGTGAGGGAAATATAGAATCATTAATTATTATTCTTTGTGTTTTATCATTCACTAAGAGAAAGCTTTATCATGCATAGATTCTCTTATTCTTTTTTGGGAATGATAGAAAAATAAAAGGATGAAAATTTGGAAGTATAGATAAAATATCATATTTGGTAAAAAAAGAATAACAGGAATGATAGAAAAGTGGAAGAATTAACTTTTTTTCAACTCACCAAATTTTATCTCTCCAAAATTGGGAGGAAAATTGGAAGAAACGATAATTATATTAGTTGAAATGTATATTGTTTACCTTTACATCTCCTAATATATGCATATGCTCTATTTATCTATTACATATGTTTGTACATAAAATATCAAATTTCAAAAATATTCATTGTATTAACATTTGACAATCTGGATGTACTAAGAAGATGTCATATGAAAAAATCTAAAGAAAGGTGGGAGGTGATCAGACATAACCATATTTAAAAAGAAGAATAACTAATTGGAGGTTATCAGTTAATAACCGTCGATAGAAGTAAAAACAATCGAAGTCAATGACTATAAATTTTTACCTAGGAAACTGAATTTTGTAGACATTTTACTGACAAATGTTCCATTTTTACCTTGGAAATTTTTTCTAGTTGAATGTAGTTTTTTGTTGCATACAAAGAAACATGAATAACATAGATTTAAATGTGTATAGATATAGTTCATTCTTGTCTCTACGTCCTACCTCATAAAGTTATTGATCATTATAATGTTATTTTGATTTGGCAATAATGTGCATAACAATAACAATAGGAACTTCAGTAGCAACAACTACAACAATAATAACTATATATGAGAACTTAAAGCGTTGAAACCCAACAAATTTTCACTTGAACATCTAAAACTAAATGTACTCATGGACTATTACTGATACAAATTTGGTATGCTTAAAGTCTCACCAATGTATGGGTGACCTAGAAAAGTATACAATCACTTTTCTTACCAAACATGATAGGGCCATAGGTGGATTTGATCATATCTAGGAGGAGTAGAAATTGTAAAGATGCAAACAATATCACC
>CM042185.1:12945863-12959038 GCA_023539305.1 Ilex asprella | reverse complement strand
TAATTAAACACACTAAATTAATCACAAAAAACATTATAATAATTACTCGACCTAATTATTATTAATATTTTATTATTAAAAATTTAATACTAATATCCCACTAACTCTAGTTTATTTGTTTATTGAGTTGGCATGGTTAATTACAGAGCTGAATTAAGACTCGTAAATATTAAACAAAGACACGACATGAAATGATTCTGATGATTATGGATGTAAGTTTGGGTCCTTTTCAAGCCAGCCTTCCTTGAAGGCTCAACTAAGATGACCCAAGCGCCCTTGTAGATGGCATTCTCCGTGTCAGCTTGGGCTATAGCCCAGCTCCTTGAAGGCCTGGAATTGTTTAGCCCAAATCAGACTGTAGCTCGGCGTATACAAGCTCAGCGGAAAGGATTTGCTCAGGAGCGTGGAGTTCGACACCAAGCGGATCCAGCGAAACCCCTGTCACACCACGTTGATAGGGACAATACCTGACAACTCTAACGAAAAAATATTCACCAATAGTGGAGATACCTCATGCATTCCATTTTAGGCGTAGTGGGCGCATAAAACGTCAGAGTGGCAAGTTCAGCGACAAGACAAATGAAAGGAGAACCACAGAATCAACCAGAAAAGGAATGACTATGAAAACCCTAGCAACAAGAGGGGGCCACATAATCAACCAGAAAAGGAATGACTGTGAAAACCCTAGCAACAAGAAGGGGACCACATAATCAACCAGAAAAAGAATGACTGTGAAAACCCTAGCAACAAGATGCATAAATAGCAAACGATACTATTGTATTGTGTAAGAGAGAGAGAGAGAGAATAGGCAAGAAAACAACCTAGGAAGTATCCTGAAAAAGGCTCTTAGCCAAATCATTTGATTGTAACCTTCTTCTTCAAGTAATATTATTCTCAAGGAGCAAGGATCTCCCTTTACAGTGAACGTAGCCTTTGTCCTTCGATTGAGGCGAACCACTCATATTTTTGTCCTTGTTTTCTCTTTTACACTTAACGTACTCTCTACCACCAACCCCATTGATTTCTTCCGGACCTCGCCCCAGATTAGTCTTTGATTGGTTAAAAAGGATTTTGACTACCATCAGATTCGATGTTGTAGATGTTGTTTGTTGAATTTATAGTCATTGATAAGAATAATAAAATAGTATAGTATAATAACAAAACAAAAAAATACACATTTTTTATTAAATAAAAAGTAAAAGCATTGTATCAAAAGAATAATTTTGTTGGTATTATAACTAAGCAAACCAAAGTAAAGAAGTCAAGACTAGTGACACTGTATTTAGGCTGAGTTTTTGGTTTCTTATGTTTACTACAAGGAATTCACTAAAGCAACACCCTTTAAGGCGAATAACAAAGAGTGTTGTTCTTGAGGAACCGCAAAGGAGCTACACCCCAAGTAACATACCAAAATTATATCCTGCACACGTGGTGGATTGGGGTGAGCTACTGGTTGATGCAGATGATATCTTCGAGGAGCGACCGGTGCGTATCATGGACAGCCGATATCAGGTTTTGTGTGGCAAGACTGTGAAACTGGTGAAGGTGTTGTGGCAGCACAATGGGGTGAAGGAGGCGACATGGGAGCGTAAGGACACTATCCAAGTTACCTATCCGTTTATGTTCGAGGATGGATGTACATCTCTTATAGTCATAGAGTATTCAATGAATTGTTACATCTACATGTTGTTATATGTGCATGTGGGTGTAATTTCAGGGACGAAATTCCCTTAAGGGGGAGATAATGTAAAACCCGAGAAAAAATATATACAAAAACCCTAATTAAAGGGGTAAAATAGTAATTAATTGTTAAAGCACGGGTAAAAAACGTGAACTTTTATAAAATTCAGATGACGAAACGAACCTCCCCGTTGGACCCGTTAAAAAGAATACGTGTGGCACGATGTGGGTCACACATTTAAAATACATAAAGTGGAAGACTTTAGTGGGCTGCCGAGAGAGTGAGAGAGAGAAAGTGAGTCTTTTTCTTTATTTTTCTCCTCCCTTCATCCTTAGATTTACGAAGAGTAAACTATTTAATCGCTTCGAGCCAAAAATTTAAGTTTTTTTGCGCAACAAGAGCTACGCAGCCATACCAAAAATCGCATTTTTTCTTCCAAAAAATATCAAGTACGAGAATCTAGGCCTAAGACTTGGGAAGCTAAATTTTGGTTTTTCTTTGAGTCTATTACGTGAGCTCACGCTACGAGAGGTAGAGTTTCCCCTATTTATATGTAATTTGAACATAAAATATGGTATATTAAATGGGTAGGCTAAGGATGTCTTTCACATGTTAGGTCTTGACTAGTGTAACTAGTGGGTCAAATATAAGATTTATAATTAACATTGTAATTAGTAAAATCCTATTATAATTAACTTGGTGTAAGTTAATTTTAGTGGTTTAAAGCATGTTGATTGTACATTAGTATGACTTGATGTTTAATGGCATATCAAGTTTAATAAAATTATTATCTTGTTATGTGATTATGAAATAATACGTATGTTAAATGATTATTTAGCATAGTATGGTGAACTTGTGTTTATGTTTATAGAATTAATAAACATGTTGCCATGTTGGAAGTAATAGAAATACTAGTTGTGTAAATTGATGTGCCCTCTAGGTGTTTGTTTAAATGCTTAGGTGAATACAAGTATGTTAGTTGAGTTGATTATCTTGCATAACATGCTTGAGATTGTGTTGAAAATGTCATTATATTGCATTCATTATGTAATGAACATTGTAAATGGTATCAAAGGCAATTGCACATTGTATTGCATTATGCATAAGTTGCACTACATTCATGTGCATTAACATGGGTGAGAGTGTGTGCATGGTATGAAATCAATCATTACATAGGTGGTTGATCGCCGGCTCCGGAAAGTCGCACCAAAGTTCGGCTAAGTCGCACGAGAAATTAAATGGATAAACGTGTCGGGTTATAGCAAGAAGGGTTATATGCTCCCTCGGGTGCAAGACTCGCTTACTTGGTTTTATATACTATCTGGTAGTGCAATTTTAGAAAAATGTAACTGCGTAAACGGAGCCGTAAGTGGGATGCCCTGAAAATTTGTTGATGGTGTGGTGCCTCATTGGTGTAATACGATGAAGCATCTCTCCACAAAGACACAAAAAATAAATTAATTAGTCATTGAGTGTAAATAACACCTATGACAGGGGCTTGGAATATCCTGATACATACGCATAACATTGCATGTGTTGTGGGAGCTCGGGATGAGGCTCAGTGTTGATATTGCTTGCGTGAGTCTCATTTTATGGCATGTCATGATTTATGACATTTGTTCATAATAGATATATTTGAATGAATGCATGAAATGATTGTTGCATATGAGACTTCATATGCATTTAGGTTGAGAGGTATTTTCTATATGAGTTACTCTATTGAGCGCTGACTCACCCTTTATGGGAACAAATTTCAAGTACACCACAGGCTTTTACCGAAGGCCCGCCTACTAGTTCGCTTAGACGACAAAGCCGAACTGTGGGTCTTATTTTGATATCGTAGTCACCTGTTTACATTTACTTTTGGCCTTGTATAATTTTTGTAAACAAAACTTGGTTATATTTAAAAGGCATGTACATGAGACTCTTTTGAGACATTTATTCTTTTATGAATGAAGGTAAGTAGGATGATGATTATGGTAGTATTCGTTATTATGAAATTTAGTATGGATGAATGTACCCGGTGTAGTCAATGTTGTATAATTGCACATGTTGTATTTTTTGGTAGAGTTCTCCGTACAAAGGAGACTCTGCCCAACTTTTTTAAATTATGGATTCTGGTAAATGGAGTATAACGGTGTAGTATCATGTTATATGGTATTTATGGGTATTCCACGAGTTGATGGGTGATCAACGGGGTAATTACGGACACCCAAATTTTACGGTGTCACAAGTTGTTTCCCAACCCAAGGAAACTTATCTCCATGTTCTCCTATTTATAATCTAGCCCTTGAGTTTCTAGGCATCGGGTAAGTAAATTTCAATGACGAAATTTCTTTAGAGTGGAAGAGTTGTGGGACTCGGACATGTAATGCATGACATTTTATATAATGTTAGGCTCTAAGGTGTAATTTTTTTTAATAATAGCTACTGGGGTTAAATTATTAGATGGTATTATTTATTTTTCATACATTCTAGAATTACAGGTGCATGTATTATCACGTGTTGAGTTATATTTTTATCTTAGAGATACCAAAAAGATTTCATGAGATAGAGTGTGACAGTTTTATTTGTATCCTTGCAATTTTCCCTCTAGATATGATTAGATACATATATGGCCCTGGCATTTTCGATAAGAAACTGTCGAAAATGATATGACACTTTTTTTTTTTTTGGAGAATGTATTTCTGTCTGGCATTTATATAGTGCCAACAGACAAGTAAAAATGTATGCTCACAAGTTCTCTTGTTATGATTGTTTTAGTGAACAGTTGCTGGGATTTCCATCCTTTAAGTTATTATTTCTTATTATTATTTTTGTCATAATTGGTGGGATGTTAATGTTATAACTTTTAAGTGCTTAATATTATTTTTATTTTTATTTTTATTGTAGTTTGACGACTTTATCAACCTTGTGTGACTCTCACATTAAAACCGACATTTTAATAAACACCTCAGGGCATGCTAATTTATCAGTGCCCAAATTACATACTCTAGTGTATGTGAAAGTCTTAAGAGTTAAGTGACTCATTGCAATAGGGCACTCACCCTAACAAGGGAGGAGTTCCATTCTGCCGTTCTTGGCATTAGCAAGAAATGGAGTAAGGGATGCTCTTCTAAAAAAAACTTAAAACAACTAGGTTACATTAGTTTGCTACAAGATAACAGGAGTTTTTAAAGTGTCTATGATGCTGCACAAAATTGAGAATTTTTAGTCAATAATACAATAATTTTAGAGTTTTCTTTTCATTTTCTTTGTGAATTTGTAGTATGTGTGTTTTTTGCACTTGTGATGATGAATTTTTTATGTGTTTCTCGTTTACCACTTCGTCAAGTTATGTATTATTCGATTAATTCAACCAATATATCAATAAGAAATTGTAAATGCGACTATAAACAAAATGATCTTCAATTAATTTTTTCCACTACCTTTACGGGGGTTATTTGGGGGCTGGGGTTGGTGGGGGGTGAGTAAGAGCGAAGAGGGGAGAAGGACCTAAAAAAGTGAATAGCTACTTATCAACAATGTGTACATTTGCCACGTATAGGTTAGGATCCAACCATTGTCAGTATGAGTATAATTCAAACATTAGGTCTCTACCTAGTACAGTCCTGATCGAAAAGAGTCCTAAGGGTAGATAATTGATTCTATTTGAATTTATAATAAATAATTTATTATTTATTTAATATTGAAGGAAAAATGGACAACATCTCATAGTTCTCAGTCACCTTTAAAAACAAGTACTATTATGAGTCAACTTAGAGTTGACTTATAAGATTTATTCTCGACATTTATAGTTAATCAAAAAGTTGATGTATTGGTTAATTACAATCTAGGCACCAGGGAGCGATGCTATTTATGTTTGTCTGCAATAGCTAAGGGATGCACTGATATATATAAATAGTACTTATGGCAATCCCAAAATCATCGTCACTGAGAATAGTTAGTTTTATACAGTTATAGCTAAGTTTTAAAACCCTGATTATTGTTAATTCTCTACTAAGACAATGGCCTCACTTTCCCCAATAGGAAATCCCAAGAAACGAGACGATGACATTCCAGTGAAGAGTGTCATACATGATGATAGTCCAATTCAACATATAATTAGTCATCTTTATGCAATTTCAGAAGCGATAAACTTATCAACCATCATCCTTTATGACACTCTCCATTGGAATGTTGTCGTCTCGTTTCTCAGGGTATCCTATTGGAAAAAGTGAGTTCATTGTCGTAGTAGAGAATTAACAATAATCAGGGTTTTAAAACTTAGCTATAACTGTATTAAACTAACCATTCTCAGTGACGATAATTTTGAGATTGTCATAAGTACTGCCTATATATATCAGTGCATCCCTTAGCCCTTGTGGATAAACATAAATAGCATCGCTACCCGGTGCCTAGATTGTAATTAACCAAGGCATCAACTTTTTGATTAACTATAAATGTTGAGAATCAATCATATAAGTCAACTCTAAGTGACTTGCAAATAAATTATCTTACCAGTGGCCCAATGAGCTCCCCTTTGCTATTCGTACTTGGGTCAAGCATGATAAATAAGGAGAGATAAGATAATTCTAATTTGTCAACAACATATTTTTTGTTCCAAAATAGTTTTTATCGCGAATAAGAATTTTTTTTGGCTAAATTGCAAAAAAATAGGGTTTTCTAATAAAACTTACATTTGAGTTTAACGCGCTGGTAATCAGCCGTAAGAAGTATAGTAATTAACACCGAAGAAATCATATGATCCTTGAACTAAAGATTTTTGTTCATCAGTAAATGTTGGTAGCGCATCGCCCACCAAAGCTTTGGCTCCAAAAACCTAGTTTGGATGGAAAAGGCATGTAAAGAAAATTGAACCATTGGAGTGTAATCCTTATTTGATAACACTATTTACATTACTTAAGTAAGAAAAAAATAACACAACTTGACTAACCATCTCGTCAGAAAGTCAAACACTCTCATAGTTGCATCTTCATCAGGTAGCCCGGGTTCATATGCCTCAAACAATTGGGTCATCAGTGAAATACCACTCTCTCTTTTTTGAGTTGTCTATGGAAAAACAGTATTTGAATCTTTAAACTATATTGCATCAGACCTAGGATACTTGCACCCACACACACACATATATCTAAATTAAATAATCACCTAGTAAGTCACTCTATACAATTTAGTAGTTGAGGCATGGGCTAGTAAGATATTATGTGCAACAATGAATGGATCTATTGCTGGCTGTGCATCTGGTTTTTCAACTCTGTGCTGTACCCATTTTGTGCAAAAATTTGTGGCTCGTTGACAGTAAACCAGTACTTTACTCAATCTCCAAATGTTTGGAAACAAAGATTGGCATAGACTTTGAAGTCAAATCTAAGTTTACAAATCATAAAGTACTCAAAAGTAAGAAAATTTAGTGGAATATGGTTATTAAGAACTTTGGTAAAACTTGGGAAAGTAGTTCTTTTTTTGCTGTTTTTTTTTCTTATTATCTTATTTCATTGTTTTATATATATATATATATATTTGCCTTTCCAATTGGTTACTCCTTTCTTATAATCTTATATCACACGTATTGTGCTATAGAAATATTGTTTAGTTGTAGTATCATAAAAAAAAAGAAAGAAAGATTGTATAAGTAATTCAAGCTAATTCTGTATCCGCGAGTACAACACAAGATTAAATCTCAGTCAAAAATACTATATATTGTAATTCAATATTTGATAAGACACTAGATTAAGAGTACTAAGATAATAATTATTCAGACCAAATTTACGCTTAGTTAGTTCACTTAGGTCATAGTACTAATACTGCAATACTAATTACATATTAACCAAAAACACCACCAACATAGATTAGTTATCCATGTCTTTGTTTATTATATGGGAAAAATAGTAAATTTATAATATAGTACGATTAGCTAGTTTTTTCTGTTAAGAATCCGTAATCCACCTTTTAAATATAAGTGTACTCTTTATATAGACTAAATTAGTTCTAGATCATTTTACTAACTAAAACTGTTTTTATTTTTTAGCAAATATATTTTTTTTATTAAATAAGTTATATAGAAAAAGGTTATCAAACAATAAATTAGTGTAAAAGCGGACAAGACAATTACATAATCTGGCTGTCCAAGAACCCATAGTGCTTATTTTGCAGTGCCGAGGGCAAGTCGAAGTGGAAAAGTGTCACAATTGGGGTTATACCTACACTAAAATTTTCATTTATCATGAAAGAGAGAGAATCAAAGATGCACTGAAAAAGCTCAAACTTCATAGTTTTGTTCGAGCAGCTCATTAAAAGAGCTCAAAGTAAGTGAAATGAATAATGTCTTACCATACTTGACTACTTCATCAATGAACTTGCTGTAGAAATCAATACTATGTTGGTTTATACCGCCAACTATTGTTACATCTGCATTTTTTCAACATCAAGAATACCAATCAATGGAGATATAAGGTGTTTTAGCGGGGACACTAATGGTGGTGGTGTGAATTGTTGAGTCATGTAAAGAATAACATGAAAATAAGTAATACTTCTTGAAACATAAAATTTAATCTAATTTGTTGATTTAATGATGTGTGATATGCTTATTTATACTATGACTATAAATTGTTTATAGATCTTGCAATAAAAGTATATTATAATGAGTGACCAGTTATCACGAATTTTTCCTTCTTCTTTTCTAAATAAATTACCTCATCCATTTAATTTGAAATATTTATTATTTTACATGCTATAAATTCAAATTTACATTGATATAAATAAAATTCGAGGTTGAAAGTAGTGCCAAATATCAGTAGTCCAAGTTTAATCACTTGACTTTATCTATAACTTCTAAATGACTGTCCATATTGGTCCAAATATTTATTTAGACTAACATTTCCAAAAACAACCAATTATCATTTGTCACAATAGTGGTTCAAATATTTGGCCAACAGCTATTAAGTTGTGATCCGTTATTAATCCAAAGACTATGATGAACTAGGTCAGTAAATTGAGTAACTATTTTAAATATAAAGAGTATTATTGATAATGAATTTTGTCATTTATAAGGGTAGCTAAGAACATACCAGGGAAGATCCTAGACCAAGAGAAGAATAACCTGTAAGCATCCACTCCCATTTTCACAAGCTGTTGCACATCGTCCTGTTACACCATGCACACAAAATTATTATAGACTACTCAATACCTACGTCCATAACCCATTTTCAACCATTAACCATTTGCATCTCATAAGGATGTAAACTCAATGTTAAACTTCCTTCTAGTTTTAAAAAAGTGTTATGTTTGACATGATCTTGATCAAGTAAGAGTAGAGTTTTGAATTTCATTTACTGAGCATAGATTGTATGAGTCGACTCCAATTCCACCTTCGAGCATAAAATCCCAGGTGCTAGGTCCTCTCCCTCCTTCTGTTGCCGATGATTCCATCAGCACCATAGTCCAAATAAATATCGCTTCACAATACACCCACAACACTGAAAAAAAAGAGAACCAAAAAAAAAAACAATAAACCCACTGTTGGAATAAAAAGAAAATTCCTATTGATTTTTTAGTTTCAATCTCTTTAATTTTGAACGTTTAAAATATCAATTACGACTTTTAAGTTAATTACAAGTTTTGATCACATGTTACATGAGTTTGACAATTCTAACGGTATACAACTTTAAGCCATTTTATGGATCTTATGTCTTTAAGTCAGTACCGTTGTGGTGATAAATGGTGTTGACGACTAGGTTTTGAAACTGACTTATCCATTCTCTATATAAGGGGTCCTGAGGAATAGTGTATAACAGTACTTACAATAAGCTGTGGCTATCTTTTCTTCTATAATAAGTCAACTTGTTTCTTTCTATTATTCAATTTGAGACCTCACATCACATCTCAACTGCGGTAGTTTTATAAGTTTCCAAAGCTTTCTATTTGTTTCTACTACGATTTGTTCATATTTTGGGCAATTCGATTTAAGTTGGGTTCACCTTTATCTTCCCGCGGACATGACCATTGAAAAGATGTTGTCGTAAGCATTTAGATAGGATCTTGGAATCGCTAGTGCCCGTCAGTACCTTCACATGGGGGAGGTCTAACTGCTATCACACGTCTCTCTAGGGCCGGCCCGATGGAGGCCCTATGCAAAATTCTTGGATGAAGCCTCATTAATTATAATTAGGATATTTGTGGACCGGTATACTTTTAATAACTTATTTGTCAAAAAAATACAATCACCAAATTATTTTGTTAAGAAGTACATTTCAGATTAAAATGACTATAATACCCTCAATTATCTGTTTACTGAATTACTAAACCGAATTAAAAAACAAAATCAATTCATTAACTAAGTTGCTATTTCAACGGAGTTTCGTTCAAATACCTTTAAACACGGAATGCTCCTAGATATGAATCACTTAGTTTCCTTATTTTATGCAATATCTAGTAGTTTCGTTCAAATACCTTTCTTAAATTGATGCAATACTTCCATAAAAATGTGCAACCGAAATTCTTTCCATGAAAAAAGACAACTATTTAGATTTCAAGAGCAACTATTTTCTTATATTAAAATGCTATGATTTTCCTAAAAAGTTCTTATTAACCCTCAAATCTCTAAAAAAATTCAAAAACCTCATGCATTTGGGTTCTTAAACAAAAGAGTGATATAATCAAGAAATAGCGTGACATCAAAAAAAGACATCAATTAGTGAATTTACACATTAAATACTGACATAATTAAACAATAGTGTGACATACTTAGAAAAATAAAGTGACATCAAAGAGTTATATAATTTTAAAAATAATGTGACATCAAAGGTTGACATAATTTTTAAAATAGTATGTCATAATTAAAAAATAGTATGATGTCAAAAAGTGACGTAATTTTAAAAATAGTGTGGCATCAAATACAAGAAAATTGACGACCCCTCTTGTAGAAGACCGATAATAGGTGATAATGCACAAAATCGTCCTTGTGCAAGATCAACAGTCAAGTATTCGTACGATCGCAATCAAAGAGCAATAACCAAGCAATTAATAGAGAACAGAAAATAAAGAGTCGACACAGTGATTTATAGTGGTTTGGTCTCGGATGACCTACGTCCACTTTCTAGAGCGGCGAAGGTGGCCTGAGGTGTTTTATTGATGAACAGTTGGTACTCCGGAGAGTTTACAATGCTTAAGGAGAGAGAGGGAGGATAATGTATGTGTATGGGATTCGGAGGCACAGTGCATGTAGGGATCAAGATGCTCTCCTGGTGGAGAGAGCTTACATTGTATAGGCTAAGGTTAAGGCGGTAAGGCGGTGCCATGAGTAAGAGGAGCTCTACTATTTTGATAAGTACGACTTAGGTAGGAAATCTCTGTATCCCGTCTTTCTCTCCCTCGTGTTCCTATTCCTTCAGAGAAGAACTCCTCGTCTTGAGCTCGGACGTGTCTTATATCCACGTGGATTGGACTTGTATTGGAATCAAGAGGACTTGTGTTGGGCTTACATTGAGATATCAAAGTGGGCGACGCCCAAGGGCTTGCCTAGGTGGCACCCAAGGGCTACCATAGGCGGCGCCCAAGGGGTCCCCATGGGTGGCGCCCAAGGGGCCTAGACCGCTTCCTGTTCTCTTGTCAGGTGTCTTGCGCGTATTGGATCTCCGATGGGTCGACCCTCTTGAATGGGCTTCTATTTCGGGCTTTCTCGGTCTATTTTTATTTGGGCTTGTCCCAATCAAATTTGGGCTCGTCAATAGGTATCGATGACTATTTGACAAAGATGAATATGACACATGAAGATATGAAAAAGAATTATTACAGTTTGAATCAATATACAACAAAAACGTTAACTGCCAAATATATTTTTGTAATCTTTTTAAAATTCAAATGATTAATTGTCTATTAAAATAGAAAATCACTCAATCAATAAAAACAAAATTAAAAAAGGAAACTACTGGATATTGCATAAAATAAGAAAGGGCATTTAAGTACTACTAAAATATGAAAATATATACTTAGCAATCAAATGTTTTATAAAAAGTATACTTACTAACTTAAAAGTTTGGGTGATAGACTTTTTTAGGAAAATTTTCAAAAAAATGTATCTTCCCCACAAATTTCCCTTATAATTATTATGATAATATATTTTATTTTTATTAAGTATTAAAATATATTTATTTAAAAAAAATTCTTGTTATTTGAGATGCCAACTTATGTATCCAATTATTTTATCATATTATTTAGATTTATAAAATAGAATAGATTATTTACAAGCAACCTGTAAACAAATTATTTACAGACAGTCAATCAAAATTGAAGAGTTACACAAACACATTGAGAATCCTCAACATTGATTTATGTGTTTGTGTAATTCCTCAATTTTGATTGGTTGTCTATAAATAATTGTTTACAGGCTTGTTTGTAAAGAATTTAATCCATTTATAAAATTCATTCAAGGACCAATAGTCAACAAAATAGTAAGAGACTAAATTTGAAGTACAATATTAGACACTCTTGAGCAGTTTATGCTGTTATGGAAACAGAAAGAAGTTATTAATAAACTCAATTTAAATTTAAATAAATTTAACTTGTCAAATGGTCATCAAAATATATACTTTTCAAGTTAATCAAAATAGTTAAAAATAATATATGAAAGAAACAATTACATAGTTTTGTTATACATAGTAGGTTCCAAGACGTAAATAGTATTATGATTAATATAAAGAAAATCATATTAATAAAACTCATATTAATAAAAATTTAGGGTCAAATCTAAATCCCAAAAACAAAATTTTCTTTTGAGGACCCAAAAAATATGGGGCCCTAAGTGATGGTTTCGATTGCCTATCCTAAGAGCCGATCTTGCACGTCTTTCGGACTCGCAGATCAGCTCTTTTATTTTACTCTTATACTCTGAATATGTATTAACTTTATATTTGGTTTTTCTATCAATTCATCTACTATTAGTAGTACTGTTCACAACTTATTAGTTAATGTTCCATTAGTCTTTCTATTATGTTAGTGCTAATATGTTATGCTTCAACTAGTGTTCGCTGTATCGCATCATCAGTGGAGTCTAAGGTTTTTTTTTTATTTCTTACTAGTGTTCTGCACCATAAGATTTATATATATATATATATATTACACAGAGAGAGAGAGAGAGAGAGAGAGAGACCTGCAAAGCAGAAGAGGCGCAGCCAAAAAAGAAATCAGGAGGGAAGTCTTGTCTTGTAACGACTGTTGGGTTTGGAACAGGGTTTGGGGTAACTCCTCCATTGAAAAGGCGACTAAGAATATCGGGTGTAGGGGCAGCAACACCTTTCAAACATCTGATGGTAAAAGAAGAAGACGAAGACGAACCGTTCCTTGCACTCTTCAAATGGGGACTCCCCCAATAGGGCCAGTAATGAATTGGCTTCGTCTCTGTAAGGAACCCAAATGAGCCGGTGATGGACACTTTGGTAAAACAGAACTGCCAAGTGTTGCTGTGCACAATGTAGCCATGGTGAGAGAGAGAGAGAGA
>CM042185.1:12915427-12945763 GCA_023539305.1 Ilex asprella | reverse complement strand
CACTCCGGGATAGGCAGAGACTGTAATACTCCTCCGGGTCGTTGGTGCTCAATTTTTATTTGCTGGCATACCGTACACCTTGAAATGAATTTTGCTACGTCCTTCTTCATTCCGCTCCACCAATATTGTCGTTTCATGTCTCTATACATTTTTGTACTTCCTGGATGTATGGAGAACTTGGATCGGTGACACTCATTCAACACTTCTGCCCTCACTTGGTCATCATTTGGCACACATAGTCTTCCCCGAAACTGTAACTCATCACCATGAATCGACCAATCTTCCATCACTTCATTCCTCTCCAACTTATCCCGGATAGCTTCCAACTCGGGGTCCAACCGTTGTAATTCCACAATCCTTTGTCGGAGAATTGGTTGAGCTACTAGGTTAAACAAGCATGGTCGATCACCTTGTTTATCGACCCACAAATCAAACTCCTCCAATGCCTCGATCATCTTCCACCGATGAGCCAAGAGCTTTTGGTAAATAATGATCTGGTATACACTACGTACCGAGAATCATCCATTTGAATTCTAATGCCAAATCAATTTATCCTCCAATGAATCCCTGCTCAGTGGGATACTTTTAATCACCAATGCTCATGGGGCCAAAAAAATATCATCCACCACCTACTCATTCCAGCTCTATGATTGCTCATTAATAAGGCCCCCAACCGATATAAGTAGACCCACTACCTCCAAATATTGACACTGCCTTGAAACAAACTTGAAACTTACAGGGGTAGGAATTGATTGTTGGAAAACGTTGTTGCTCCTAAGCTCCTAACATGAACCCTTAAATATGTATTTGGCTTATGTGTGTGGGTGAATGTCACTCTCACTCGGATTCATGCAAAAGAAAGGGCAACGGAATGGTGGTATGAAATGGAATGAACAAAATGTGTGAAATGTGAAATGTGAACAAAAGTGCTCCCCAATCACAAGGTGTCTTTTGTGTGTCGTTGTTTTACTTGGAAAAGTATTCTAAGGTCATCTCCTCAGGGAAGGAAAGTTAAAGTGTGTGAAGGTGATTTTGTCAAAAAGAGAAAGTGCAAAATCTTGTGTTTGAGTTTTATGGTTGAAGTTTTGAGAATGAAAAATGCAAGAAAACCAGTGTTGGCTAATCCAAAGAAGTCATTCCAATGGGAATCCCAACTCAACTCGAAAGCTTCCTCCAATGGTGCATAAATGAACGATTGATTCGTGGGAAGCTAGGGACGAGATGGAGGTGAGGATTCAAGCATACACCATGACAATGCCTATGGTGTATCAAGAACTCACAACCAAATAGAGATGAGGATCCAAGCATAACCCGTGACTAGGCCTACGGGATATCAAAGACTCACAACCACGTCCACTATCAACCCAGTCAAACTGAACCATCGTACACCGAGGGAAGGAAAGAAAATGAGCTGAAGTAGCACACCCAAGAGGAAATCTCCCTTGGATTAGCCAACTAAAATCTAGCTACTTATGAAAGCAAGGAAGAAAAGCATAATGTAAAAATACATAATGAAAACATGAAGCTTAGAACATAACTTAAAGCAATAAAACTTAAACTAAGAAGAAAAATATTCAATACCCATTTGAAAGCTAGGAAATGAAGAAAAACATGAATAACAATGGTAGATTCAAGAACATGTAACTAAACTTGCAATAAACTTGAAAGGAATGAGATTAAAGTGCAAGAAATATAAATTACAAGAAGATTAAAGCTTACATGGATGAAAATGGTGAAGAAATTGCAAAAACATAACTACTATTCGTCATCTTCTACATTGAACTAAAACTAAGCTTAGGTAGCCACACTTTCAAAATGGTTGTGTAATACTGAATATAATGGAGTGTTAGCCTTCAATTTTCGTGTATGGTGGTCCCCCAAGCAAGTGTGCAGACTTCCCATCAAGAGGAAGTTGAATGGGTGGACTTTGACAGGCTAGGAAAGCCTACCCAACAGCCCACTTGGTAGCACACTTCCCCTCCCATCTTCATTAATGCAATGGCCTTCAAAGTCTTCAAATTGTGTAAGAGAGGCATAGAAATGTGTAAGGAAATGTTAGGGAGCAAGTGGGAGAAATGTAGGTGGGACCCCCAAGCAAGTGGAGCTTAGTTGCAGGAGGTTCGGGCATGGCTTCAGGAGCGTACCGGTACTTCGAAGCTACTGGAGTCGGGCGTATCGGTAAGGAACCGTTACGCCGTACCGGTACGGTGTACCAATACTGTTTTTTTGCTCTAGACCACTTTTTGTAAAATCGTCATAACTTTTGATCCAACTGTTGGATTGAGCTGAAATTTTGACAAGATACAGAAGACATCCAGATCTATAACTTTCGTGATTTGCACTTTTTCAGATTCAAAGCGGATCATGGTCATAATGGAGAAAAACCGAGGCTCTGCTTCTGAAAGATGTGGCAGCTGGCGCCTTTGTTCCCAAACACCAAAACCTACTTGATTTCTTCACTTTTAAGCCTCCAAATCTTCATGTATTGGTCCATGCCTTCACCACACATCCATCATTTAAGTTATAAATATATGCAACATCGAAAATTCAACATTATTCATAAAATCAGCTAACTCCAAGTACTTAGATGCAAAAGTTGATTTAAAATGCATGTAATGAGGACTTCAAATATGCAATATTATGTGCTCATCAGGAATCCACCTATCCGTCCAAATATTGACATTGGACCCATCACCTATTCACCATCTTGAACCTGCTTCCACAACTTTCCTTGTGCCCAAAATGCTTCTCCATGCATATGAGGGTCTATGCCCAATCTCAGCCTCCATGAAAGACGTCGAAGGGAAGCACCTAGCCTTAAGCACGTGATGGAGAAGAAAAGTAACCTCTATATTTAAACTCCATGCCTGTTTCGCAAGCATCGCCAAATTGAAGGCCTTCAGATCTCTAAACCCCATACTGCCCCTCCCTTTCCTTGTGCACATCCTTGACCAGCGAACCCAATGTATTTTTCTTTTCCCTTGCCTTTGACCCCACCAGAATCTGGCCGCTAATCTCTCAAGTTCTTCACAAAAATTATTCGGAAGTTTAAAACAACCCATGGCATACGTAGGAATGGATTGCACCACCACTTTAATAAAAATTTCATTCCCTGCTCTTGATAAGAGTTGTTCACTTCACCCTTGCAATTTATTCCATATCCTTTCCTTTAAATTGATGAAAACTTCTTTTTTAGATTTTCCCACTACAGTTGGAAGACCCAGGTATTTGTCATGCTAGTAAACCTGTTCTACCCCCAAAATATGCTGAACTATGTTGGCATGCACCTCCGAAGAATTGCTGCTAAAGACCACTGCAAACTTTTCCAAGTTGATTTTTTGACCTAAAGCAGCTTCATAAATCCCTAATATTAACGTCACAGATTCAGCCTTTTCTTTAGATGCATTAAAGAATAATAAACTATTGTCAGCAACCAGAAGATGTCAAATAAGTGGACCACCTCTTCCCACTGAAACTCCTGTAATCTCATCATTCAACTCTGCATTACGTAAAAGTGTTGTTAAGCCTTCTGCACAGATCAAAAACAAATAAGGTGATAGGGGATCTCCTTGACAAAGACCCCCTTTCAGGATAGAAAAAACCCATTCGTTCATTGTTCAGCAAGATGGAGTACAAGACAATTGTAACACAAAGCATCACCAGATTAACCCATTTACGATCAAAACTCAACTTAATCATCATCTTTTCCAAGAACACCCACTTCACCCTATCATAAGCTTTACTCATATCCAGTTTTAATGAAACATGTCCCATTTTACCTCAATTCTTACACTTTAGAAAATGATTAATTTCAAAAGCAACCAACACATTGTCGGTAATTAACCGCCCAGGAAGAAATGCACTTTGAGACTCAGAAATAATCGATGGAAGTACATACTTTAGAAGATTAGCTAAGATTTTTGAGATAATTTTATAAATAACATTGCATGAACTAATAGGTCGAACTCATGCATAGACTCTGTATTATCGCATTTAGAAATGAGGACAATGTGAGTATAATTAAACTTGACTGAAAACTGACCACTATTTAGGAAGCTCAGGACACAATTAACGACATCCGACCCGACAATATACCAGTACTTCTGCAAAAAAATAGGAGGCATTCCATCGGGACTGGGGGATTTAGTAGGAAACATTTGAGAAATTGCAGTTGTTACCTCATCAATTCAAAACGTCTGCAACAACCTTGAATTCATTCCATCCGACACCTTGCGGTCCACCTTACTTAACACTTCCTCTAGTTCTTGGGTTTGTGGTATGGTAGATGTAAATAGATTCTTGAAATACCCCACAGCCACTTGTTCCATTTTATCCAAGTTTACACACCAACCCCCTCTCCATTCTTGAGCTTTATAATTGTGTTTCTTCTTCGGCGTTGAGATGCCCAAGCATGGAAAAAAGTTGTGTTCTTAGCCCCTTCCTTCATCCAGTGGACTTTTAATCTTTGACGCCAATAAGTCTCCTCCATATCAAGTAAATTTTTCAAATCTGTCTCCACACTTTGAACTTGTTGTCTAGAGCTCTCTGTTATACCACTCTCCTTTAAATTAGCCAGCATGCCTTTCAAAGCTTCTATCTTAACTGGAATCTGACCAACTAGCACCTGTTTTCACTTAATTAACTCCACTCTACAGCTTTGAATTTTCTTTGTGAACTCATGATCCCCTGGACTATGCATATTAGAATTCCAGGCCTCCTGAATAGTCTCCTCACAACCCTCTCTCTTCACCCATGCCGCTTCAAACTGGAATAATCTTTTCTTCGGACGCGACACTTGAGACGTCAACCCCATGTTACTATCCAATAAAACTTTATAGTGGTCAGACTCTTTCAAGAATTTATGACAAACTCTCGAATTAGGAAATTTCATAATCCATTCCAGATTTGCACATACTCTGTCCAACCTTTCCCACACCGTATTTGGTTCCTTCCAATTGTTGCATCAAGTAAAGGGGAATCCCACATACCCCAAATCCATTAATGCACAGTTGTCCAAAGCTTGTCAGAAATCTCTCATTTGCCATTCCGCCCTTCCACCTTTACCTTTCTTCTCAGCTTGTGAGAGAATTTCGTCGAAATCCCCTGTACAAACCCAATGCATAGTATTTTTACTTCTCAAATGGGTTAACAAAGCCCAAGTATCCCTACGCTTCGAAATCTCCGGTTCCCCGTAAATCCTTGTTAGTCTCCATGATCCACTATCACCCCCCACACTAACCACGACATCAATGTGTCCACAGGAGAAGCTCTGCAGTACCACATTCAAATCCTTATGCCATAACAATGCTAAACCCCCTGAGCTCCCTTGCGACTCTATTGCTACACCATACATGCCAAACATCATTTTCAAAAACTCATTTTTCCTATTATTACACTTTGTCTCCGACAAGAAGACAAAATCAGGCAGCTCTTTTTTAACGAAATCGCGCAAGTCCTGAATTGTCCGAGGATGCCCCAGACCCCGGCAATTCCAACTAAGAAGTTTCATAATGTAAGAAGTTTCATAATGATCGGTGGGTTTGGAGACCAGATCCCACCGTTGCTTCTTCCATTTCTACCAAAGATAAAACCTTTGGTTCAGAACTTACCCTAACTTTCTTCTTTGCATTCCTTCCCAAACCTGAAGTCTGATCCTCGTTGCCTTCACCCTGCTTTCGTTTGCCATTTGGATCCAGATGGGAACTTCTACGGATTGGAGGAATAGTGCCCTTTTCCTTTCTTCTCCATTTCTTCGTGTCTGTCGATTCTTGAATGCAAGTGGGTTCAATAGTTCTTTCTATTTCTCTCAATTTAGGTGGATGTTTGGGCTGGGCTAGATAGGAAATGGGAAAGTCCATAAGATCTTCAATAGCTCACTACTCCATCCTGTCACTATCTGGTTCCTACTGGTTACTGGATACCTCTAAAGCCCCCTCCATTCCATTCTCTAAACTTGGGCCCTTATTCATGGCCCATTTTCCTTTCAAACTATTACCCTTATCCAAAAGAATATCTTTCTCATTTGATCTGCCATTATTCACCGGTATTATGTAATCAATTTCCTGAACCCTTCCTTCCTCCAATATTTCCCTTTGCTTTAATAAAGGTGTTGGTGTGTTAATTGACACCTCCCTTAGTTCCACTGATATTTCACTTTCCATATTCTGCCTCCCACTATTAATTTCAAAAAATATTAATTCTTTCATCTCCGGTAATTGGTCCATTCCTCCCCACAATACACTCCTCATTCATCGCCTTTCTATATTTGTGGGACTGTTCTAACTTTTCCCCCCGTGATTTTTCCACGCCAGTTTTTTTGCATGATATGTTATTCGAACCTCTACCCACTGGAGCCCTCAGTCATGCCCCAAACTGCATTGGAACTTTCGTTTCTGGGTTTGAGGAACCCAATCTTGATGAACATTCTCTTTCCCCATGGCCAAGCCTTCCGCAATAGTAACAAAAATGAGGCAGCCTCTCATACTTAAAAAAAACACAGTAAAACTTGATCCTCCCACCCCATTAATATTCATACCTCTAAGAATAGGTTTATCAATATTAATAATCACCTGAACTCTCAAGCGTCTTCCCCATCCAACACCGTCTGTCAAATCCATTTCAACATAACTTCCTATCCTAATCCCTATAGTTTCTGTAGTTTCTTGATTCATACTATTAAATGGTAAATTATAATTATGAACCCAGAAAGGACAACCTTTGAACAAAACTTTGGACGCCTGAACCGACCCATCAAATTCCTTCAACAATACTAAATGATTATCAAAAGACCATGGCATACCTTCAAGAACTCTACTCTTGTCCATCATATTACTGAACTAGATGAGAAACAAATTGTCACCAACCTCTATAAACTCCACTTTGATATTATTCTAAACCTTTTTCATCATAGATTTGAAAGCCAACTTGTTATAAAGTTTATCCAACAAGACTTTACCGAATATACATAACTTGCCTTTCTCCCCAAGTTCTCCATCTCCCTGATCAAAGAGATGAACTCCAAGACTCTCCTCCTCACCAAGTGTAAAATTACTCCACAACTGTTGCATCTCCTCATCCATTATAGATTCTACCAGACCCCTCACTCCAAAGGAAGAAGCATTTCAACAAGCCAACCACCCTGAGCCGAACGGAATGATTCAAAACCTGCACAAAGAAATAGACAAAACAAAGAAAGGAAAAAATGAACCCGTTGAAGACATTATAAGATTTGCGACCAATAATAAAGTGATGGGAAAGAACGAATTGTGTGACTCTATGAAACTACCTAAATCGATGACCAGAAAAGAAAACCTAGAACAAAAAACTTACATTAGTCAGACCTAAGGAAGACAACTACTCTGTAAGACAGAGGGAAAAACTCTGCCCCTAGAGAGAGAGACTAACTTGACTCCTTTCTTTGTTTTCAAATTTGGGTGGGGAGAGAGAGGAGGAGGGAGGATTTGAACCCTTAACCTCAAAAAAAAAAACTTTCATAAGGTAAGGAGTACCATTGAACCAAATGTCCGTTGGTAAATCGTAGAACTAATTAGTCAAGGTTGATGGTTTGGATGAAATAGCTTATTTACATATGTAACAAAAATGAAACACCGTTTTACTGGCCACCTCAAAACAACCACCAAACCTTTTCCCTTATCGGCCCTCCAGACCATGACTTCACCGAACTCAAAAATTGTGGAAATTAATAATTATAGGTCCTACGTTTGACTTTTTTATTAAGATTGTATCACTTAACACTTTATTATATTAGTAAATTATGTTAAACTTTGAAATTCAAATTAATTTACTATTATCAAATAACTTACGATCATTTAAAAAAAACATGTTTTAAAACACACATTCGTGAAAGCAAACCCCAGTCTATAAATAGAGCCAATTAACAATTTATGGTCGAAAACAATCGCAATTATCATCATTCCACCTTTATCTTTCTTGCACTCTCATGTGCAAACATAGTCATATTTAGTGGCGGAACCAAAAAAATGCTCTACAGTGGGCACTTTAACACGTTTTATCCTCATCGATAAAAACAATATGACACATTTATACCATTTATTTCATCAATGATCCTTAAAATTCTATGTATATATGTGTACAACAAAAAATAGATAACTTATAATATTTTATTAAAATAAGATTAATTGTAGTTAGTTACAATTGACCCAACACATTTTTATACCTTGATAGCGTTGTCTGATGATTTTATTATTAATGACTAATAAAATTAATGCCAAAATCTTAGATATACACACTAAAAGTTATACCACGTATTTTTTTATTCTAAAATTGTATGAGTAAATTCACAAATCTCTTCCAGATTTTCAACTCAATACTAAAATACTCATCAATAATAAATGGTCAAATTGATCACAAGATTTTAAAATGAACCTAATATGTCCAAATTAATCTGATTATGTTCGAAGTGTGTCCACTATTAGTCATTTAAGTACGAGTATGTACTAATTGATATGTCATGTTATAAGGACTTAATCAGGGACCTAACTCAATGTAACCGTTAGATTAGTTATGAGTTCCAAAGTTAGATGAAACTCATTTCTAATTCAATGACTATATTAGATTAGAACCTTAAATTAGGTCCTAATAACATTTTTTAATACATAATGGTAAGGCAAAAAAAATTAGCCCACCCTGGTCCTTGAGTGGCTCCACCACCGGCCACATCCACCATTTCTTGGATTTAGAAAAGAACAAAAAAGAAGAGGAAGATGGGTTTTTTTCTTACTCTTTTTTTTGGTTCAATAGCGAATTTTATGCCAACAAGAACAAGCGGAGATGTAACTTTTTACGTACTCACCTTGTTTGACATAGGAAGTGGACAAATTTACACTAGCTGCGGACAGAGAAGGTAGAAACGTCAATGAGAAGACACCACAAATGTTATTTACAGAGACACATGAAGATCTAGTTAAAGAAGGAGAGAAATGGATGAAAGACACATCTTCATCATGCACTATTGTTGCAACACTAATTGTTACTGTAGTGTTCGCATCGGCAATTACCGTACCGGGTGGAAACAAAGATGATAGTGGCCTTCCCAACTTTTCCAAAGAAACAAGTTTTAGAGTTTTTGCCATATCCGATGCACTTGCTCTTTTCTTATCAACCTCTTCCTTGGTTATGTTCCTGTCCATCCTAACTTCTCGCTATGCTGAAGAGGATTTTCTCTATGCACTACCAAAGAGATTAATTATTGGTCTTATCACCCTTTTCCTATCCATGATATTTATGATGACAGCTTTTGGAGCTGCACTTTATCTTGTTTTTGGAGATAAAAATGCTTGGATTCTTACTGCTGTGGTCGCACTGGCATGTGTACCTGTCTTATTGTTTGCATCTTTGCAATTTCCACTCCTTCTAGATATGATCAAATCCACCTATGGCCCCAGCATTTTTGGTAAGAAAAGTGATCGTATGCTCTTCTAGTTCACCCATTCAGTGGTGAGGCTTTAAGCATACCAAATTTGTGTCAGTAATAATCCATGAATACATTTTGTTTTATATGTTCAAGTGAAAATTTGTTGGGTTTCAATATTTTAAGTTCTCCATATATTGTTATTATTGTTGTTGTTGTTGCTGCTGATGTTCCTGTTGCTATTGTTATGCACATTATTGTCAAATCAAAAATAACATTGTAATGATCAATATCTTTACAAGGCAGGACGTAGAGACATGAATGAACTATATCTATACAAATTTAAATTTACGTTATTCATGTTTCTTTGTATGCAACAAAAAAAAAAATTACATTCAACTAGAAAAAATAACATTTGTCGGTAAAATGTCTACAAAATTCAGTTTCCTAGGTAAAAGCGTTGTTTTCCTAGTTTATTTATTTTATTTTTTTATCAACGTTTTTTCCTAGTTAAAAGCACATGTTTTTCCAAGGAAATTTTTGGGTAGTAATTGCCTTGTAAATCCTAGGGGAAAAGTGGCGAAGAAGTGAAATGAGATTTCAATTTTGTCGCAAATTTTGAAAAAAAAAAAATTAAAATGACATTTATACAGGATTAGGAGTAATGATATAAAACACAAGGATAGAGTAAACAGTGACACGAACAAAACTGCAGCCAGTGATGGGTCCCAAATGACCAAATTCATATTGAAAGCCCAACCATAATCAAGAGTTCAAACTTATAAAGACCCAACAAGCCAATGAGGTCCAAACTCAGTTAAACTCATCAGCTTGACTACGTCATCAAGAGGGCACTAGGAGCCTCACCTTCACCGCCTTGGAAATAGTCAACCCTCTCCTCATCTTTGACCGAGTCTCGTGGAGAGCACCTCAATCACTTCACCCGTTGAGAAGAAGTCGTGAGTTCCACCAGAATAATTGTTTAGTTACTATTGTTAGGGGACAATTATAAATTGTAAACCCCACCAACATTTGGGGGGCATGACACTCAACTGAGCACATATCTCCTCTCACTCTGTAAGCTTGTACATTCTGCTCTCCCTATATACTTGAGCTAATAAAATACCCGACGACCCTAGTCATTCAGAAGAGGACGTAGGTCACGTTGACCGAACTATTATAATTCTCGTCTTCTCTCCATACTTTAATTACTGCATTTATTATTCATACTTGACAGGTGGTGTGCAAAGCCAAAAAAGGTCCAGAAACAAATGTTTTAGCCTCTTGAAGTTTAAAAAAAAATCAGCTGTTCACCCAGGTCAACATGCCTCACCTCTTGCTCGCCTAAACTCCTTAAGTCAGTGCCCAAAGAGGCATCCAAGGCTTATTGCTCGTCCATATTGCTCAAAACATAGCCTAGATGTGTGCTCAGCGCCCTCTTTTCGTGCACAGTAGGTGCTCGCCCAGCGACAGCACATGGATCAGCACCATGCTCGCCCAAAGGGGCGCCTAAGCACTCTCCCTCCTCTCTCGCGGTAGCCTCAAGGGCGCCCAACGCCGTCTCTCCATAAACAGCAGACAACCTCAGTGCGTGAAGGGCTGGCTCACCCAGCAGCTTGGTCCCCGCCTGGGATGCTACCTCACCTACCGAGGTCCTCTCCTCATTCAGCATCGAGAGCTCGCCTAAAACTAAGGACGCGCCTATTTGTGTCCTGCCACGCTCAACTAAAGTTTGCCCATGGAGAGACCTATTCTCGGCAGCACCCATGACAAGGAGCAGATGGCGCGCTCGCCCTCCATCAAACCCAAGGCGCCTCATGCCCGCCTTCTTGGCCCCCTTTTCCATTGCCTTGGCTCACCTCACCAATAACGCTTGTTTCCTCTTCAACAACAATAGATGTTTTCTCTTCAGTCGACATTGACCGAAATGCTCGGTGCTCAAACTCAAGAATCACTAACCTTGGGTCTCCAAAGATTTCAAGAAGAAGTCTTCACCACCCAGAGCTCAAAATTCAAACAAATGCCCCGTTCTCCAAGTTTCTTTAGACACAGGGCATTGGGGGCAAATGATGGGTCAGACCCAAATGACCAAATCCATGTTGAAAGTCCAACCATAATCAAGAGTTCAAACTTATAAAGACCTAACAGACCCAGTGAGGTCCAAGCCCAGCCAAACTCATCAACTTGACTACATCATCAAGAAGGCATCAGGAGCCTCACCCTCAGTGCCTTGGAAATAATCAACCCTCTCTTCATCTTTGACTGAGTCTCGTAGAGAGCACTTCAACCACCTCGCCCATTGAGAAAAAATCGTGAGCTCCACCAGAATAGTTGTTTAGTTGTTATTGAGCCGCCCCAATTTGTTAAGAGCCGACTATAAATTGTAAGTCTCACCAATACTTGGGGGGCATGACACTCAACTGAGCACATATCTCATCTCTCTCTCTAAGCTTGTACTCTCTACTCTCCTTATATACTTGAGCTAATAAAGTACTCGACGACCCTAGCCATTCAAAAGTTGAGGTAGGTTACGTTGACCGAACCACTATAATTCTCGTCTTCTCTCTCTACTTTAATTACTGCATTTATTATTCATACTTGATAGGTGATATGCAAAGTCAATTAGTGCATCATCAGCTAGTATCACAAAAATTCAATCCAAAACACCTCTATTTTCATAGAAAAAGCTTCGATACAAATCAAGCAAATACAAGGGAAACTTATCTGTGTTTTCTCCAGCAATAAACACACAAAAATCAACCTTCTGAGACCCAAAAATGGAGCTACAGGTCCAGCGGCAGAACAGTCTTCAATGCCTCTATTTTACGCCAAAAAACTCTCTTTTTCTCAATGTTTTCCAGCTGCTGTCAAGCCCCTGCTGTTTTTCCAGCAATTAACTGCTTCTTGTTCTAGCCTTTCTTAAGTTCCTTCTCCCAGCAGAAAACGACTTCAGAGAGCTGCCCCTTCACATCAACAAAATCTCCAACAGCTCTGCCCCTCGACTCTCCCAGGTGGCTGCCTCTTTATATCCCCTAAGAGACACTAAACATACTTAATAGGAACTAAGGACACAAGCTAATAATGACTAATAATAATTAAAACCAAAACTAGAAACAACAAAATTACCCATGAAATTGGGTTTATTAACTAACGCTAACATGCAAGAATTAGAGAAAAATACCATGGGCTTTTCGAAGACAGAACTTACAGGAATAATTTCCAACCCTAAGAAAATTGTCAAAACTGCACCAAATGCCAGTTCGAGAAATGCCCACTGCAAACAAATATTAGTTTAAGAAGAATGCCATCAATGCACAAAATAAGAAAATTTAAGGAACGTTGGAAAAAGAAGAAGACCAAGCAGCATGCCGTGCACAAAAGAAAAAGGAAAAGACTTCACCATCCAGCTCATAATCATCTCTAAATGTTTCCCCTTTTTTAAGAGGTGGGGGTGTTAATATAAGGATCAATTCTATGACTCCAGCAATAATACCTGAATAATGGTGCTTATCTCACTTCTTTTGATTTTGATTTTGTATCCATTGCAATATATTACGTAACTAGAACAGATCTGCTTGGATTACTTTAGTGAACAAAGGTAGTCCAACAAAATTAACAGATTAAATAGTTCAACACCAAGCAAAATACACAAACATGAGATAGAGAGACAGAGAGAGGAATTGGTTCTCACAAAGTTTATGAAACTGCAACAACACAAATCAAACGGACACATGAAAAGCGCCCGTGTGTTTGCTTTTTCTTAAGGTCTGTTTCTAACGAAGCTAAAAGGGATCCATATGTGATTATGTTTCAAATTGGTATATGCAGAGAGAGATTGGGACCTGATCGTTACAATGCCTATTAAAGCTATGGCTTCTGCTTCTCCACGATGCCGATCCAAGCTACGGTTCTTGATTCTCCACAATGCGGATTCAAGCTCTCTCTCTGGAATCCAAAGCTTGCTCTCATTCGTTAATGGCAATGAACTAGAAATGCTTCGCACCAATTCGTTGATGGAACAACTTCTCTGTCTGGAAGAACGACGGGAACAACAGACCGAAATCAACCGACGACAGAGAACAACAGGAACCGCTGAGAGAGTTTGAGAAAGGAGAACATCGATTGGAAGAGGAATTGAGGAAGGAGAAGATCCATTCGAAAAATTGAGGGTTCTATTTGGGAGAGGGTTTTTTGTTCGTGTGTTAGGAAGGAGAAGACACTAATGAGGGTTTTTTGTTCGTGCTTGAGGAAGGAGAAGAAGCTGAGGCTGTTTTCCCTACGAAATATTTGCTCGATGATTCTTGAACTTTTCCCCTGCCGTTTGTTTAGCGGGATTATATTTGCAAATGCAAAAAAAAAAAAAAAAACTTTAAATTAAATTTTTCTGTGTCTTATTAGCATAAAATAAAAAATATATGAAAAAATAAATTTTTTTATGTTTAAATTTATTCACAATTAACCAATTTTTCTTTTTTGTAAAAAACTCAAAAAAATACAAGAAAGTTGTGATATTGAACTAACTTCCCATTTTATTCTTATTTTTTAAAATATTTTATTAGTTATTAATTTAAAAAAAACTTTATTTGAATTTAATTTAGTTAATTGTATAATCTATCCTAGAGAACTTCGTGCTGAAGTAAGGTACGAGCCACTTTTTTAAAAAAAATTAAATTTTAATTATAATACATATTTTTTTAGACTTATTTAATATAATTAAGGATAATTTAAATAATTATAAAAAAATTCTTGTAACTTTTCTTTCTTTCGAACAATAGAATTAATTTTTTAAAAAAATTTCTTGCAAATTTTTTCATATTAACCAAATATATGCATGAAAATATATTTTCTTTCATTTTATTTTCTTTCACTTCACTTTCTATCACTTTTACTTTCCATCTTTCTTTTCTTCTAAGAAATAATTTCTCGAATCTTGAGTAAATGTTTTTTTTATTTTATTGATTGAAATTTGATTGTCGTCCAAATTCAAAAATATTAACTATGAAATTTTTTGCAATTAAAACTAAATTTCTGGGAAATTATATTGGAGAGTAATGGTTGCAAGTATTTACCAAGGAAATTATATTTTTCTCAGTGTAAAGCTCTTTAAGCTAAGAAAATAATTTTCTAGGTAAAATTTTTGTTAGTACAAGTAATTTTTCTTGTGGTGATAGAGTCAATACAAGTAAAAGAGTTATCACACAATGAAGTTTTTTGCCAAACCCATGCCCCACCTCAACTTATATCTGACACTTAGTTAATTTTAAATTTATTTCTTAAATCTTATCTCTTTTTAAAAAGGTCATTTAGAATGACACGTTTAGAGTCTAAAATGTTATTAAAATGATGCTTTTAAACTTAATAAAATTTTTGGATCTAATTATAGTCACCCATTAAATCATCATTCGCAATGACGATTTCAAAGGTGTCATTGGTAATGACATTTAAAAATAGCTATTTTAAAATGGTAACTAGCACCGTTTGTTAGGTTACAAATAAAAGTTTCATTGTAAATACCGATTATCGAAACGTAATTGAGAATGACAATTTTTAAAACATCAATTAGAATGACGTTTTCATTGTAAATTAACTTTTTTGGGGGGTTATATTTGTGATTCATCCTGTTTTAAATATTTAATTTGTTAGTTTTTTGTGATATTTAATTATTCATCATATTGATATTTAATTAGTTAAATTTTTGTTTTAACTAAAAATAAATTATTAACCATGTTTCGCAGAAAAAATTATAAAGCATGGAGGTACCAAAAAATGCAAGTTATGAATTAAAAAAAGTTAATTCATTGCATTTTACTAAAAAAATGCATAAAATATAATTTATGTATAAATGAACTTTGTGACTAGTTTTGAGATATTCTATATGTTTGAAAATTGTTTATTTCAAAACAATGTCATAACTTCAACGAATAATGAGATTTGACCCATAAAAGTGTACAAAAACTCGCACATATGAAAAATGATACTTATACATTAAACAAAATAAAGTTATTAAATGAGAATGAAAAAAATACAGTTTGTCCATAATGTGGATGATGTTCAAAATAATATACAGGGGAAAGTAATACACATAAACTTGATGGAATAAAAGTGTCAGACGTATCATCACTTAAATCGGAATAATCAGAAAATTCATGATCTAAAACAAATAACGGATCCTCTAAAATTTTAATCTCAACATAATCAGGATCGAAATCCTCAATTTTTGTGTGCTCGATTGTATGCAAACGATCAAGTCGACATTGCATCTGATCATTTTTCACGTTTAAGTCTTACTATGATCTCGTCATGGTTGTTTGAGTTTTGTGAATCGTATATATCCGTCAAATGTGTATTCAGTATCATTAGTTCATGCCAACAACAATATACTTCGATCTCACAAAGTTTATCACATAATTGTTACCATCTTGGTGTGAATTCGATATGAACACCCAAACGTGGTTAGTCGGTCACAGGCCCAACAAATACATGTCCAACTTGATCGAATGAGCGATAAAGATCGATGAGCTCATTGCGGAATTCACGTTTTTGTTCATACCAAGTTACACCACTATAATCTTTCTAAGATCCAATTAAACAAACTATGTTCAACGATGCTGCTTGATCAGTCGAGCATTGATGTTAATTAGTTGAAGATTAACTATATTGTTTGATGGGACATTCCTGAGAAGGAACAGGAATCTGACTGTGTCCTTGGCACCGAGGACCCTGAAAGTAGTCTGACGATGGCACGTGTCCTTTGCACTGAGCATACCTTCAAACCTTTTAGTGGTGACACGTGTCCTTGGCACAGAGGACACCTTCAAACCTTCTAGTGGTGACACGTGTCCTCGTCACCGAGGACACCTTCAACCTTCTAGTAGTAACACGTGTCCTCGGCACCGAGGACATCCACTACTCTCGGAAGATGACACATGTCCTTGACATCAAGGACATCTCCAAACACTCTAGTTCACACGTGTCCCCCTAGGGTGGTTCGATCCCGAAGACTTTTTCTGACACGTCACCTCGGCTCTAGAGTACATTATTGATGGCTACAGCCCATCAATCTCAGAGTTTGACAATGAATCATTGACTTGCCTTTCCAATGAAATCAAAATGGCTTAATGAACAAGGCCAACAACCAAGGGGAGTTAGACACATGGCATGAAGTAAAGGATTTTGGGTAAATAGAAAAAAATACCCTTGTTGACCTGCAATCATCCCAGAGAAGCATTTAATAATCCCTCAGAAGGATGGGACGTCCATAATGACTTAGGAAGCCTAGAGGAAGGAACATTAAATGCTCTAGAGTCTGAGCATTTAATACTTGAACATGAAGGAAAGATCATTCAATGCTCGGGAGATCGAGCAATTAATAACGGGGTCTCCTCTATGCACAATAAGGGGTGCATTGTCCAATGACTAGGCACCACCTACCGCCCTATCTATCAGTAATGATGAGTCTTTGAAGGTATAAATAGTGGCAAAAATCTAAAAACAAAGGTATGTAAATCCAATCCTCAAAACATACACAGTGTTTGTCATTTCCCTCTCTCACAGAAACTGACTTGATCCTCGAAGAGGATACATCAGAAAATACTTCGGCGCCCTTCTAACTCTTCTTTTGAGTGTCAGGAACTGCCTTCGACTCACTGGAATCGATCAAACAGCCTAAAAAGAAATTCATCATCACTCCTTAAGCTATCTTTGACCTTTTTTTGCCATGGGATCATCGACTTTTGAGGTAAATACGAGTTCACAAAGGGAGAGTTGTCTCTTGTTTATTTATTGTGCGAAAAACTTCCCTCTCATTGTTCATTGTGTGATGAAGAAGCTTGAGTGGTTTGACTAAATTGTCTATTTGATGTACGCCTAGACATTTTTTTTTAGTATGATGTACACAGTTATGAACGATGATTTAAATAGGTCTAGAATGAAATTATATGCAAATTTGATATGACATCATACTGCATATCACCGACATAACTTGACACTAATAAAGTAATAATATGATTTCAAATTAATAAAGTAATCACATAATAATACACTAACAAAGAATTGACATGACTTGACAATACGGTGATTACACTGATAAAACTATTTTACAACTGAAGAATGACAACCACTAATCAAGATATGAGATTAAAACAAACATTTGCACACTGAATACAATTATGGATGGCAATGGACCAAAGCGGGGGCAAAGGGTGTAATCTCCATCTCCGTACTCGTTTAAAAATAAATTCGTCTATCTCTAGTCCACCCCGTTAACCGGTATAGTTTTCATCTCCATCCTCATCCACAGGTAAATTTGTAATCTTTGCCCTCACCCCCACCCCTGTACCCCGCCTCCACTCAAGTCAACTTAATCCAAAATTATAAATAAATTCAATATTTTATATAAATTAATAACATTCTAAATAATCTAGCATAATTATAGAATATCATAACATAATTAAAAATTTGTCGATAACATAATCTAACATAATATAATTAAAATCTTATCTACAACATAATCCAACATAATATAATTAAAATATTGTCTCCCATGTGAATCCAACACAAAATAATGTAACATTGCATAATCCAACATAACACAAACAACAAAGGCTCAAAATACTATTTACATATCTGCCATGTAGCTTCACACATGTAATTTAATAAAGAAAATAAAGCATAAAAAATATAATAATTGCATAAAAAATATTTTGTATTGGCTAATAAAATTGATTGGTGGTTGAAATTGAAAAATTATCAACTCAATCATCTCTTAACACCATCGGTGGTGGTAGAATCTACCTCTTCTACATCATTTTCGTTTATGATTAAAAGAAAAAAAAAATTATTAGATTCTTCCAAAGAGAAATTTTAACTAAAATGATATACTTCATCACTCGTACAAGATCCTTCAATAATGTGTAGCTCTTCAAGTCCGTTGAAGTGGATGAACATAACACAAAAAAAAATACATTAGTCATACTACACCCCCAAACAAATTATGATTCACATAAAAATAATATTTCATTACCTCGTTCTTCAGCCCATAACCAACTTTGAGAGTACATTAAAGCCTCTACCATAGTTGGAAGAAGTTTATTGTGATGTGGACTAATCACCCTCCCACTTGTGCTAAAATCAAATTCCGAGGCAACGGTAGAAACAAGAATAACAAAAAGAACTTTAGCAATCATTTAAATCGGGGGATACTTGGGACCACTTGTCTTCTAAAAAGATAGTATATAAAAAGCTAAAGTTCTTGCCATCATACCATCTTCTAAGTAACAATCTAATTCAGACCTCCCGCATGTTTTTATCATGTGTTTTATTTGTATAAACTTATCAAAATAATAGAGATCATCAATTAATGGGCATTTGGAACCGATATTTGATTGAAGAGGTGGAGGAGAAGGTTGCGGTTCATAATCACTTCCTTACCTCGCTTCATATTCGCCTACCAATTCCAAGCAAATTTCCATAATCCTCATCACTTCATTTGAAGCTTCCACAACTTCATACATTTTCTCATAGTAATACTCCAAAATTTTCAACTTATACTGTGGATCTAAAACAGTGGCTATTCTCATAACACCATGAATCACACTCCAATATTTGTTTGACTTTTTCAACATATTCAAGGTCATATCTTTTATCACGTCTTTGAGACTTTGAAGCCGCTTAGATATTTCTACCCTTATCTCACAAATAGTTGGAAAGTATACATTGACAGTAGGATACTTTGTTCCTGAAAACAATTTTGTTGTACTATAAAACAATTCTAATTTTTCTCAAATCTCTCTTGCCACCTCACAATTATCTTCAATTGGACACATCTTGTAATGAGAAACTCAATATTTCAAGTGAACAAACACATCTCTGTAAATCAACTAGTTTTAAGCATGAGAAAAGTAGAGTTTCATTGAGTCTTAACATCGAGAGCAAGCTTCTTGGTACTTGGAAAATGTATTTGATGAGCTACCTCTTCAAATTTGTACACTCTCTCCGGAGATGTTGTCCAATAAGCAACATTATCACGAATTCGTTCAATACCATCTCCAATCACATTCAAGTCATCTTGCACCAATAAGTTGAGAATATGTGCACAACAACGCATATGGAATAATCGACCTTGCAATATTAGTGAACCAAATGGAAGTTTATCCAACAAAATAGCCATAATTGCATCATTAGTGATACAATTATCTACGGTCAAAGTTATCAACTTTCTATCAATGTTCCAATCAAAAAAAACAATCCATCAAACACTCTACAAGCACTTTCTTGGTATGTGGATAAGGCACATATAAAAATCTAAAGATAATATAAATACAAAAGAAAGATAATTAGATATTTAAAATAAATAACACATGTTAATAAAAGATCATTAGATATTTAAAATAAATAAACATGTTAATGAAAGATTATTAGTACCTTACAATTCGACTTTGCAAGGTCCAAGAATTGTTAATAAAGTGTGTGGTGATTGTCATGTATCCCTTTCTTTGATTATTTGAGGACCACATGTCCGTAGTGATAGCAACTCTACTTTTTATTTTTTCCAACAACTTCATTATCTTCTCTTTTTTGGTTTTGTAAATTTGAAGGATATTATTTCTGAGAGTGTTTTGGGATATCATTTTGTACTTGGGTTGAAGAGTGTGAATATTTTTGAAACTTGTGATGCTCAACCATACTAAGAGGATATCCATGCATATGATCATATTGGCAAGATTCCTCCTCCCCGCCTCTTGAACAAATCGTCAGTTCTCCATGGTTTTCTCGATATCCTTCTTTGATTGGTTTGATACCAATAAACATTGCTTCAAATTTGTATATTTCTTTCTCGGACAACTTTTAAGATGGTCATGTTAGTGGTTGGTTCCATTCCTAGCACCACCAATAAGCAATTTCTTACATTCATTGCACTCAACTTTTAACTTGCCATCAACTGTTTTTCTCTTGAAATAATTCCACACAATTGATCTATATCTATCTGTTTCACCAAGAGTCATTGGGGTTGAGTTGGTAGATTGATCTTAATCAATAGAGATTAGAAGTTGGTTGCTTTCCACCTGTGTTGCAGAAGTTTCAGGAGTTGCAATATTATTTCTCACTTCTCCTTCCATTAATTGCCTATAATCAACTACATATAAAAATCAACTTTACATAATTTATAAAATCTAATAGAACATTAAAAAAAATATCAATTTATCAATTTTCTTAGTTAATTTATAAAATGTAATAGAACATTATAAAAAAGTCATAAACAAGTATTGAAGTACAAAAAAGATAGGAATAAAAGGCTGAACGAAGAAAATCATAAGAAAACATGAGACAACATAATAAGACACAAGCCTTAAGGCATCATTCTATGCCACATCAAAGTGCCTATAAAAAGTGGGGAAGCCTGGAAAATATCAATGTGGAGGCTTTGAAAATATGAATTCTAGCTCAATGTAGAGGCCTTGAAAATAGATGATTAGCATTGCGCCAACCACTTGATAACGATGAGTCATAAAATTTTATGTAAAAAAAATTGGATTTATAGACACCATCCGTTTCAGCCGAGTTTCTTACTCTTATCACTATCCAGAAATTCCAGCAAGTTTCTAGCTCTCAACTACATCTAATGAAGGCAACAATACTATGAACAAAAACCTCTTCTATCTTCAAGAACCCTATAACACTAAAACAACAAGAAATCTTCACTCGAATTGAAACATGAATATTAGTAACTAACTAAAAAAGAAAGAACAAATAGATTAATTTCATTTTCCCTGGCAAGTGCCAAAACTTTTTCTAATAATGTAGGCATATACACAAATTTTCAGACATTTCCAATACTATCAAGAATCTGAACATTATAAAGCAATTGTATCAAATATAGCATACTCTAGTCTTTTAGGTCTTGCCTTGCTACTAGATATTTACCTAAAGCAAACAATCTTTTTTGTGTTTTCACAAAGTGAGACACATTTAATATCTTACAACACAAACAAATTCAGTTCCTCTCCAACCAAAAAAAAAGTTTAAAGGTGTCATTTGATCTGGGTGTCTTTTGTGGTATCTCTTCTTGGCCATTTTCTAGGGTTGATCTGGGTTTTGGGGGTTTTCATTCTCCACCATATACAAAATTTCTTACAATTTTTTGATAATATTTGGATGAGGTTTATGTTTTCTTAGTCCTTGTAAATCTTGGGTCTTCAATTTTTCTAGGTTTTTAGCTATGTTTTTCTTCTCTCTCCTATACCTGAAATGCTACTGGAATATTTTCCTACTGTTGTGCAAATTGCTTGCTTTGCTGTAAGATTTAAGGCATCAAAAAATAGGGCAATGCAGACAAAATTGACAGAGAGAAAGACTTACCTGTCTTGGTTAGCTGACAGTCAGTAATAGACGATGGAAACCTACAATCAACAATGGAAGGAAAGACGATGGAGAGAGAGATGATGGAAAGAGAGAGACATATTGTAGGAGAAAGACGCTCAATGGAGGCTGATAGAGGAGTAACTGAGTAAGTTAGGCCTTTAACTTGGGAATGTATATATATATATATTTAATATATAACGGGTATAGTAGGGGCGGGGCTGGGATAAGTGTCAATCCATCCCTGTCTTCATCCCTGCATGGGTTTATATGGATATCCCTGTATACATCCACCGTCCAATACGTATGGTCCATCCCCGGTCCAAACAGGGCGGTTTGGATTAATACCCATTTTTTCTCGGTCCACTGTCATCCCTAAGTATAATTGTTAATCTTCATTAGATATACAATCATCTGATAGGTATTATTCATTAGACAATACAGTATTTTGCTCAACTAGTGTCAACTCTTGTCTATATGCAGTTTTCACCATGTCTTTTGTTAGTTGGAGCATATAATAACGATACCTCCATCCCAGCATTCTATTATTCTCACTTTGAACATGTTTTACTATTGTTTCGTAGTCCTCTTTATTCCTTCATTGCATTGTTAATGATTGTCTATGTGGCACTGGTATTCTAAGTTCTCTTAGTTGTGTGCATAATGAGTCTAATTCATTAGCACGAAACGTCCACTCTTGTTATACTATTACATAATACTTTTTGGGATAAAAAAATCTCTCACTCTTCTAATCATCATTTTGTTCTTGTAACAACCAAACTCGTTCACGTCTACAATTGTTATATACTGAAGAGAATTTTGATGTAGACATAATTTGCCAATGTTTGCCATAGTAACCATGAATAAGGTGTTTAAATAATAGTCTCTAAATCCTGATCATACAATAACATGGTTTGCTCAATTTAGCACATAGTTTATAGAACTTTTTTTGAAGTGTTAGCCATTAGACTGATTGACAAGGTCATATCAACAGTGTGTAGTTACCACTTTCCACATAGTGCGTTGAATAGCTCATGATTTGAAGAAAAATTAAGATTTTGATACTTCAACACATGATTTGCTGAAAAAGTTCAACAGTTTACACTCACACTCATCTAAGGTGCTTTCACCATTAAGTAGTCACAAGTAGTCATTTTCCCTCTTCAGTCTTATCAGATGTGAGACTTCAGTACATGGTTTACTAAAATGCTCACCAGTCTACACTTTCACAATCTGAGCAACTGTGTGTATTCATTACAGCACATGGTTCATCAACAAATTCAAGATTTTTTCATTTCATCAACAAATTCATTTATTCAGTGGGTTGTCACTTCATCACGTGGCTTGCTAAAAATTCATGTTAGAATCACAGCAGAAGCATGATCTTTCGAACTATTTATTCAACGAGTATAAACCACTCATTATACATAATTCATCTCCAACCATGAATTATAATCTAAGAACGTTATATGAAAATATGGGTTATCATTGGACATTAGATGATAAGTTCTTTTATCCATTGAATTCTCATTTACGTTATTCTAGCAAGGTCATAACCATCATGAAGGGCAGCTTGCAATATTGTTTGTTGGAGAGAGAAAATCTAAGTGTAGATATGTTCACTTGCAATATAGGAAGGCCTTAAAAAATTTCCATTCATATGCCAATTGAGACTCCTCAACAATTGGAGCGAGCATTATATCATTTTTCGAGATAAGAACAATCGCATGACAATCCGTTTAAATCGATACAACCTCTATCGTATCACATGAGATCGTGTTGAAGAAGGGTAAATATAAGAAATGCGTATAAGTTTCCTCTTATATAGTGAAGTTGGGTATATTTCTGATGCCCAGATGTCAGACGAAGATGTAGATCTGTGAAACATGTTATGTCGAGAAGTGTTATGCTACTATTGTGTTGAGATGTCCTCGTAAGTGTTATGATGTGTTGTGTCGAGATGTCCTCTAAAAGTTTTATGTTAGTGTTTTGTCGAGATGTTCTCTTAAGTGTTATATTAGTGTTGTATCAAGATGTCCTCTTACGTGTTATATTACTATTGTGTCAAGATGTCCTCTTAAGTGTTATGTTACTATTATGTCGAGATAGCCTCATAATTGTTAGTGCTAATTTTTTTTTGAAATAAATTATATTGAAGTTGATTTAAATGTGTTGTGTACAATATTGATTTTATATGTGACAACATGATTAAAGACTACAATTGAAATTCATAAAATAATTATATGCAAGCATTTACAAAGTAAAACTATGTACAATTCCACCAAAAAAAATACATCAAAACTAAGTGTCACATGGAGGTGGTCACCTACGTTGCTTCGACTGTTGCCGAAGTTCATGCTCAGTCTCATTTAGTCCATCCTGTGTCACCTGTGACACATCGACATCATCACCATGAGGTGCATGATGTCCATGACCCCAGCCCCAGGCTCATCCTCGACCCTATTGTCCACCTCGAACTCTCGGCCTGGCTCTCGCATAACCTATACCTACTAGTGTAGTATCTGGTGTCAACCCCACCCCATCTAACATAGAATCTAGTAAAGGATGATCGATAGCCTAGGTCATCCATGATGTGTGCAATGACCCTAATCCTGCATAAGACGACAAGGGTGTCACTGTAACTGTTGATGTCACAACTATTGAGAATATAGGTGGTGATGCAGAATGCAATGATTACTACGCGCAAGGAAACGACCAAACAGAATCTACTAACGAGGTGATAAAAGGGATTATCACAAAAATGGTAGAAGACAGCCCAATGAGATGGCACGATAAGCTATCAGAGACACTATGGGCATACATAACGTCCAAACGGTCCAGCACTGAAATTACACCCCTCAACTGAACGTATGGGCACGATGCAATCTTGCTCATAGAAATCACCATGAAGTCATTATAAGTAGCCTTTTAGAATAGGCTAAGTCCAACTGAATATAATGAGGCCATGGTGATTGAGCTTGAGGATTTGGATGAAGTGTGACAGGGTGCTTTGCATTGCATCAAAGTGAAAAAGCTCAGAGCCGCAAGGGCATACAATAGCAGAGTCAGGAATAAAACAAATTAAAAGTTTAGAGGGAAATTTAAAACAAATACATGGGTCGGTTTACCCTTATAATAATCTTTCCTACTTTACTTCGAAGCTGAAATGTTGTCTACAAGATCTGTATTACTTCGAAATCCTCTCCGTTCACATCATCCTACTACATTCCCTCAAATTTCTTTACTTCGCCTATGATAGTAGTAGTTCAACCCTTCCTTAGTTGTTCCCAAACCTTGAAAATTTTGTAGAATTGAGTAGAGTGGGGTTGGTTAGGAGTGGTTGAGCTTGACTCTCACTGTCACATAATGACTTGGATAGCAAAACAGTACCAAAAAAAGTATTTTAATACAGTATTAAAAGTTACTATTTTTAATAGTTAATTTATGTCTTTTAAAGGGAAAGTTGCAACTGCTTGAGGTAATTTAATTATGATCAATCATAAAATACTGTGATCGATCATGAATTATTTCAATCAATTGTAACTTCTTATTTATGAATTGTAACTTGACTTTTAAAAGTTGTACTTTTCATGATCGATCATAATATTTTGTAATCGGTTGTGCTTTTTAGCGTTGTAACTTCCTCCAACAATTTTTTTTTGTTGTTGAACTAAAACAATTTTTAGGTATAAAAAATTGATTTTTGGTTAACTTTGACTTTAAATTAAAGTGGAACTCACTCATCATTTTGAATAAACTTTTGTGGTTTTTGTGTTTTATTCCGTGAGGAAAATAACATAGTATATTCACTTTCTCAAATTGATTAAGAGGTGAATGAAAAAATAGGCTCTAAAGTGACCTTCTTGAAATGTAGAAATAAAAGTTGAAAAATGTGGGATATAACATTAATCTCACATTGGTTGAGCAATAAATGTTTGATGAGCATATATACCTCAAGTTTGTTCTATGAGTTGGGCCCAAGAGACATCGCAATTTTATGGACTATAGAAGATCTACATGGGCTTGGATAAGACAACACACGCGTCGCTACCACTTTACTCGACCTAATCAGGCTAGGCTTGGGTTTGGATGTGGGTATGAGTTAGATCCAACCTTATTTTTTGGAGAAAGTTCATTAAATAGGTCCTTAAATTTTTAACCTATTTTTAATTTTTTGCCCAGTTAGAATTTAAATTTCTCACGAAATTTTTGAATTCAAAGTGTGTACCAGTTCAAATTACCTTTCTGGTTTGCTTCAGTTCGCAAGTGACTATCCAAAATAGACTCAATTTTGTCTATATAAATCCAGATTCATTCTGAATTTCTTACAAAATTACTCATTAAGGTAGTTATTATATTCACCATTTTTGTGATTAAGATTCATCATTTCCAATTGTACAAAGCACATTCTGGTTCGCTAAAAAAATAGACTGGAGTGATATTTCTATTTGCGTGAAAATTATTGTATCTTAGGATAAAAACATTGAAATTTTCATTAAGACCAGTGTGGGGCGAATTTTGTCTTAAAGACATAGTATCAAATACAAGTTTTGATCTAAAGCTTTAATTTATGTTATTGTTTGACAATTGAGTTAGTTTTATGTGTTACAGCTTGTTCTTAAGTGCATGATATAAATAAAAAATTTCAATAATTAATCTATCATATTAATATGATCCTCCCAAAAAATTTCTCCTTTCTCCTATGAAGTAACACCCTTCTTCCCCTTTCTCATATGTAATAGGTAAATTATTTTATGAAAAAGAATCGCTAAATTAGTCGAATGAGCAATACATGGCCATTATTTATATTAGGATAACGCTTTTGATCGAGAAGCTAAAGGCCAAAATGCATCCAAAACCAGCACATGGTCTTAGGCACTTTGGCACTTTTTCTTTTTAAGCTTTTATGCCATATTTCAAGGATTCTTAGCCACTTTGGAACTTTTTCTTTTTAAGCTTTTATGCCATATTTCAAGGATTCTCCATTTGACTAGGCGTCTCTAGTGCTATCTAGTCCAAGAACAGTGTTAAGAGTTGAGACAGATAATCGTAGGTGATATATTAAAGGGGGATAAACAAAGGAAGAAAGATAAAGTTAGCCCGTAAAATTAAAGCAAGATAAGATGACATAAATTTATCTGCATTCTTACTTGTATGTGGTATAGTACCTAAAAGGCAAAAATGAGGTAATGGTATATTAGCGAGGTTATTGGAACCTAAATTTAAAAACTTAATTTGTTATAGCTATTAAGTTCAGTGATACTGTTTAAACTTAATTTCATAATATAATATTTTAATTTAAATATTCGCTTTCATTAAATTCATAGTAGGTTTGGCGAAATAGAATTTACGTAGCCAACCTCAAAAATATTGTAACAAGATGTTGTTTAGTTGAGTTGAAATTGACAGTTGGCTCTAGTTTTTTTTTAGCGCTCGTTACTTTTTCAATTGTTGTGATGAATTAGGCCGGTAAAATAGAATAACAAATTAGATCTAAATGATATTATTGTATTAAATTAGATCAAATATAAATAGTATTTGTCTACCTATATTTCCCGCATTAATTAATTCATGGTATTAGTATATATCTATATTTATATGCATTCATATTTGTTGGTTTAATTAAGAATAACAATTGGTTGGCCGACATGTTAACTCGCCACAAATTGTTGGTTAGGGTTAATATAATGATATTCAACACAAACTCAATAATGATTTAATTCACTAAAATAAATCAATAAACGGATTAAATTAGTGGCACGTATTAATTTCTTGGCTAATAAACCCATTTAATTTGTATTGTATAAATGGTTAATTGTAAATTGCCCCCTGAAAGATCGTTTGAATTTTAATTTGCACTCTCAAAGATCAAAAATCTCAATTTGCGCCATCAAAGATAAAAATTTGTATCAATACGAACCTCAAACTAACAACCGTCAGTTTGTCGTCTAAAATTAAATGAATAAATTACACCTAGATCCCCCATGCTTGTCACTTAATCATTTGGACCTCTTACTTTTAGAATATTACTCTTACACCTCCTAACGTTTGTGCACATGTAACACATAACTCCTTGTTGTTGTTATTTGTTAGTATAACCGTTAAAAAATATAATTTCAACCTAATAAAAAATTATAATTTAATATTGCCCCTTTATTTTATGAGTCTGTTATACTTTAAAGTTTAAAATCAACCTTATCATTTGAATGCCCAATATTATGTAGGTATTTATATAATGTTCTTTATATTCAATATAATACATCACTTAAACAAAATTATTTAAATGCCCAATTGGGAAAATATTTTTAGTTATATTTGGATTTTCAAGATATGTAGGTGTAATATTTTAAATGGGAGGGGTTTAGATGATTAAATGACAAACATGAGGGGATCTAAGTATAATTTATTCATTTAGTTTTAGACTACTAAATGGTTGTTAGCTTGAAGTGCATATTTCCCTAATAGAATACGTAATTTTATTAAATTACTCTTACTAGAACTCTTATTTTATTTAATTACTCTTACTCAAACTAATATAAAAATAATCTATAATTTTATTAAAAAACATTAAATTGACCTTTTTTGTTTAATTAATATTCAATTTTTTCCAATTAATATTTATTTTTATTATATTAACACTAAATTAATATTTAATTTCATCAAATCAGAACCAAATTAACATTAAATTTATCAATTTAAATTTAAATTTTGCCAAATGAACATTTGCATTCATCAAATTAGCATTCAATTCATCTAATTAATATTTAATTTTATCAAACTAATACAAAATTAAAATTCAATTTCATGAAATTAACACCAAATTAACATTCAATTTTATCAAAATTACATTAAACTTCATCAAATTAATATTCAATTTGATCTAATTAATACCAAATTAACTATCAATTTTATCAAATTAATATTAAATTTCATCAGATTAATACATGACTTTACCAAATTAACGTGAAATTGATATTAACTTTTATAAAATTATAATTTTATTTTAGCAAACTAATATTCAATCTCATCAAATTGATATTTAATTTTATAGAATTAACACCAGATCAATATTCAATTTTATCATATTAATACCAAATTAATATTTAATTTCATCAATTTAACATCTGATTTATCAAACTCACATCATTTTTTTTATTGAATTTCAAATTAACATTCAATTTCAGCAAATCAATACCAAATGATCATTAAATTTCATAAAATTAACATTAAATTCTTTGAATTTAATATTTAGTTTTATCAAATCATTATTAGTTTTTAAAATTAAAATTTTGCTTGATATATATTTTTTATACGAAACATTCTATTTAATTCAATTAGCATTTAATTTTATTTAATTAAATTAAAATGATGTTTACTACTACTTTAAACTTATTAGTGTAAATGGCGAAGGCTAAATTTGGCAATTCAAAAAAGAATAAACCATCACATCACAATAAGGGTAGTTTGTAATATATGTATATAAACTAAAGAAGTGTGCAGTAATATTTCAAAAATCAGAGGGTGTTAATGAAATATAAGTTAAGTTCAAGAAGTATCAATGCAATTTATCCAATTAAAACGTATAAAAGATACTTTTTAAAAATTGAGGGAGGTCATCAAGGGCGCACCGAGAATTATGTTCTAGAGGAGAGAAGTATGACTAACAAAATTCACCAACTGATACAAAATATTTTTTCGGTTCAACCATTTTAAAATGTGTTATGATTTAAGACTAAATTAGTAAATGAAAAAATATTAATCAATTTTGATAAAATATTTTTCTTAGGACATTTTAACTTAATCGTATATTAAAACAGCACGTCATAGGAAAATTTGGTTCAACTGCTTGCGTATTGACTTAAATCGTTTTCAGTCAATCGTACCCTTCCTTGTCATTAAATGCGATCCTTGGTTGAAGGTCCCATCCATGCAGACGGGTATTATTATACCAATAATGCTATATTGGTTATGAGAGAGGAGACCCAGAATTGTAATTGAGGAGAAAATATTCCATGCTTATCATGTACCAAGCTGGCACATCCAGCTGGTACTCAACACCAGTAAAACATTGCCATTTCAACAATATGTCAGTGATTGTCAAAAGATTTCCAAGTCAGCCATTTAAATAAACTTTTAGACGGAATTTTTTTTGCCGTTATCTCTCCCTTCTGTCACTTTTTCTCTCTTCTCAACGGAAGATTCAAATTTTTCAATCACCCGCCCTAGTTTTTGAATTTTGGATTACCAATAAAAAATAAATGAGCAAATATTATAAAATATTAGGGATAACCCGTGCATGAAGGCATAGTGTAACGCAAATTAGCCGATTAATTTGGAAAAGCAAGGAGTGAAGATCTCTTATAACAATGGCGGAGCAAAAATATAATATAAGGTAAACACACTTTAAGTATAATAATAGATAAAAATAATATAATATATTTTTATATCGAATTTGATACTTAAAAATTCATTAAACATAAAAAAGATTTATTTTAAAAAAATTAATATAATAACATTTATACATTAAGAATCAATTATATAATTTATTTGACACAAATAGAAGTAATATTCTATAATTTTTAATCTTC